>VZRI01014344.1:0-64867 GCA_013397515.1 Upupa epops | reverse complement strand
TCATTACTGTGATGCTGTGATAGCCCAGAGTGGCATCCCATTCTGTATGTCATATGCACTCTACCTTACATCACATGGACATCTTTGCAGGGTAAGCACTTTTTCTTGGTGTTTTCTGTGAAGTTGATGCAGGTGAGTTTTTTTTGCAGAGGATGCAAAACATCTTGGATCTTTGCTGACTGGATATACACTTCTGAAAGAACATGCGGAGATTTGTTGTTGAAAGAGATTTATTCCTAGTGATTTTCATCATAAAAGTGAGGATCCTTCATGCTTCTGGAAGTGGATTGCTTTAGAAAGACTGGGGTAAAAAGCTGCTGGCTATTAGCTGTGCTAATCAGAGGAATGAAGTCTTTGTTCGCAGGCTGATGAAGCAGCACTCTCCACCCTCAGGATATTTTCTTCTGTGTTGCTCTTGCTTCCCAAAATTTAAAGTGGGATGTGAAAAATGGGCTGTCAGGAGCTGGTAGCAAGGAGATGCAAAAGGTGCCACATTGAACCTGGCTGAAGTGAAAGGCTCCTGCCTTAAAGGTAAACAAGAGTAAACTCTGCGTTTCTATGGTTGCCCTTGGGGGTCAAATAAATAAATACTCTGTTTTCCTTGCTTGAAGTTTATACTTTGTGTAGGACTGTGATTTTGCTTTCTATAAGGCCTTAATTCTTCTTCCTCATGAAAACACATTTCGTCACCAACACATAAATAATCACAGGGGAAAAAAAAAATAATAGCAGCCTAATTTACATCTAACCTTTCTTTTTAATGATTAATGGACACTATTTATGTAAACTGTTTCTACATTCCAGCGTGAAATGAAATTTAAATTGCAAATTTTACAGTGGTGTATTTTAACTGGTGACCCTTTCTCCAATCACAAATTAAAAAAACCCAATTACACTTGTAATAAAGATGCTAATGCATTTCTTGTTTTTTAGGACACGTAAAGTTCTTTGTGCCAGCAACTTTATTTTCCTTGTCAATGAGCCAATAAAAACATGTTGGCTTTGTGGGGTTTTTCTGCCAAAGTGTTCCATGAGCATGTCGGGAGGTAGCTAACAAGTAATTCTAAGCACATGCATTTTGCAGCAGCATTCATGGTCAAGTAAACCTCTTGAAGGCTATGTCATCTCCTGTCATCCACAGTCAAGAGCAGCTCTTGGAAGGAAGTGGGTTTTCAGCATATTCTAGACATCGAACCTTCATTCTAGCCCAAGGGCTCTTCAGCAGCCACTACTACTTAAGCCCTTCAAGGCGGGTGCCAAGGCTGCTCCTCTCTGGCTGCATGCAGAGGTTTAAGGGCTGCACTTTGCTTTGTTGCCCTTGATCCAGGGCTGTCAGGAGATGTAAAGAGCAGAACTCCTGGTGAAACATCATACAGCTCCCTGCAGACTGGCTTTCTCTAGCAGTTCTCTTCAAGCTGTCTGCGTTACACAGAACTTTTGATTTAGGGTCTCAGAGACAGTTTGGTTTGAGCCCAAACATACCTGCTCACAGTGATCTCTTGTGTTTTTAATTGCACTCAGGACCGTCTTTTGATATTAAAATGAGAAGGCATTTTGGTAAATAATTGTCACTTAGTTTGAACTCTCAAGGAGGATACAGAGTTAGGAGGGAGCTGAAATGTCTTTCCCTGTGTCGCATCATATTCAGGACCATGACTTTCAAAGGGCAATACAGATTTACCAGACTCCTCTGGAAAAGACTGGTGGCCACTGGGAGCTCTACAGACCCACTGAGAGGCAATTAGAGCTGAGGCACTGCAAGGTCCAATGAACTTGTCACATCATTTAGAAGGTCTTGAAGGGAATGAGAAGAAACAGGAACTTTCCAAGTGTGCGTGTGGGAAAAATTACACCAGAACAGGGTGCATTTTGCTGCTATAGGGTTGCTGGCCTTGTGAAGAGAGGGAACATGAGCAGAGCTATTCAGTTGAATGCACTTCACCCCCACGACAGGAAACTAGACAGAAGCACAAAAAAACTTACTTGAGAGGTACTTTTGGGTTGTTTTTTTATTTGAGATGGTAGTAAGAAAATACCCATTTCCTCACAGACTGAGCAAATCTGTTCTGTGGAAAAATGTAGAACCCTTGGGTGTAATTTGAAGAGTGGCTTTGCAGAATAAAAAGGCACTTTAATAGGTATCTAAACGTTGTAGCAATAGCTTTGAAAACTGTGATGGAGATGAATCCAAGGAATTTCAAGCTGTAGCTTTTTGCTTTGGCTCTTAAAGGTGTCCTACAGGTGCACAAGGATGCACTTACTGCTTTGGTAACTTTGCTTGGCTCTTCCAAGTAAATACAAGAGGCCTGAAATCTCAGCATTTACCGTAATCACTTGTATTTGTCACATGATATAATTGGTTCCCCTGGCAATTTATTAGCATGGACCCCTGTCTCTGCTATTGTGTGACTTTTAGAGTTTTCTGCTGTTGTTCTGCCCAGTGTGACCTTGCTTTTTTGCCTAATGACTGTCTGGACACTAACTTAGTCTACTTGCTTTTTGCTTATAAGACAGTACTGGGAGCAAAAAGTTATTTTGTCATGTAGTTTTTATCTGGAAGTGTTGTGTAGTTATGGTTAAGAGTTACTTCACTGCAGAGGTTAGTACTGGCTTTTACTGCACTGTTTTCTGATCATAGAAGTGACATGACTGAGTTTGCAAATGAACATGGTTTAACTGAGTCTATAATTATAGAAGGATAAAAGTTTGACTATTTAACCTTTAATGAAGGTATTCAGGCAAGGTATTGGTTAAATTGCTTCAACAGCTTGGGTATAACTCTGAAGATGCTGAACATGTTGGCTCATTGATTGCCCAGTTGTGTCAGTGCTAATCATGACTGACAAATAATTTAGCAATGCTCTAACTTTATTAAAAGATATCTTCCAACAACAACAAAATGCTCATCTGAAAGGCAAGTCCTGTATACTCCACCTGACTAAGAACCTTCCCAGGCAGTGCACACAGCAAAATGTTGTGCTGCTAGATGTGAATATTGACTTTTAATTTGCCCTGCAAAATTAAGATCGGGGGAGAGAAAACCTTTTGTAAAGAGTTTTAGCTTTTTGTTATTTAACCGATTACCAGTATACGCATAGGAAAACACCATGCAACATCCCTCTTTCATGACTTGTAATTTACCTGAATGGGGAAGAGGAGACCGTGCTGGCAGGTTTGTTTTTGCTTTTTAATAAAACTGTTGATTTTGTACCATCTGTTGTGGTTTGAGAGCAAAGACTGAAACCTATTTTCACTGTTTTGCAGTAAATGCTTGCAAGGCATCACACTCTCCCTCTCTACAACCCTACATATCATCCAGAGAGACCTGGGCAAGCTGGAGAAGTAGGATCATTTGAACTCCATGATGTTCAACAAGGTCTAGTGCAAGGTCCTACCTCTGGGTCAGAGCAATCTCTAATAGCACAAGCTGGGAAATGATGTGATTGTGAGCAGCCCTTTGGAGAAGGTCTTGGGGTTGCTGGTGGACAAAAAAGCTGGACATGAGCTACCAATGTACGCTAGTAGCCCAGAAGTCAATGCAGTCCTGGTCTGTGTGGCCAGCAGGTTAAGAGAGGGGATTGTACCCCTCTGTTTCACTCTGATGAGATCCATGCCCTCTAGTGCTGGGTCCAGCTCTGGGGTCCTTAGCAGAGCAGGGGCATGGAGCTGTTGGGGTGTCAACAGGCAAAGCCCCAGAAATGTTCCTCTGAGTGTGGGACCCTCTGCTTGTGTGGATAGACTGGGAGAGGTGGGGTGTTTAGGTGGAGAAAAGAACCTCCAGGGAGACCTCAGTGTGCCTTTCAGTGCTTAAAGGGGCTGATAGGAGAGATGGGGAGAGACTTTTTAACAGACAAAATTGCAGGTGTTTTGGGAAGTTTTCTGCAATGAAGGAAGTGTTGAAGACAGACATTGTTCTGAGATCTTCCCTTGGGGAAAGTCAGAGCACAAATCTGAATCCCAGATGTCTTGTAGTTTGGGCACCTCTGCCTCTTTTGCTTTGTTGCTGCTTTCATTTGCAGCCTGAGCATGTCCTGCTCCTCAGCATGTGGCTCTCTGGGTGTTGTAACACATGCTGTCTCTTCCCGATAAGACATTTCCTACTGAGGCCAAGATATTCTTGTGCCATCCTTGGGGTGTAGACATTTGCAACCTACCAAATTGTTGTCATTTTTCTCTGTCTTCATAGAACACTTCTGCCAAAAAGAAAAAAAAGAAAAAAGAAACCTTGCTTTACTTATCTTTATTATTACTACATGTGTAGTAAAATATACTATTGGATAGCTTTTTATCCCATTTTAATGGTCTCATGCTAGCAAATTGCTAGTCATACTTTCTCTTTAAGTCCATACCGTCACCAGAGGGAAAATTAAAGAAGCAGCTGATAGAGATCCAAACCTTTAAGATTTACCTGGCTTTTGCTCTAGGTCTTGAAGTAAGGTGCAGGTTTAAGACTGGGGTTGAAGAGGGCCTTGAGGGAATTCATATTTACTCAGCATATAGCTTCATTACTGATAGTGCTGTGTGTATTCTTTGCCAGGCTTCAGACGACAAAGAATTCCCTCTGGAATTCCACTAACAGTGTAAAATGAAAAGGTCTTTGATGATTCAGGTCCATGAGCTTTCTATCAGGGTAAAACTAGATTCACCATGAAAACAAATTGCTGTAATCACCTTCTAAGACAGTTGTGTTGCTGAACACAGATGTTGGAAACACTGCTTGGTTTGCAGTTTGTAGGGAACCCTAGATCATACATCCCTTAGAGGTATTAAACTTGGAAGTTCATAGAATCATAGAATGCATTTGCTTTGAAGGGATCTCTGGAGGTCATCTAGTCCAACCCCCCCTCCCTATAACAAGCAGGGACGTCTCTAATTAAAACAGACAGAATAAAGTCCCATCCAGCCTGACCTTTAATATCTCCACAGATGGGGAGCCTCCACCACCTCACTAGGCAGCCTGTTCCAGTGATCCATCACCCTCAGATTAAAGACCTTTTTCCTAATTTCCAGCCTAAATCAACCCTTTTCCAGCTTAAAACCATGAACCCTCTTCCTATTGTTCCCTGCCCTTGTGAACAGTCTTCCCCAGCTTTATGACAGGCCCCTTTCAGGAACTGGAAAGTCATTATGAAGTCCCCACTCTGGTCTTCCCCTCCTTAGGTGGAACAACCCCAAGTCTTTCAGCCCGTCTCCATAAGAGGTGGTGTCCAGTCCTCTGATTATTTGTTATAATTTGTTTTCTACCACGATCGGACCTGTTCCAGAGCAGAACGTGAAAACCATTAAACCAACAATAACAGATTATGTTGCGTTAAAAAAGCCAAATGCAATGGCAGCTGCACATTTTCAGGTCTCTTAAGAGCACCTGCATTGGTGAAACAAGATAGACGGGGATGTGTCATAACAATAGTTCTGAAGATGCTTTGGTCCTATTCATTAAATCATCAGCTTAATAACTCCAAGGAGGGCTCTACGTTGTTGAAAACTTCTATGACTGGTGGTGGAGCTTGCCTTGTCATTCCTAGGCTTGTCTCATCCTTCTGTTCACCCTGCCTTATCAGCACGTCAGGGGGAGATCAGATCTCTCGCAGAAGCTGTGTTATTACTGTTTTGCTTTTGAGCAGACATAAAACCTGACAGTTTTCTGACAGCTTTTGGCAATTGGGGGCATGGAAATTTTACATTGCAGTGTTTCTCTGCACAAAAGCTTAATAGACTTGACGTGATTTTTCATCTCTCCATGTTAAGGAGCTATGTAGGAGCCAAACGGAGGTATCTGCCACTTTTTCGTTATGTATTTTTTAATCTGAAGGATCAGAACCTCAATTTCTATCAAGTGGCTTCAGTTTTTGCCGAAATCCATTTGACTTCTAATCTTGTTCCATAGCTTCAATGCTCAGCCCAGGTGACAAAAATTTGATTGCTTAATGCTATCCATTCTTTTCATTAACTAAAAAGGTGTCACTTAATGCCCTTTTTTGTTCAGAGTAGGATCAAACTGGAGATAAGCTTTGGCCAAACAAAATTGAATAGATTCAGACTTTGAACAACTTATTTTCCCCTTTTTCTGTGCTTAATTTTGCTTTTGTTCCATTCTTAGTCTGCAGTAAAGTCTCATCTTCAGCTCATAATGGGTTAAGGATGATCCAGGTGTTTGGGTCAAGTTAACTGTACTCACAGTCTGAGACAATGGAGGCTATGGGCTTTGAAAGGGGCAGTTGTCCATAAGTCTGTGTACCTTTTAGGGAGCGTTTCTGTACTTTTCTCAGAGTACCACAGTGTTTCCTTCTTCTCTCTGTAAAAAGTTCAGGAGGAAACAGAAGACTTCAATGAGGATTCAGGTGAAAGAAAATTGATCCATGGGGCTGGTGGGACTGCAAGATGGACAATGGACACAAGGTATTTAATTTCTCTGCTTTTTTCCCATGCAGCTTTCTAGTTCTACTTCCAATGGAGTTCCAGGGTTTGCTGTCTTGTTCCTCCAAGGATGCTGTGAAGGGACCCAGGAAAGAGGTAAAAGAAAAAGTGAAGGGAGTTAGCAGGGAGAATCTGTGGAGGGAGAGTGGTGAAAACAGGGTTAAGATTGGTTAGAAAATACTTCTGTCAACTGGTGGAGCAGGATGTGGTGGCATCTCCTAGGGAATTTGTTATGCTGTAGAACTTAAAAAACTACTCTTTTTGAAATGCAGCAAAAATTCATCAAAAACCATCAGTCTAAGCCTATGAGATACTCTGCCTATAGGCTGGCTACTCCTCATATGTAAATCATAAATATTGATGCTTATTGGAAATTCACATCCTGTTTCAGTCATCATTAGACTCATCACTTGTAATTTGTTGGTGAATGATGAACCCAGGAGAAATGTTCTTATCACCGGTACCCCAAATACTGCCATAATGATCTCCCATGATACAGTGGAGATTGTTGCCTGTAACATAAACAAATAGGTTTTACCATCCTGTGAACATGCAATGGAATACAGAATATAACAACTGAAAATCTGGGCTTGCTTATTCTTTGGGAGCTGCTTTCTGTTTTCTAATTATAGGCACTAAATCAGTGTCACAATTCTTTATGTACACACATTATGGAATTCTTATGAAATATTCAATTAACTAGAAAAAAGCTCCTAACTTGAAAGGTTCAGGTTATTTTCCTCACTCTAGGTGGAACATTACTTCAGAGGTTTGAAGAGCATCTCACAGCAGTTTTTTTCTACTGATTGTGTTTCAGGCAATGGTGTGTCTCAGAAACAGTAATAAAATCCAATAGCTTTATGTGAGTGTGTTAATCGTGTTAGCGAACAAATACTTGTAAGCACAATGACCTTTAGTTAAATGAGGGGATGGGGTTTGGGGATGGCTCTCTGAGCAGTAAGGGGTTGCAAACAATCTAGCAAACATTGTGCACTCAGGTGTCTTCCTCATAGCTCCTCAGGGTTTGTGGTTTACATGATGATAGAGCTCCGGAGGCTCTTGTGGATACACGTGGTTTTGTCCTACCAGGGTAAGGCATTGCACGGCTTTGTTTCACTGCCACACACATTTTAATTCACACTATGACTTGATTTTGCATCCTTAAGTGCCCTCTCATCTCGGGTCTTGTATTTTGATTTAAAACAAAACAAATCACACCCCCCCAACTTTATATTAGGAGATACCATTTTCAAACTTATACATAAATTGGCTTTAAACTTGTGCTTAAAATAAAGCATTTAAAAATAAATGTGTATTCCTGTTCAGAAGAATGAAAGTAAGTTGCTGTGAGCAGGGATCTAATTTGTCATCACCCATCCTAGGTATTCATGGGTATGATTTGTGCCCTACATAAAAAATGGGCTTGTTTCAGGTGATAAAGCTCAATTTTTTTACTTCAAAGAGCATATAATTTTGTATCTTGCTTTTCTGAACAATAGCATTTCACCTTATTCAGTGATTTGCCTTTTATATTTAAGCTTCTCATTTAGTTAGTAAACGAAGTAATTTAATTTATGACTCTTCCAAAGAGAATAATTCTATATTTTTTTGTGTTTCTATTACTATTTTTATTTCTATTTCTCTATTTCTTTATGTTTTGATTTTATTTTCTACATTTCTTTTTATTTCCACAAAATTTCCATTGAAATTACTAAATTTCAACTCTTTAGATCAGAAGGGGATTCTTAAGGTCATCTGCATTTTCCTTTTCTTAGAGTCCAACTAATTTTGAAGTCACTCCGATTACCTCAGAACCTTGTCCATGTGTCTTCTGAATCTTTCCAAGCATGAGGATTCTGCAACCTGTCTATAAAGGCAGATATGAGATACCCACCCATGTTCTACTTATCTAACTCTTGGCCCAACTGTTCTCCAGGAGAGCTCAGTATAAGGCTAAGGAGGATTTATGTTTGATAGATAATACAGTCCTGGGAAGATAAGGCAGCTCAATATAACCCACATTGCAAAATTAATCCTTCCATCGATGAATTAAGAGACCTGTCCTGTAGAAACTAGTTGCTTTTTTGGAAAGGTCTATGAAGGAATTCATGGAGGAATGTATAAAATCCTGCATTCATGAAGTCCAGTAAAGCAAACTGAATCATTACCTGCTTTTTCCAAATGGAAATACCTCCTTTGGAAAGGATTAATTGTTCTTTCAGGGTTTCTGAAAACACTATTGACAGGTTCATGCAGAAGGAGATTCTTATTTTGTCTTTTATATGAAAGCACTTCATGCCTGTAAAGTGTAAAAAGCTATCCACAAGGTTGTCTGCACAACATGCTCTACAAAGCTGTGATTTGGGGTGGTTTTTTTAAAGCTCTTCTCCTTTGATTCCCTTTGTTCTCTTTCTGATCAATGGTTTCATCATTCATTTCATGTCAATGTTAGAAATTCAGCTGCTCATGCTGAACTATTCCTGTATAAGGAAAGCCGAGAGATAGGCATAACCTCATGGACTCCAAGCATGGAGGGATTATAGAATGCATATAAAATAGAAACAGCAATATTTAAAGACCATAGCCATAACTTCTGTGCTGTGTAAATGAAAAACTTCTGGAATTAAATGTTTCTGTAAAAAATTGAATAAATTCATTATAGGCTGGGGACTGACCTGTTGGAGAGCAGTGTAGGAGAAAGGGACCTGCGGGTCCTAGTGGACAGCAGGATGACTATGAGCCAGCAATGTGTTCTTGTGGCCAAGAGGGCCAACAGCATTCTGGGATGCATCAGAAGGGGTGTGGTTAGACGATCAAGAGAGGTTCTTCTCCTCCTCTACTCTGCACTAGTGAGACCTCATCTGGAGTATTTCAAGAAGGACACAGTGCTGCTGGAGGGTGTCCAGTGTAGAGCAACAAAGACGGTGAAGGAAGTAGAACACCTCTCTTATGAGGAAAGGCTGAGGGAGTTGGATCTCTTTAGCTAGAAGAAGAGGAGACTGAGGGGTGACCTCATAAATGTCTACAAATATGTGAGAGGTGGGTGTCAGGAGGATGGAGCCAGGCTCTTCTCAAGGTCATCTGGTGATAGGACAAAGGACAATGGTTGCAAGCTGGAACATAGGAAGTTTCATAAAAATATCAGAAGGACCTTCTTCACAGTAGGGGTAATGGAGCACTGGAACAGGCTGCCCAGGGGTGTTGTGGAGTCTCCTTCTCTGGAGATGTTCCAGACCCGCCTGGATGTGTTCCTGTGTGACTTTGTCTAGGTTATCCTGCTGTGGCAGGGGGATTGCACTAGATGATCTTTCGAGGTCTCTTCTATGATTCTATTATTTCCTTGTTATTGCAAGTTCAGGAAAATATTGCAGAAAGGTGGTATAATAAAGATTCACCAAAGGATGACTGGTGTGTTTAACTAAAGAGTGGTGTCCACAAAAGGATTTCACATGTGTTTTGTGAAATGTGTGTTTACATTTGATGTAAAGAAGCATTTGGAGAGTCAGGTGAACTGGGAATTTTCTGATCTCCATCCAATGACTCATGTCTTTGGATGTGCTTCACAAAGAACACATTTTGCTTTATAAATGCATATAAAACCTCTAGATCAGGTTAATCCATGCTGGTATTGATACAGAAAGGAAGCTATATAACCTCCAATGTCTGTGACATCAAAATGCAGGTGAAGCAGTGGCCAGTTGTTCTCTCTGCACTGGCTTTGTTCTGGTTGGTCTCTGAAAGGCTGCAATTTTGATAGTTAATGTTTTTTGTGGGATTAACTCTGCTTGCTGGAAAAGTTTCAACTTGCTGTGTCTACGACAATTGCATTCTTTGGAATTAGATGACAGAATTTTTGACAGTGAAAGACATAAAGGCTGTGGACTGCTTTGTTTCTGATCTAAATATAATCCTATCCAAAGTGCAGGTTTCCTCCAGTGGAAGCATGAAGGTTCCAGAAGCAGCAAACAACCCAAAATCCTTATTGCTATAGTTTGATTGCTTCTCATTTCTCTTTAACTCATAATTTGCTGCTGGAAGATTTTTATCTTTCAGCTACCACAAAAGGTTGGAACAATATTATAAAACCATGGAATCCCATTACACATGTACTTTATTATATTCCTTCACAAACAAACCCAAGCCAAACTCTCTCTCCCTGAAGTGAGTCAAGACAGTCTGAAACACTTTTTGTACGTACTCAGTTGTTAAAATACTCGTTGAAGGACACTTTTGTTACTAATTTTCAGGTGTTTTGTTGGTATTTTGGATGTGCTTCTCTTATTTAGCTGTGCTCCTTAGGTTATACTATAAAAGAGATCTCTGTGAAGCAGTAAGGGCAGGAGTATTTTTAAAGCATAGCTAGGTGACCATTATTGGATTTCCTCCTTCCCCTTAATTTAATATTTAATTAATATAATTGTCCATTTTCTTCAGCCCCTCGGCAACCCGGTTCTCCAGTTTGATCATAGCTATCGTGTGAGTTCATAGTCTTTTCAGAATGTCAAGAATGGGATTAAATTCACTTTTTTTTTCAAAGCTAAAACTATTCAGTTTAAGTGGTCCTAAAACTCACACATGTTGTTCCAACTGACTTCTTTGTTATTTTATTACTCAAAACTCATAATCTGCTCAAACATGAGTATTTGAGCAGGGAAAGCATCTGAAGATGTGTTCCAGGAGAAGACAGGTGCTTTCCTTTGTTAATATATGCAATGTGTCAGAAGTATAACACCTCGAAAACTGGTTTACTTTGATGTATTGAATTGTTTAAGAGAAGTATTATGCCAGCAATTTCTCCTCACTTGGCCTCAGTAACTTCTGATGTGACTTTGAATAAACAGGAAGGGCTGTGTCACAACCACCTACAATGCTAGAAGGCTATATCTAGGTAAGTGTGGCTGATGGAGGTGAGATGAATATGGATGCTCTTTATGTAGAGACTTTTCTGAATGAGGATAAGAAAAATAAATAGCAAAGAGTTCTTTTTCCTGTAATGGGGACAATTTACTCCTTGAGATTTGTTCAGAACTGTGGAATTCCTGTGGATCAAATGCCCCTTCCTTGTCTATAAGGTGTGAGTTGCCCAGCATGGAAAAGGCAATCCTGATCATTAACTAATGACCTTTTCCTGTTCCTTCCATTTAATGCAGTATGGCTGAAGGTAATGGACATTTCCCCAGCTTCTGCCTGTAACATCTCCCTCCCTTTTCTTGTTCTCTTGACCATTTTAGGTTTAGGTTTTCGCAATGATTCCGATACTGTGTTGTACATGGGGAAGTATGGAATTAAAAGGGATAGTGAGTAAAATCCTGGAAAATTGGTACCATGTTCATCTTTGCTGGGTTTTGCCTCTGACGATATGAAAGGAATTTAGAAAAGCTTGTTGAGACAAGTGTTATTCGTGTTCACCATTTGTGCCAGTTTGCTGGCTGCTCTGCTAATTAATCATTCCTTTAGGCTCTCATTTAGTTTCTGACAATCACTAGTGCATGCCTTCAGAAAAACTACACCCTGTAGACTGGTGCTGTTTGGGGGTGTTTTCTGAAGGAGGGGATGTGGCCACAGTCGTGCATTCCATAGCGCTTTGAAATGAATTCCCAAGTGCTTCAATCACTGTTCTCTGCTCTAGGCCAAAAGCAAACATTGTTCTTACTGAAAGAGGGTTTCTTTTATCAGCAGTCTTATATTAAAATACCAAAGAGTCCATTACATGGGATGTACTTAAATGAAATAGCATGGAAATGGAGGTTGTATAACTCTCTGCATGAAAAGAGTGTGGTTTGAAATGGAAGGTGTCCATGCTAAATGCTGTTATCTCTCTGTGGTGTTCAGCTACTGCTTGCCTTTGTACAGAAAGAAAGAAGACAGAGTGTTGATCCCCTCCTTCCCTTAGTGCAGCCTCAGCAAATGAGAATTGGATTATAAAAACATGAGAGGCATGCTAGCTCTTCCCTAGCTCTGTGCAAGACAGAATGAGGAGAAGACACTGCTTTCCTATAAAAGTCTTTCATATTATAGGGTAATTGGCTGAAATACGTAAGGACTGGAACTAGGTAGGAATGCACCAGCTACTACTGGAACAAGAATGTACCAGCCACTATTTTTCCAACTTGTGTACTTGCTCTTTCTTTGTGCCTAGTAATCTTGGCTTTTTCCTGTTTTGTGTTGGACAAGGTGAAGTTCATCTTTCCTTGTCCCTTAGTACAACAGAATCATAGAATTATCATGGAAGGGACCTCCAAATTTCATCTAGTCCCATCCCGCTACAACAAGCAGGGACTTCTCTAACCCGAACAGATTACCTGTAGCCCCATCTAGCCTGACCTTGATAGAGCTGATTTCACTTGGGCAGAATAGGAACCTGAACGTTTGTTCCCACTTTTGACTAGTTATTTTCTGTGGCGTGGTTTTTATCTTCTTTCTCTTCTAGTGTTACTGGCAAAACTGCTTTTACAGCAATGAGTAAAGGCATGGAAGGCAGACGTGAGTTTTTTTGTGTCCTCATCTCAGATAATTCTAAATACAGAACCATTGAAGTGCACTGGATTTCATCCAGAGCCTCTGGAGGTCTCATAGTTGCAGTGCAGTGCGCACATCACTCTTCTAAGATCTGTCTCCCTGGACTTGAATATGTGGTGTCTTTTTATTTATTTATTGTTTTTAGTCCATAGTATATTCTGTGAGGACCTTTATAGTAGTTTTCTGTAGTGTATCAGTTGATCATAGAATCACAGAATTATAGCAATCTTGCTCTACCTGAAAGGGGCCTATCAGAAGGCTGGGGAAGACTGTTCACAAGGTCAGGGAACAATAGGACAAGGCATTGTGGTTTTAAGCTTGAAAAGGATATATTTAATTTGGACACAAGTAAAGAGTTCTTTAATCTCAGAGTGATGGGTCATTGGAACATGTTGCCTAGAGATGGTGAAGGCCCCATCCTGGAGACACTTAAGGTCAGGCTTGATGGAGCTCAGAGCATTCTGGTCTAGTGAGTGATGGTCCTGCTTGATGTAGGGGGGTTGGACTAGATGACCTTTGGAGGTTTCTTCCAACCCAACACATTCTATGATTCTGGTTGGAACAGACCTGCAAGATCCCATGCTATGTGCAATCACACATTACTCAAAAGAGTGGGATGGCAAATGAGACATTGGTAATACCAAGTGCATTGTTCCCCTAATTGAATTGCATTGTCACATAAATGAATGAGTTTGTCCGTGGAGCTGCACAGGGATAGAGTTTCTGAAGTGGTGGACCTTTCTGTTGATCCCTCAGGTCTTGAATGTCATTTGTGGATATACAAAGTACGGTTAAAGCGCTGCAGAGAAAACCTTCTAAATGTGACTTGAACAATGTAACATGATAAACGTAATGTAAAAACCATGTCTTCAGAGAGCTTCAGACTGCAGGTTTCAGTGTAAGGTTTCCTGTTCATGTCGGTACAGCCTCAGCCATGCCACAATGGTAATTTCTTTGATCTTCAGCAAATGGTTATGTGTTGCTCATTAATTTTCGCTCTGAGGAGAGTTTCTTCTTGTGCTTAAAATTTTCTTCTGACCATTATTTTTAGACAGAATTCTCATAGAAACCAAACTCAACCCAGACTTGTGCTACATTCAATTGCTACTGATAAAGATTTTTGATTAGAATATGACTTTGTGTATAAGCTACTGATTTGCCATGTGAGCAGCCTCAAGTCTACTACTGATTTCATCACAGACCTGCTATTTTTTACAGACTTATTACTTAATTGAGTCTGTTTCTTCTTTACCTTCCATCTGCCTTGTCTTTCAAAAATCATAGAAGTTTAGAGCAATGGGATTTTTACTCTGATGAAACACATAGAGCAGTCAGAACCCAATCCTGATCTCACCAAACCATTACCATGTAACATTTATAATGCTGGTGATTACTAATCTATTCTAGATGAGCATCTTAAAGCCCAGTTTTGAAACTTAAAGTGTTTAGCAATTTCTGAAATAATTCAGATAGTAACAAAAAGTAATATACATTGATTTATCCATTGATGTTCTGGTAACTCTACTCCAAATTCCATAATGAGCATTGTGTTGAGCAGCTTTACTGCTGAGTGGAGCTGCTCACATTTGCAATGCTAAGTGTGTGTGTGATTGGATTGGGATAAAATATAAGAAAATATATTCTTCTAATTGTTTTAAAGAGCTGGTTTGTGATCCCTAGAAAGTTTCTGAATTCTGCCCTTACAAGAGTGAATTACTGTCTGTATTGTACCACTTTCTATTGGCCCTGAAAAGTGGGTGTTTTGGGTAGAAATATTGTCATGTTCTCTGCATTAGCTGCCTCACTGTAGGAATATAGAAAACTGTGTCATTTCCAGCTTTTCTTAGTGTCTTTTAATTATGTGCAAACCAAAATTAATGAGGCAACATGTGAAGGAAGTCAGCAGTTTTTGGATAGTTCTGTACATACACTTCACAGATTCTGACTGAGGTTAGGAAGCTACTGTATCACAAATTAATCTCATTCTGGAGGAGATGTCTAAAAAAATTAGGTGATTACTCTCTGAGAGTGCCTGTTTCTCTCTACTGTCAGTAGCAGCAGATCAGGCAACGAGCTCAGACGAATTACCTGTCGCTGGGTGAGATGAATATTCTTGTGATGGGCCGTGGGGAGTCTCAAAGACACTTGGGTCTGGATGCATGGGATAGATAAAAGAACCTGTCTCTGGATCTGAGGGCAGTTTCTTCCCATGGGAGCACCCAAAGTCAGAAGTTGTTTTCTGATGTTATGAGGAAAGTAGGTTCTGTCTCCTAAGAAAGGAGAATATTGAAACTATTTCAGAGAATCTGTCTCAGTGAGTGTATCCTTTCATCCAGCCACACACACTGAAGCATGTTTAATCATCCTCCAAGGGCAGGAATCGTGTGTGGACAACCCTTCCATGATCCTGTGGCAAATACTGCATATGTATTGTTCATAGAAAGCTTTGATGAAAGTTTGCCTAGAAGCAAACCTGTCAGGTAAACTGAGTATCTCCTGAGGGTGATGGATAGTGCTTGGTGTCTGACTTGAGCAGGCCAGGAGGCAGGAGAGGTTGTACTGGGTGCAACAGGCTCTAGGTAAAGCTGGGATGAGAAAATCTCAGACATGGTTCCTATAAAACAAAGATAATGATGAGATGCCTTATGTGACCCATATTGTCGTTACATGAAAGAAGATGAAGACCTAGCAATGAGCATGATGACCTCAGGTGAAGCCTTTTGGAGGTTTGTATGGTTCTGTTTTTCCCAGGCCCCTGTGGCTCACCTGTAGAGTTAAAAGCTACTAGACCAGACATGCAGCTTTGCTTGAGTTCAGAAAATCTGTCCGAGTTATTGTCTCTAAACCCAGCAGTGATTATTCTTTAGACAAGTCAGTGTGCTAGGACCTGCTGACTAAGAGACTGTTGGCATTGTAGCTCTTGGAACCTTGACCGACACAACCACAACACCACAGTGATAGCAAGAACACTCCTGGCTGGTGCTGGTGCTCACCAACCGCCATGGCAAAAGACATTAAATAGTTACAGCGCATCCCAGGTGCAACACACTATGGGATCAAGGAATGAAAGGAGTGTTTCAGCTCAGGGTAGCCTGACCTCAAATAGACTTGCTTAGATTTTCTTAACGCATTGTGTATGTTTTGAGCAAAAGCGATGTTCTGCTATACAGAAAACACTTGGGAGAATTTCTGATCAGTAGAACTCGCAAGGAAGCTCCTTCATTTAATCAAATACTTGTCAAGCACAGTTCACACATCTTTCAAGCAATTAAAGGAGCCATTTTCCTGAGGTAAGGAAGGCATTTGGTTAGGCATTATTTTAAATATAAAATATGACATGTTTTGTCAAGAGTATCTTTACAATGACAGTCCTGCTTTATGCTCCAATTTTTCTCTCTGTGACTGACTGGTTACAAATGAAACTGTTTTCAGAACAACGACTTGGCATGTTTTTAATTAGTTTGCTATTTGTCTTTGATATTTTGCTCCATTAAAAAAAACAACCACCCTGGAAAACAATTTTTTGTTCCTGCAAAAGGGCTACATATCAAAATGCAGACACCACCACAGGAAGGTGCCGTACGTTTATGACCTTGTGTGATTAGTGATCTCTGAATCTAATCTTAAGGTACTTTAATGGACTATAATTATCTACAGTGTGTAGTTACTGCCTTTCCTGAGATTGATTTAAAATTGCCTCGGGAGGCAAGTGCTGTGTAATTATCTGATAAGAACTAAACTTGATACTCTGACTGGAAACTTTTGAAAACACAAAAATAAATACAGTTCAGGACAAAACTTACTGCTGGCCAGCTTCAGAAATGAGATCTGTTCTTGCAGGCTGTCTCGGCAGTGACAGATAAAGAAGAAAAGGGGAAAAGCTTACAAGCATTTTCAAGATATCAGCCTAATTTAGCAGATGTAGTGGAAGGTGGGCTTGCCCTCTGCCACAGATATTCTTGCAGAATCATAAACAGAAGAGAGGAAGGTGGACCATTGATATGTGTGAACTCTTGCCCACTTGTGAGACTATAGCTCTTATAAACAAGAAAATTAGTGTAGGAAGAAAAGTAGATTTTGCAGACATTCAGCAAGCTGTTCCCTGACTGTGGAAGTATTGCTCTGTGCTAACGGCAGAGTTCCCAGAAGAAGGTGGCACACTTCATACAGTGTTCTCGCTGGAGTGGTGCAGCTAGATCTGATGCCATTGAGCTTCACCAAATTCATCGCCTTTTAGGTTTTAATGTCTGGTGCTGGAAGCACTGCTGAATGTAGCATGTGCTAGGGAAATCAGACCATTCAATTGCTTTCAGATATATTTTTTTAAAAATTTCTTTGTACCTATCATAACTGTCAGAGATTCCTTGGCAAGGTTACTGTCAGAGGCAGGATGGCAGAGTAAGCACTCTTTATGCCATAATTCAGCAATTGGGATAAGGGGGAAAAAAAAAAAGAACTACTTCTCTATTAAAGTTAATTCTAGGTCAGTGGAGAGGTGATGGAAAAAAGATCAGAAATACATAATATTTTTAAAAAGGCACAGTGAAAAAGGACCAAGAATAGAAAACTGCCTGGCAGCATGATATGGGATCTAGAAATACTGAGAAAGAACCATGCCTGGCAGAAGCATTTTCTTACATAACTTTAGAAGAAGGAACCTTTGCAATGTTAAAAGCCCACTGGCAGATGGAGGTGATCACATCTCTAATAGTGAGGCAGAAATGGCAACATCATTAAATTTTTAATAAGAACAACTCTCCACATCAAAGCCCACATGTCACGTGGATACTTTCAGCTTGGTTAACATGACATCAGCTGTGTTAATACGCAATGAGAGGATGGGAATAGAAGAAACACTAGAGGGTATGGCTTATGAGTACAGACTCTTGCCAAGCAAGACTTGTTTAGTCATGACATGATGATGCATTGAAGGGGTAAAGGCAGTGGTGAGCTTTATATACTTAGTCTGGTAGAATTTTGTGGACATGAAACCTAGCTGGCATTATGTTGTGTAAAAGAATTGGAGATACTGCATCAGGCAAGTTCAGATTAGTTGGATTAAAAACTGACTGAAACAGCTGAAAGTGTAGTTGTGGCAGAATGATCACCACATTTTTTTATTGTATTTTGTTTTCTCTCCAGGGTCTGCATAGATTAAGAGCAGGCAGAATCTATTTAACATTTTTATCTGGAAGCAGTGCAAGCTTATTGCAGATAACATGGAGATGACAGAGGACTGATGAAGTGGTAAAGAAGGAGACATGTGAGACTATATCTAGATAGCTTGATAAGTCAGCTCCCTCAAAATGAGTTTAATATCATCAAAGTAAGGTCAAACAAGATATACATATTTAATAACAATGTTGTAGCTGGAAAACCCCTAGACAGTGTTTAGGTGTGTAAACTTACACATATGTTTACATACTCTCTACCATCTTTGGTAAGTTGTGGGGAACAGAAGAGGTGCCTGGGGACTGAAGGAGAGCAAATGTCACCCAGTCTTCAAAAAGGGCAAGAAGAAGGACCAAGTAACTATGGACCAGTCAGCCTCACCCCTACCCCTGGAAAGGTGATGAAACAATTTGTCCTTGGTGATAGGCATATGAAAGACCAACAGAATAGACAAGATCGAAAGGGTGATGGGGTGGCTATCTATATTAGAGAGTAATTTGATTGCATGGAAGTCAGCAAGTGTGGTGGTTCAGTGGAATGTTTATTGGTAAAGTTGAGGAAGGCAAATGAGGTGAATTTCCTATTGGGAGTCTGTTATAGACCACCAGACCAGGATGAAGAGGTTGATGAGTTGTTCCATAGACAACTTACTGAAGCTGCAAAATCACAAGCCCTTGTTCTTGTGGGGAACCTCAACTTGCCAGACATCTGCTGGAAATGCAATAGAGCAGAGAGGAAACAGTCCAGGAGGTTGCTGGAGTGTGTGGAAGATAACTTCCTGAGTCAGGAAGTTGACCTGAGAGATAACTTCCCCACCAGGGTAAAGTCCTAGCTGGACTTGTTGTTTGCAAACACTGAAAGACTGGTGAATGGTGTGATGGTTGGAGGTCGTCTTGGTCTTAGTGACCATGAAATGATTAAGTTGTCACTACTTGGGCAAATAAAGAGGAGGGGACAGCAGACCTATTACTGTGAACTTCCAAAGGGCAGACTTCAACCTGTTTGGAACACTGGTTGAGAAATTCCCTTGGGATACAGTCCTGGAGGTCAAGGGGTTTCAGAAAGACTGGGCTTTCTTTAAGAAGGAGCTCTTACAGGCAGAGGAGCAGGCTGTCCTCATGTATCATAAGACAAACTGGCGAGAAAAACCTCTGGTCTGACTGAATGGGGAGCTTTTGCTGTGACTTAGAGATGAAGAGAGTCTACCATCTTTAAAAGAAGGGGCAGGTTACTCAAGAAGAGTATAGGGATTTGGTTAGGTCATGTAGAAAGAACATTAGGGGGCAAAAGACCAGCTAGAACTCAGCCCTGGCCACCACAGCAAGAGATAATAAGTGTTTTCACAAATATATTAACAACCAAAAAAGACCTAGGGAGAGTCTCCATCCTTTATTGGATGCCCATGCATATAGGACCAAGGAATGCTAAGAAAACCAGTAAATTAGGGTCCGTTCAGAACAGTGAATACCTTTTTGTTGTATTATGCGCATGCGGGCTTGCAGGATGTGATGCGATAGGTCCTCTATTCTGCTACGTCAGTAAAAAAGGGGCGTACACGAAAGGCATGGGGTATATAAGTGTACGCCACGTGGTAATGAATGCCATTTGCTGTTCATCATATTGGTGTGTACCTCGGTGAGTGGCCAAGCTATGGTCTCCCAGAGGAAAACGAACAGATCATGTAATGTTCACTGCAACACCTTTTATAACATCTATCAAGAAAATACCCACAAAAAACAGAAGATTCCAACATTCTAGTATCTGAAGGGGGCTACAGGAAAGGTGAAAGAGGGATTTTTTACCAGGAACTCCAGAGATAGTACAAGGGGAGTGGTTTCAAGCTAAAAGAGGAAGGTTTAGATTACATCCCTCACTATGATAGTGCTGAGGCACCGGAACAGGTTGCCTAGGAAGACTGTGGCTGCTCCTTCCTTGGAAGTGTTCAAGGCCAGGCTGGATGGGGCTCTGGGCAACCTGGTCTGGTGAGAGGTGTCCCTGCCCATGGCAAGGGGTTGGAACTGGATGATCTCTGAAGTACTTCATAACCCAAACCATCTGATGAATCTGTGAATTCAGGGGTTCTCATTAGCCTGGATAAAATTTAAGTTTTGCCAGAGTGATGAAATAGATCCCCAACAGAAGGATGGATGCAGTAATGCTGGGAGAGGTCCAAGAACACTTTAGGGTACTAGAAGGGCCCTAGACTGGTTGTTAGTGGGGAAGTGAGTGTCTTTTGCTCTGATACAAAGTCCCATTCTCTGGCTTAAGTTTTCCGTGCAGTACAAAGCTAAGCAGAGCCACTCAGTTTTCTAGATATATAATTTAGTAGCTGTTTTGAAGTAAATGTCACTTTCTCTTTATATATATGAACAGCTGGGGATCCTGAGGAAGCTGTTTAAGGGACTGTATTTACTTTTAGATGTAAACAAAATATTAAAGTGCCCTCCAGAAATCTCTGTGCTCACACAAACATCTCTTACTCTATATTATTTATAAGTGTGGGTGTGTGGGCTACTGCAGCTTGTTTATGTCTGATGCATTAGCTCTCCTTGTATGACAGGCTCTCCAGATAAAGCAAACTGCAGAAAGTGGACGCAGAGTTGCTGGAGGGCCTCTCCAAAGATGCTGTCATGGAAAAGATTTTCCTTGTTCTTTCTCTTTCAATGAGGAAGGTAGGTGAAAAGAAAACTCTTCTTAAATGTAGGCTTTTCTTACTGGCAATAACTTGATACATTTTCATTGACTCAGTAAGATTGGAAGAGAGCCCTCAAGATCATCAAGTCCAAGTGTCAACCTAACTCCACCATGCCCACTAAACCATGTTCCCCAGTGACACATCTGTAAGTTTTTGAATACCTCCAGGTATGGCAACTCCACTTCCTTCCTGGATAGCCTGTTCCAATCTCTGACAACTCTTTCAGAGAAGAAAGAATTAAAAATTTTAGTAATGATTAAGGACACTGAATATAGGCATTTTATGCAACTGGAAGAGTGTGAGGGGGTGACACAACACTGATAAAATGGACCCGATTCTCCTTACTCATGCTGAGCACCAGCAGCCATGAGAAGAGATGTTTCCTCTTTACTTTTACATCTACTCTCTACAGCCTTAAAATACTCCCTGATTCACTCTGCCTACCCTGTCTACTGGGGAGTCTGTCACTGACCTGTGTGCTGCTCCCATTTATTTAAAAAATGCAGAGGAGAGGAGACTCTCTCCTGGAAGGTTAATAGGAGTGTTCAAGGTTTCTAGATTGTGACTGTCATTTTCACTAAATAATTTCATGTACTATTGTCTTCCTTGGGATTTTCCTTGGGCTTGTCAAAGGACTGGATGTGAGACAGAGAATGTCTTTTGAATATGGAAGGGCAATTTGTCAAATCCAGTGAAAATTCTTGCAGACAGGTCTACAGGTGTGTTGGAGACTGGGGAGCAACTGAGAATGATGATCCAATAGCTGCTTTCAGAGGCTTTGCTCCTGAAGGAAGAAGGAGTCACAATTGAGCTGCATCTGGGCATCCCTGGGGCTTTCCTGACTCACACCACAGGAATTTTGGTCTTTCACCTCTGCCAGAGCAAGCATGACATTTTAGCAGGAGCCAACATTCTCAAAATGTGAGTTGTTTTTAACCGGTTCAGCTGCAGATAAGATGAGAAGAAGATTGTGGGTGATCACTTTGTTATGATGTTCCAGAGCTTTTAGTCATGTACAGGGGCACTGAAAAGGGATGACTAGCAGTTTATTAATGTAATGAGGGAACTAAGCCATTCCTTAACCAGTCCTGGCTTCTTGGCTGATGGGATGGAGATAGAGCTTGCTTAGAGGCAGATTAGATATGGGAAAGCGGGTGGGAATTACATCCTTCCGTGGGGTTTAAAATATGGCTTAGATGGGGCTTGTAAGAGCCAAAGGGCTTGAACATCTCCTAATCAAAGGTTTTCAACACAGACTACCAAAAGCCTTCCTCTACTTCCTTGCTCCCTCGCTCCCTCCCTCCCTCCCTCCCTCCCTCCCTCTCTCTCCTTCCCATACCTGCCTTTACGTTATGGCTGTGGTTGTCTCCATATAGGTCTTCTCCTGAAATGATTGGCACACATCTAGCCATGAGATGTACTAACCTTGTAACTTTGGTGTTCTGAGACAGCCGGAGTTCATACTGATCCAAACACATAAACAATTTGGGTTATACCCATATTATCAGAGGAAAATGTTTATGATTATGTGACAAGGTTCCAGCAAAGAACTCAAACAATCTGAGACTTATGAAAATCAGCAGTATGCGCTGAGAAAAATCAATAAGCAATTTGCCCAGAGGATCCCAAAGAGAATGCATGGGGTTTTGTGAGACTTAGGATAACTTCTGCTCATTGATTCCTAAAAATGTCCCAAACAAGGAGAAACGTAAATACAAGGATCCTGCTACTCTGGAGTTTGGTGGAGGCAAAGCCGTCTGTGTGCTGGCAACTTTGGGATTTAGAATGGTGTGATGCTGCTTAATGAAATCGTTGAATTAGAAAACTTTGTCACAAGACTACATGTGGCTTGGAGGCGGTTTTATCAAACAGGCTGAGTAATTCTTTCCAACCCTTATTATTCTTAGCTTTGAAGGGAGAGAAACATGGAGAGCACTGGTAATGAGTGCTGGGCAGCATTCGAGGAGTCCCCTTTGTGGGGTCTGTTGGAGGCTTTGTCTTTTGAACAAGTGCTTGTAGCTTCTGCAGGCAATTTGCCCCCTGACAAGCCAAAATGAAACTGAAATATTCATAGCTACGTAATTTGACTGTTCCTGAGTCAGGAGTGTTAAATTAGAACCAATTTAACTCAAGTTGATCATGCCTGCTTTAGCAGTCTAACTCTATGTTCTTATTGAGTTTTTATAGTAATTTTAAAAGTTTCTGATACTCTGGGAGAGTGGAGAATTTAGTGCTAATATAGGCTGTGTTTCTGGGCTCCTTTCCTGAGAAAAATGAAGCATAAATTAAGAATCCAATTTTTAAACACAATTTTAGCACAATTTAGCAGTTTTAAGTGAAGAAAAACCTTTTCTTTTTTAATAATTTGATGTAGTACCTTGCCTGATCTAATTCTACTACTGGGTACCTCATACCATCATTCTCCACAACTCAAACTCATTTCTAGCAAATTCTGAGGCTTGCCACAGGTAGAAAGAGGCTGGGAAAGAGGCCTCAGTGTTTAACAAAGGAAGTGTTTAAGGGCAAAGTCAAAGTGATAAAGCAGAAACTGCTGTATTTGGATGTACTCATCCACTTCAGCTGGGAAACTTTGGAGTTTTGAGCTAATACCCAAATCTGCCCCCGTCATTAATAAAAACCCAAGACCAATATTTCCTTGATAAGCATCATATTGGGATAAGCATTGAACTGGTTCTTGTAGTCAGAAAGGAAGAACATTCAGAAGATTAGTTAGAACTGTTTCTAAAAGGATCAGCTCCACCCTAATGCCATTCTGTGAATAATACAGAATTAGATCCATAGAGTCAGATTTCTGAGGGACACGTTAGAACCAAGTATAAAAACACTTGGCCAGAATTGCTCTGTGGCATGTGGCATGGACTTTGATATTGTTTGAGGCTTATCAGTATGATGGGATGGTTTTTATTGTGTAGTTTTATTTAGTCCAAATTTCCTTTGTTGCTGCTTCTGTCCTTTACCGCTGCTGCTGGACAAGCCTGAGAAGCCTCTGGCTTGGTCTTCTCTATTAGATCACTTAAGTCCTGCCTTCTCCAGGCTAGGAGTGGCAATTCTCAGCATGTCAAATGATCCAATCCCTTAATAACTTTATGGCCCTTTGCAGGACTGTGGAGCCTAGACCTGGACACGGTGCTCCAGGAGTAGCCTCACCAGTGCTGAGCAGAGGGAAAGGATCCCTCCTTTGACCTGCTGGCAACACTCCTAATGAGCCCAAGGCACTATTGCCTTCCTTTGCTGCAAGGACACACTGCTGGCCCATGTCCAACTTGGTGTCCACCAGGGCCCTCAGGTCCTTCCCTGCCAAGGTGTTTTCCATCTGAGCAGCCCTCAGCCTGTACTGAGATTGTAACACCCCCGGGGCACGACTTTGCACTTTCCTTTATTACCTTTATTGAATTTGAGGAGGTTCATATTGGCTGATTTTTCCATCCTGTTAAGGTCTCTGAATGGTGGCCAGACCATTGAGTACATCAGCGTCTCTCCTCAGTTATGAATCATTGGTGAATTGATGCGAGTGCACTTTGCTCTGTCACCCTGGTCGTTTAATAAACTCATTGAGCAATATTGGAACCAGAATCGATCCATGAGGGACAGAGATTGAATTTAAAAGTTGCCTTTCTTAGACAAAATCAGTGGAGTTTTCCAGTGACTGCTGACCGTGACAGAGTTCCTTGTGGACAGCCACAGCAACCTCTCAGGTGTAAATGGGAATGAATTCTGCGGCAGTTTCTAGTGATGCCAATTTTGATCTCTCAGTGTGTTGAAGCTACCAGCTATGAGAGTATATTTAATGCATTTTTAATGATTTCTTTTTCCAGGATGTCTGAGAATAGACTTTCCTTAGCAATGCTAAGAAACTCAAGAACTCACATCTCACCTCAGCCTCCTATGTCAGGGGAACTGGATGGTGTGCACCGACATTTCTTCCACTCCCTGCCCCTCTGTGACAACAAATAAATTTGGTAAATCCCATCCCAATGGGATTATTAGGGAGGGGGAGGGGGGTGTATTTTCCTTCAGCAGCTCACAGAGGGACAAGGTGTAAGACAGAACGTAGCATGCTCTGAATTAAACTCAGAGGTCTTCCCTCTACACACATTACTCTTGGAGATAGTTTTGCACTTCTGCAGGGTTCCTTTCTTTTATGGGGCAGCTGAGTTTTGAATGAGAAAATTATATTAATATGAGTAATAATTTAAAGAAATATTTTTTTTTCAGATATTCCCTTACACTGGAAGCCTCATACTCTTTGGTTGTAGGAAATAAGACCCCTTCAGTTGCTGTTTTTCACTGAAACAAGTAAGAATGCTTATTCTGAATTGGGGAACAGACTCATTTACTGCAACTACTATTACTGCTGCTAAAATATCTGGAATAAATACATAAAAAACTGGAAAAAGGGGCTAAAAATCTTTTAGCTAAAGTCTTGCAGATGAGGCAGAGCAGACACTAAAGCCAAGTATTGGATGGAAGAAGTTTTTGTTGAATAATTAAAATCTGTGTGGGAAAATAGCTTTGTGCAAGGCAGAAAGCTTCTTTGGACTTGATTTAAAGGTATTCAGATGCAGACAAGATGCTGATTTTTCAGGACTTGACCTTAGGAGCTCTGTATTGTTGGCTGAGGTCCTCCTGATTTTGGCAATACTATGTCTTCAGCAGGAAAAAAAGGTTAAGAAGGTGGAGAAAACTTCAGCCTGTAGACATCTCTTTCAGCTTCTGCCTGAGAGGGTGCTGCCTTTCTCCAAGCTGGTTCTGATGGAAGGGGTACCTGATGTTTCATCTTCAGGGCTTGCTCAGGCATGATGGATTCCTGGAGTTGCATCCAGAGGCCAAGTCATACCACTGGCTGAGAGACTGAGAATGTCCGTGCACAGACAACTGCTTTAATACTGTGGAGCCACTGCTGATGAAAAGCCCTATGATGGGCTGTGCTGCTCTATCTCGTGCATGCTCTGTTTATCTCTCCTCGATTCCTTCTGTTACCCTTCATGCATCACAACATATGAGCTTGGTGAGGTTGCTGATGGCTTTTGAAAGACAATACTGTTTGTTCTGCCTGCTTGAAATCACTGGATAAGAGTCTGTAGATCTGCTTTTACACCAGGTACTTGTGTCACTGAACTGAACCCATAATTCAGCAAGGCATTAGGGAATATTCTGACTTCAAACCATTTGAGCAATATCATTGAAATCACAGGGTTACAGTAAGAATGTGCTTCACAAATGCTGATGAGCAGCTTTCTTCTGATGGGTCATGCACTGTTGCTCCAGGGTACACTGATGCCCCATGGCTGTGCAGTCCTATCACCACAGGGCTGATCCAACCACAGACATTTCTCATTGCTGGCTTCAGCTACCAGCTGCCAGCCCTCTCAGGACTTTATTTTTTATAAATCATTATTTATCAGTGCTAAGCCTGCACAGATTAATCATGAAAGCAGCCTGCAAAGGTGAAAACAACATAGTGGCCAATGATTTTTTCATCCTGCAAACCTACCAAAAAAAACCCCGACCTCTGCAGTTTGTCTTCTCCTCTTGGTGAAAAAAGATTTTGTCATTTTTCTGGGGCTCTGTTAGAATCTGTCGACAACTGTCATAATTTTCCTAACCAGTTACAGACATCAGGCTAAAATACCTTACACGGATGATGTGAATGGAAATTTCTCTTGCCTGTCCAGCTCAGGGTGTTGTAAATGAAATATCCATAGTACTTATATCTATTATGTTAAAATTGCTGCCATACATCTCCCAGAGCCATAATAACAGCGGCAAATCAGATATATTTTTTTTTCTTCTGCAGCACTGGACATTTTCATCCCGCTGATTTATTTCTTTGTATTTTTTATATTTTAGCTCTGTGCTCTTAGACCAGGCTTTGGCATTTTGCTAAGTAAGAAACTAAAGCTGCTGATTTGTGTAACACCTGTCATTATTCTCAAGCAGCATGACAGTTTTAATAAAACCTGGTATTTTGGTTTGGTTTTTTTTGTTTTTTTTTTTTTTTTCAGGGAAAGAAAGAGCTGTATTTTATGGGGTCTAGGGTGGAAAAGTGGGTATCTGCATTCCCCATCACATCCCACCTACCACTGCTTAACATATGATGCCACTGAATTAATAACCCCCCCTCTCACCACCTCCAAAGTGCCTCTTGGCAGCTGGGAATTTCACCAAGCATCTCCCAAAACAGCAAATCTTTTCCCCCAGTCTTTGCATGCTTGTTAGCTTTCTTCTATCCCTTATGTTTTATTGGGGATGTTGTGTGCAGTTCATTACAATAAATGCTTTGCCATATTAAACTTTCTCCGATATATTTTGGCATCCACATAATAGATAGGTGGCTTCTCTCACTATGGAGTATGAGCATCTTAAATTATGAATCCATTTACCTTCAGGCTTGTAGACTTTTAGGTTAGTTTCTTTTTTCTTTTTCAGGTGAGGGGACTCTGCTGTGTACAGGGAAATGATTCTTCCAGGTCTGAGCTTCTCAGGGAGGAGGAAGGAAAGAGGAAGCAGGTAGGTGCAGATTTTCCCTCCTGTGGGTCCCCCCTGAAGAAATAATCCCATAGCGAAGTATTCAGGCTACCATTTGCACCCCTCATTTGGGGATGGTCTTTAGAAATCATAGAATCATTCAGATTGGAAGAGACCCCCAAGATCATTGAGTCCAACTGTCAACCCAACCCCACCATGCCCAATAAACCATGTTTCCAAGGGTCATTTCTACCTTTTTTGAACACCTCCAGGGAAGGTGACTCCATTCCCATCCTGGACAGCCTGTTTCAATCCTTGACCACTCTGTCAGTGAAGAAATGCTTCCTGATGTCCAATCTAAACCTTCCCTGGCACAGCTTGAAGCCATTTCCTCTTATCCTGTTGCTAGAAAATTGCCTGAAGGCTCAGAACCTGATTTAAATAAGGTTGTGCTGGTTATAAAGGAAAACTCAAGGTAAGACTTCAAGGGGAAAGGATGTAAGTCAAGTTTTTCTCAGGTTCCTCATACATACCAGCTCTCCTTGCTCATTTTAAGTGGTTAAAGCACCCAAAGTGTTGAAATGACTGAAGTATAAGATACTTAATCACATTTACTTATTATATGCAACAATCACAATGAAGAAAAGGGGCTAGAACATTCTTTGGGGAGCCCTAAGAGGGTTCCCCAAAGCATATTGAGGTCTTTCTGTTGCCCAGAAAAAATAATCTTAGCTTTCTAAAATATGTGTGTGACATTTGGTGTGTATGTTACTGACAGACTGCCCTAGAAATGGGGATGATTACAATCAGAGTTTATTCCCATGAAGAGCTGAGTATTCCTGGTTACACATCAATGTCCAATATTTATTTGTTTATTTCTCTATATTGAATATATTACATTTATAATCTTCTAGTCGATGCTCATCTATGCTGCAAAACCTGCTTTTCATAAATTGCCTTAAGTGCTTAACATTATATGTATTTTTAATAATCTCATTTTAAAATAAGAACATTTAGCGCTTAAGTCTCAGTTCCTTCCAGAAAAAAGTCAGGGACAGGTGCAAATCCAGACTTGAGAACAGAAGAAACAGAAGTCTTTTCCTAGGTGTTTGAAGGGTTGGTGTAGGGTTGGTGCAAGCCAAGTTTGTGGGAACCTGAGCAACAACAGCATTGGTGGTGACCCTGAATGTGGTGTCTCACCCTCCAGAAACACAAGAGACAAAGGCAAGAAGGAGCAGTTTTCTGTCAAACAACTCTTTTACTTGTTCTTTGCCTGTTGAGGTGTCTTTATTTTATGAAAGGTTGACTGTGTTCATTTTTTTTCTAATTTGACTTTTGAGATTAAAATATCTTGTTTTGGCTCTAAAGTAGATTTAGAGAAGGACTGAGGTGTTCAGAGCTTGGGCAGACTCAAGACCTTGTCATGCCCATGAACATACGTGTCAACGTGGAGAGACTTTGGTTATGTTCATTTATGTCCATCTGGTTATATCCTCTTTTTGGAGGCGAAAAAGTTTGGTAACATCTAAAAACTTAACACAGGCCTGGGTTTTATGTCATATTTCATCCATCCAACTATTAAGGCACTACTGCAATTGAAGTGGTTGAGTAGTATGAATAAATGAATCTGCTAAGTGGTACTCACAGGTACTTTTGTTCAGGTTTTCTCATCTTTCTGTCTTTATGGACCAAATTCCACTGCTGCTGAGGGGTCTTTCCATTAAATCAAGGTATGGTTTTCAGCATGGCATTGGGAAACTTAATTCATGCTGGTTTCCTCTGTTCTCCCATTGATCCTTGAAGTGATGGAGGAAACCAAAGGAGCTGGCACATAGACTGGTCTCCTTTGCTCTAAGTGGCTTTGCTAACCCTGATAGCTGCAGAGAAAAAGCTTCAAAATATAACCTGTGTGAATTGTAAAGTGTTCAGAAGCTAATGAGCCCGAAGTGCTTATTAGATTTCATCCTTAACCAACATTTGGGCTCAAACACAAGGAAAGCAGTAGTGCGAGTGAGTGGTTTGTATCACTTCAGCTAATCACATCAAGTAATTACTTTTTGTACTGGTGCATTTTTTACTACCTTGGTAACAGCACAGCAGTGCCACCATTGGGGTTTGTTTTGAAGCATCTTCATCCTAAAGATCAACCTGTTTGTTTCACAAGGAGGAATCATAGAATGGTTTATGTTGGAATGGTCCTCGGAGGTCATCCAGTTCCATTGCCTGCCATAGACAGAGACACCTCTCACCAGACTAGGTTGCCCAGAGCCCCATACAATACCTGGCCTTGAACTCTTCCAGGGGTGGAGTAGCCACAGCCTCCCTGGGTGACCTATTCCAGGGCCTCAGCACCCTCACAGGAAGGAATACCTTCCTAAAATGTAATCTAAATCTTCCCTTTTTTAGCTTGAAACCATCTCCTTTGTTCTAGCTCTAGAGTCACACATAAAAATTCTTCCCCACCTTTCCTATAACTAGAATTTCCTGTGGTGAGGAATGTTTCTCACTTGTGAACAGATACTGTAAAATGTTCCTCACTTGTGAACAGATACTGTGAACAGATATTGTAAAATGCCCAACCGGTTAAGAAGTCTTCTGACACACACACACACACACAAAGATAATCAGGACTCATCTTTACTGCAGAGTACGTGTCCTCATGCTCTACCCAGGCACATACAGGGACAGTGCCATGGTGTCTGTTTACTACTGCCAATTTCCCAGTAATGACTCAGATAACTGTACTGTGATGGCTGCTTCAGGGTGCTTTATGAGCTATAGAAATTGAAAACCTTGGCTTCAGGTTTGCAAACCTTGGTTTACATACAGAAGAGACCTTGTGGTAACATAACTGTTAATAGGTTTGCAGAAAGAAAAAGCAGTGTAGGGGAAACTCTAGCAAACCATCGTCTGCTTCCATCTTTGATTATTAGAGGTAGATGGTGCTGTTGACCAAGAAATTGAGCTGCATGCACTGCGGGGCTCCTACTTCCTGAGACAGACACCCACAGACAATTGCAATAATTATGGCTCTCAGAACTCCTTTGAGATCAGCAAGTATTATTCTGGGTGGAGATGCTCTCAGAATCTAAAGTACCATTACTATGATGTTACAACGACTTAATAGGTGAGTCACAGGTTTGGAGAAGCATAAACAGCCTCATGTGCACCTCTCAGTACACGAGCCGCTTAAGCACAATCCTGAACAGAAAAGCCTCTGGGAAATGTCTCTCCCAATGCGTTGGTGGGAGATTACAGGTTTTGGGGCATCTATGAATGGTGCAGAGATAAAACTAAAGCATAAGCTGTAATGTAGAGGTAATGCTGTTTCTAGGGAGCAGAGTGATTTTCTACTTGACATTTTACAAAAACACATCTTGGTGCTCACCACCCTGCAGGCTTCTTTGCACATGGTAAGGGTGCAATTAAAACCAGCCTTTGGCCAGTAGGATTATTACTGGGTATAAGATTATGGGTAGTGGGGGAAAGGAAATGGCATTTTAAACGTGGTTTCTCTTATTCTTAGCATTGATTTACACTCAGCAGTGTAAAAACTATGTTTTAACCAATTGCTTAAAGGAACCTACAGGCTGTATTTATTTGATAAGCTGCATGGACAGTGAATACTGTTTCTGATACATGATGCACAGCCCTAATGCGAGAGTCTTGAGACTGTCATAACCATCAGGAAGGTTGCTCGTGCTAAGAGGAATGTGCATTGGGGCAGAGCAGTTAATGATTTCAGGCAACACCCTGCTCTCCCCGTGTTTGACTCACACTGACAGAATTGGATCAGGTACTTAACTAAGACCTCATGTAAGGGACACGGTCAAGGATATGCAGGCAGCTGAGGTGGCAGCTGAACCTAGAAGGATCCTTGGACCGTTTTCATCAAATAATCAACCTTCTTTTTGCAGAAGCTCTGAAAATGCTGTTTTTTATGATATCGCTGAGCCCGAGTGTTGGTTGAGGATGAAATCTAGTAAGCACGTGGGGCTCTTTTATTTGTCATTAGCTTTTGAACATTTTAAGATTCACTTGGGTTGTGTTTTGAAGCTTTTTCTCTGCAGCTATCAGGATTAGCAAAGCCATTTTGTAGAAACAAGACTGATCTATTCACACATTCACAAGATTCCTGAAACTAAAGCTTAAAGAGCCAGCTGTCACAAAAGAGCCTGGCACAGCCAATGCTGCTGAAGAACGAAGGAGTTCACTGCAGATTTGTGTGAGCTGAATCAATATCAAGGGCATGTAGCTAAAGGCTGTGATTTTAGTCCTCTGGTTTTTGGTTTTTTTGATTGAGGAAGTTTTCTGCAATTTTTTTCCCCTTCCTTTATCTAGCTCTCCTTTAACAGGTCCTAGGCTTTTCAGAACCAGGTTAAAAGTATAACTGAGGAAAAGCAAAAGTTTTGCTTGTGTTATAAATGTCTCTACACCATAAAAAAAATTAAATCTTACAATTCTTTCCTCACCTTTGTTCATGCTCCTCATGTTCTTTTTACTCATTTTTAAGGTGCGGAAGGGAGTATGTACGCCAGGGAAATTCAACTTGAAATTTGTTTCAAGGCTCTGTGAATTTTCAGCCACTAACCTGTAGGCGCAATTTTATGGTTGAAAACTCAATAAGGGAATGTGTAGTTTCTACCTAAATGCTTTACTTGAGCAGAGCTATTTCCCCCTAGACAATAGAATTAAACCTGTTGGTGGGTATTTTGTCATCTTTGTGGTGTTTGTGTGTGATAACTTACTAAATATGGTCTCAGAAGAAAAATATTATTATCGAGCAAGAGATTTATGGTCTCAGTGGCAAATTTATGATGGATAAGTAAAAGAATAATGGAAAATCTCACTTATACTTACCATGTGAATGAAAAAGCTGGAGGTCAGATACATGTGAGCTGAAGGTTTAGTCACAAATGAAGCAATGGGATCCTATTTTCATGATTTTGAGGTCTAAGACAGGAATATTCCATATACCTGGCAAGAAAATTGCTTCCTTGTGCTTCTTATCTCTGGGCTCAATTGACATCTACTTGTTTCTTGCAACCATTTTTTTTCTCCATTTTGATGCATTTTCAAACTATGATGTGAAGGGTTAGTCTTTAAGATTGTTGTGGGATTGATATTAGCATTTCCAAGATAGACCTTTGGTTACTTTTTAAAATACCCAGTCAGTAAAGTCACTGGTATTCTACTGGTAAACTGTTCATTCTGTTGAAGTCTTGAGGATATTTAAGAATTACTAATATTTAATCCGATCTTGATATAGGACCAGAGCAAAGCTTTGTCTGTATCTGGAGACCTTAATTAAGAGTTATATGATCTGTTTGCTCTGCTATGTTTTGGGAATAACTTGGTTTTGCTTTCCTGTCATTTTAAATCTTAAGAAATATGATCATGGTCTGGGTACAAACCCAGGACATAAATGTTCATGTAATCATCATAGAATGTATTGCAGTAATGATAAGGTTGGAAAAGACCTTAAAGATCATCCAGTCCAACCTAAAACCAACCAAGTAAACCTAAACATCTGACATCTAGATCATGCCACTCAGCACTTCATCCAGACTAACCTTGAACACCTCCAGAGACGGCAAACAGACCACCTCCGTGGGCAGCCCGTTCCAAAACTGGATCACTCTCTCAGTGAAAAACCTTTTCCTAATGTCAAGTCTAAACCTCCCCTGGCGGAGCTTAAAACTGTGACCCCTTGTCCTGTCTCCAGTGTCCAGAGAGAAAAGACCGACCCCCGCCTGACCATAACCACATTTTAGGTAGTTATAGACAGCAATAAGGTCACCCCTGAGCCTCCTCTTTTCCAGGCTAAACAGACCCAGCTCCATCAGCCTCTCCTCATAGGGCTTACCTTCCAGGCCCTTTACCATTCTAGTTGCTCTTCTCTGGACTTGTTCCAGCAAAGAGCAATGGTTTGAGTTGGAAGGTATCTTAAAGATCATTTAGTCCAAGCCCACTCTCATTGGCAAGGGCACCTTCCACTAGACCAGGTTCCTCAAAGCAGTGCCTGACATGACCTTGAACACTTCCAGAGATGGGACACCCACAAATAATGTTATTCCCATTCAAGGGGATAAGCTGTCTATGCTAGAGCCAGCTCCAATACTGAAACCTTGAATGGCATTGAATCAGCCTGCCATGATGAGACTGGGAGAGAAAACTGGGAGGAGTGGTGGGATTTTTCCACCTCCACTCAAAGCTTGACTTCAGCTCTTGTCCGTTCCCTTGGTCCTTGCCTAAGCTGTGCTGCCCAGTCTGGGAGGGACCATGTCTGGTCTTCCTCCCAGTGTGTTCCTAGCATTATAGCTGGATCTTGGAGCTGCCTCATCCCTTAGGATCTGCAGAGCAATCTAGCCTCTCAGCTGAACCCTGCCACTGTTCTCTGACTGGTGTGACCACTAGAGAGCGTTTTGCTGCTTATTATATTTTCTTGCAGAAAAAGCGGCAATAATCCTTTAGTACTTATCAGAGGTAACATTTCCATGTTCGTCTGAACTAGAGCCTAAAACCTGCCCCATTATCTTCACTAGGAAGCGTGTGATCAGCTCAGAGAGTGGCTAAAGGTGTCTAAGCATGCTAATGCATGACCTGCTGGTAAGTGTCAGTCACCTCAATGCAGACCTTGTATAATATTTCCATTCAGGAGTATTTCATGTTGAAAACTGCCCTGACTCTCTGTGATGTCTGGAGAAAGAGCAGTGATTGTGGCTGTGCTTTCAAGCAGAGTTAATTCTTCAAAAGGGAGAAACATTTTGGCTCTGAAGGTGCCACCTTGATCTTGGGATTAACAGTGAAAACAAAACAAGTTCTGATTCTGAGCTTTAGCTCAGACAGGCAAGAAAACACAATTCAATGCTCTTTTGACAATAAAAACTTCAGAGAAGATTCAGGAGGATGTTGCTGGTTTATAGGAACACACAAATTCTTTTGGAAAATCTAGAAGTGGATTTTTAAAAGGCTGATGATAGCTTTCATTTACAGGCTGTTGCAGGAAAACAAAATAATTAAATCAGTAACTTCACTTGCAAGACTATGGAGAGATGGTTCAAAATTGTGTTTCCACCAGAGCTCAGCAAATCCATCGTGTATGTACCCCAGATTGCAAAAATCCCATTTCACAAAGCAATAAACAATTAAAACAACCATTTATCAGGGTTTATGCTATAAATCCTGATGAATCTTTAGGTGAGTGTTATGGAATGGGTAGCTCTGGGCAAAACAAAGTGGGCTGAAGACAGGACACATTGGAAGGGAAAAACTACCTAGAAATTTAAAAAGAAAGAAAAAGAAAATTAAGAAGGAAATATTAAAACAAAGTTAAAATAGTTTAAAATAAAATAATAAGGATAATAAAAAGGGAACATGTCTTCCTGGTACCCCTGTGCCTGCACACAACCTTTCACGTCTTAATTGATTTATATGTGGGCAAACGTCATTTGGATGACTAACTTTTAAAAAGGATTTTAGTGCTTGGAAAGTACTTAAACAGAGAACAACCAGATTCATAGCTGGCATAACTCTGCACAGCTCTGCTGAAGTCAGTGGATTTATAATGACCAGAATACTTAGAAACCAGGTTTAAAATATGCAGCTACAGAACCATAATGCTTCCTACACAGTAAAACTTTTCCTTTGGGTAACTCTCATGCTAGAAGATAAAACACCTCTTACCTTTCACCAAGGAAAAAAGAGGGATAGATAATACTGGACCTGTCTAAGATGTTGCATGTCTCTCTTATATAGACAGCGTGGCTTAGGGAGACCTTTCTAAGCACCAGAGTACGGGACACAACTCTGTGCAGGGCACAGTCGTTCTATTAATAGCTTTCCACCTTCTCTGGTGTCATGCAGAGAATTATTTTATGTCTGCAGTGCAGCTCTGTAGCTGCTGCCTTGTTTAAAGAGACAGTTTGTTCCCATCTGCTGTTAAAATAGTGGTTCTGGGAAGATTGAAACAATGAGCTGAGCTGTAACAGCAGCCCATTCACCACAGTCTTTCCTGTGGATACTCTGCAAACAAAACCCCTAAAACTGTTTTGCTAGAGTTTTTCAGTTGCTCAGTGCTTATATAGAGAATCAAACCTTGCTAACAGGACAGTGAGTTGCTTTCCAGGTGCTAACAGAGGTGCTTCTGATGGCACTTGCATTTGGTGGATTCAATCAGACTGCCCAAACCTGCCTTCTAGTGGTGTGGGACCACCACAGTGGATACAGGTTCCATTTCTATTTAGTGCCTTGAATTAGGCACAAAACACCCCTGCCCACTTTAGCTTATTGAAAACAGTCTGAGCTGTGTCGTTGTTCTTTCTTGACTCTGCAGGAGTGTACTTTACTGACTAATTACAACCATCTTACCTAGGTGCAATTCAGACAATTTACAGCAGCAGGAGCCTGGTGTTGATACTATGGATGCAGTCTCCACCTGAGACACTAATCAAGGCATTTAAACATTCACCTTTTGAGTCACAATAGGAGCTGCCTGGGGGAATCTTCAGGACAGTCCAAAATGCCCTTCAAGAAGGCTCTGACACTTAGTGAAATGCTTCCCTGTGCAGCTGTCTAGGGGTTTAGTTGATCACCTCAGCTCAGTGCAACCCATTGACTCAGGTTTGCCTCATCTGTGCAGAGGAGGGAGACAGGAACTAGTGACCCAGTGTGCTGGCAGGGCACAAAGGCACAGCCCTAATGCCCAGATACACTGTGAATGCATCTCTCCTTTTCTCCTTATGACTTAAATCCCAGATTTTAATTGTTTGGTGCAAACTGGGAGATGTCCCTCAGTTATCCTGTGGCTCATCACACACCCCAGCCTAGGGAGACCAAGAAGAGGGCTGATAGCCACAACTGGGAAAAAGAACACTTCCATCTTTACTTTGAGATCCCAACTATGGGATAAGATGACTAATTTGAGAACCTGGCTCAAACTATGTGGCTATAGGAAGCAGCATCATGTCTTTAACAGTAAGTTTTCCCAAAAAGTATTGAGGAAGTCTGCTTGCTGCCTTGTAATGAACTCCAACTTCACTGGTGTCTCCCGATAATGGAACAAATTCAGAGAAGGATGTAGGTCTGGAGAAACTAGGATGTTCAGGGTCATTTCAGGGTAGAACCAGAGTATTTCATGAGACCATTTCTTGTTAAGAGGTATCACAGAGGCCTTTATACCGAAGGAATAAAAAAACCTCCCTAGACCCCTTTTAAGAAACTTAAAATATAATTTGTGTGCGAAATACAAGCAGCATATGTTAGAAGCAAAACTCAATTAGGTACCACCAGTAGCCATGTGCTGCTTATCAGCTCTTCCAAGATAGCTGGCTAACAGGGTCGTCTGGGAATTTCGAGTAATACTCAGAATTCCTTTGAACACTGTGTTCCATTAGCTGCAAATTAATTGGATCTCTAGGTCAGTTGAAGTGGATTACCACAGCTGAGGAAGGCAGTGAGCATCCTGCTCAGCTCTAGGACATTAGCAAACTCTCCTGCAAACAATGTCATTGGAATATTTCAGTGTATGATGCATCCTATAAGCTTTAGTCTTTCAATAGTAGCCTGTGCTTCTGGTATCGATGAATGGATGTTCTAACAATCACAAATTGCTTTCATTGTGCCAGACGGTTATTGTACGTATTCTCATCCTACTTTACAATGAGTAGGTTTGCTTCCAGCATTTGCTTGATGGCTCTTTGGAAGCAACCGTGTCTGCATCTTAATAAAGGATCTGACCTCAGCATCACAAAGTAGCATTTAAATAAAGAAGGGGGAGAGCGAAGGTATGCTCTGATAGGACTAGCAGGGCATAAGCCCCTAATTTTGTAGCTTAATTTTAAGCAGGAAAAGTTCAAAAGCTATTGAACTTCTGAGGTTTCCTAACATTTTTTGTAAATCTCTATTTACATATCTACTACTTTTCCCTGGGTTCTGTTTAGGGCTTATTTTTGGGTTTTAGCAGTTCCTATGCATATATGAAAGCAGAATTTATATGAATGACCTAATTCTTGTCATTTCCATTCTTAGTCTCATCTCTTTCTGCTTTCTTCTTAGCAGTGAGATACCTGCCATTAATTTATTTCTTCCTTTCCTTTTATTTCCTCTATAATTTGTTTGGAATAGAATATTGCTGGTTTGCCACAATGCAAACTGAGGAAATCCAGATAAATCCCAGTTGTTCAGAGCGATACCATGTAGCAAACTAATAGTATTTTCCACTGTCAATTTGCATCCATATACTTTGTGCACAACTTTTAATCATGGGCTTGACCATCCCACTAATTAATTTTCATAGATATGAGATAAAGAATGTGACCTTAAGCAGCTCTTTAGAGACATGTAAGATTGAAAACATCTATTTTACTCACACTGTCTTTTTTTCTCAGTCCTGGCTGATGTGCTCAGTTCAGGGGAAGGAATGTATGTGGCCTCAAAGCAGCATCAGTAGCAAGGTTTGCGCCGAAGGGCTCAAGGTCAGGATGAAAATAAGGGTTCTTTCCAGAGTGTGAACCAATTAGGGGATGGAAGGTCTTGAAGCATGGATGTTCCATTGCTACAGCAATGGATTAATTCAGCTTAGTGTTTCAGCTCAGAGCTTTATAAGTTAACAGAGATGCATACATTTATTTCCATGTGCCCAGCAAGAGATGGTGATTCTTGCAGTTTCTATGACTTCACCACTTTTCCCATCAAGCAAGTGTGTGTAATCATCATTTTTCGATATGCAAAAATTAAGAACAAATGCAGCCTGGTGCCTACACTCGGCAATAATTGATGCTGGTTTTGTGGATTGTGTTTTCTTTACTGAAGACTTTCTTGCTGAGCAAATTTGACAAATGAAAACACTTGCTGAGATTTTATTTCTATGGCAATTTTCTATGTTTTCTTCCACTAGCAATATCATATTTTTGTTTGTGAAGGGAAGAGCTATTGTTCATCCTAGTTATTTGCCTCTTAGAGCTGAAGTAAAAATAACTGATATTGAGGACACATTAAAATGGAAGCAGGTGGGGAAAAAAGCAGCTCCTGCAAAAAATAAAAAAAGATTACTGGAAGTTTTACAAACTCACTTGTGGAAAACTACTGCAAGTTATACAGAAAGCAAGTGGTGGTTTCACTTGTTGGGATATTTGACTCTTTTTATCTTGCTGGACATCTTAAAAAAATAATCCACACTTAAAATAAAAATACTTTACAAAATCCATGTTTTTTGCTGGAAATATACAGCAGAAGGCATCTCTTTTCCCTGAATGAAGAGATAGGCTATATTGGAAGAATGTGGGTAACAAACTCTTTTCCAAGTTCCCTCTCCAGAAGATCAGTCAACTTCTTACCTCCATTTTATCTTTAGGAAACTGATGATTCACGTGTAGCTCTTGAGAGATGGGTGAGCAGTACCAGCAGAACTAGACTCAATCTGTCCAGGGATAGGTTTCTAAAATGAAATAGCTGTGGCTTGTCGCTGAAGCTTTGAGATGTTATTGTTTTGGTCTCACCATTTGCTGACATGTATTTGGGAGGGGATGCAATCAGATATGGGAGAGAACATTGCCACAATCAACTGGATGTGTTCCTGTGCTACTTCGTCTGGGTGATCCTGCTGTGGTAGGGGGATTGGACTAGATGATCTTTCAAGGTCCCTTCTGATTCCTAATGATTCTATGATTCTATATATCATTTATCCTGTCCAGAAACAATACATTCATCAAAGATAGCTATACATAGGTAACACACAATAAAGTGAATAAAATACAGTCACAGCAGTTGCAGGATGACCAGTGCTACTGGCAGGAAGTATTGAGCTAGGTATGGCCCAGAAATACTAGTCATAAAATGGTTTATAATGATGGAAATGGCATTTAGGCATCAAGTGAAACTGAGAGTGTTCCAAGAGCATGGTGTGGTAGTATGTATTGTCTTAAGGATCTAAACCAATGTACTATGTAATTATCTAGCCCAGAGCTAGAGATTCATTATTTTTTAAAAATATAATTTATTTAAAGAATAAAAAATATTGAATAGTTAATGAAAATAATAAAAATATAATAGTGTAACCCCAAATTTTTTTTAAATCTTAGATTTCAATGCAATGAAGAAATTATTTCAATTACAACCTCAGATACTCCCTCAGACTCTGAAACATGAAGCGGTGCTACAATGAAGTGGAGCATTTTTAATTGTCATTCTATAACACTTTGTTAAGAAAAGTGTGATTGTTGTCCTTTTAATGTTTCTTAATTTTTTTCTTGAAAATTGATTTATTGATATTTTCCAGGGCCCAAGTTCTTCCATTAGGTGTGTCTGGAGCTGCACAGACTTTTCAGATGTAGCCGTGGCTGTTTTACAATTCCATTTAACGTTATTAAGCAACCTAAAAGCCAGGGGGCAATTTGTTAAAGCATTTTGTTAAAGGTGATAGAAGGAGAAATATTTCTGTATTTCTGCATTCCATGCTTTCCTGTTTGAAATGCCATTCATACAGGCAGTGTTTGTACCAAAAAGCAGTCGGTGATAAGAAAGAAAGGGAGAGGGCAGTTGTTCTGCACTGTCAGTAAAAGCATGATGCAGAAGTCATAATAGGGTTTTAATCCACCCCTGAACAGCTGTCTGAGATGTTTATACTCTCAGAAGTTTTCGATCGTGTAGTTGTGTAATTGGATGTTTAATCTATAATTTTTTCCCCAGCAACCAGGTATCCTAAAATGGCTAATTTTGCTGCTGTTACTTTAAAGAAATAGAGACAAGGCTGGTTTGTCTTGTTGTGGATAGACAGAAAATGGCTAAATCGCTTGAACTTTATTCAGCTACTAAAATGGATTCTTTTGGCCATTTTTCACATATGGAACTAGATGATCTCTGAGGTCCCTTCCAACCTAAGCCATGCGATGACTCTGTGACTCTACAACTCTATGATTCTGTGACATGTTGTGCAAGTGCCTGAGATAACCTTCACTGACCATCTCATGGTTGTTCCTTCCAGGCATTGGGATGTTTTGGGATATAGTTCTCACAGAACAACAGAAACACAGGGAATGGTTTGTTTTGTAGCAGAGAACGGTCTAGTTCTGGATCCATTATTCTTCTTCTGTTCCTATTACTTATAATGCAATAGATCACTATTTAGGCAAAATTATCTTTCTAAGCTTTTTTTTCAATAGACCAGTCTTTGAATGTAAAAGTACTTCATGAGAAGCAACACAAAGACAATCTCATTAGGATCTGTGAAATCAGCACATATGGGGAGATTTCACACCTTTTGAAGCATCACTTAAGATTCTGGTATGTATTAACCATTGTCTCTTACTCTGCTGTGAACAACCAGAGGAGTCTGGTGTCCTAGCAGGGAAGGATGTTAAAGTCTCTGGTGGTATTTGTTGATAAATTTGCAAGAGTTGCATTTGGCTGCAATGTTACCCTCACCCATATGCTTCACTGCAAATTAATGTGCTGTGTGCTTCTCCCACCCACCTCCCTGTCAAAACCCCTCAATAAATATCTGAGAGCGTGCTTTGGAAAACACAATTCAATTTGAATTTTCTGCTGCACCTCACCAGGTTGCTGTGATGTATTCTGATCCTTAATGATTCTATGTATACAACCTTAGTTTGTCCTGAATTCTCAACAAGTTAAAAAGGAAGAGCTTGTGTTAGAAAATAATCTTAAACAGATTATCAAGGTTATTTCCAAACTTTGGGGGAAAAAAAAGTCTGGAGCTCAGTGACTAATGCTTCTATTAGCCAAATACACAAAGCAAAGTCTGTCTTAAGTTGTGTGCTTTGCTGAAAATTCAAAAAGTGATGTCTCTCCTGAGGCCTGTATAATTCATATAGCACTTTAACCTGTGATTAATTACAAAGGGAGCAGAAGCTTTGCTCCGTCCCGCTTGTGCTTTCATCAAACCTGAAAATCCTAAAGTAAATCTCCGCCAGGCAGTAAGAGACCCCAAGTGACTTGCTAGGCTGATTAAAAATCAGCCATCCTGCCGAGTCTTGAAACAGCAGCGGGTAAAATGAGGATCTCTGGAACTGAAACACCTACCTGAGATCAATGCTGGAGAGAGAATGACTTTTTTTGGAGGGGAAAAATGACACTAAAAAAGCAAAAGAAAGCTGCTGCACAAGTGTAAAGTTGATCAATGGGAGACCAGGTAGGACTTTTTGTTGTGGTGTCAGTGTTTTTTATTGAAGTCCATGAGCTTCTGATGTGTTCTGGGGTTGGAAGGGAGGGGAAAGGCACAGATGATGTTGAAGCACCATCTTTACTTAATTTACTGCTGAATGAATCAATAGTTAGTGAGTTTTTCCATATATAAAAGCCTCTTAACTAAGGCTGTCTGATGAGCAGAACTCTCTTTCTGAAGGAGAATCATCTGTGAGCAGGACATTGCTCTCACTAGCAAGCAAGAAGTAAATTTTCCATGACAAAACCCAACAGTATTATTCAAAATAGATTTCTCCATCAAAGAGTATTCTGTTATTTTGTAGGTTTTTTTGCAGTCCAGATGTTCTTACAAAGTTTCAATGTTGCTAGAATAACGTGAGATGGAAGGATGGCGTAGGTGAGGGCAAGAGAAAGATTTCATTCTGAATTTTCATTTGTTTGTTTTGTGCCACTTCTGTTCTTTGTCAGTCGACTTCACCCAGAAAGTATGTCAGCCTTGCGTGGTGGAATAACTATCTCTGGATCAGGAAAGGTGGTGTAGCTCAAGGGATGCAGGGACACAAGATCCATCCTCTTGTGAATGGAGAATGGGCAGATCCCAACGTGTTGACTGTAAATATGTGAGTAGTTTGCCTGGCAGGTAGTGCACACAGCAGAATTCCTCATGGGAGAGCTGTGAAAAGCAGTCAAGAATACATCTGGGAGATTCAACTTATTTGAGCATATCTCATCCCCTGTAGCAGTTCCTCACAAAGGATTAGGGTCACTGAGAGAACATAAACTAGTTGCTTTATACTTCCCCATCCATGGTTTCCTCCCTTCACTGATTCTAATACTGCACTACTTGCAGCAGAAGGTGGGAATGGAGAACTACAGAAGCTGGGGCTTCGGGGATCGTCACCATCATGGTGGTACTACTCCAGCTGCTCCTGTCTCCCATGGTCCTGCACATGCCTTGGGGCACAGCTGGGCTCTTAACCAAAAGCCAAGTGCTCACTCCTTTCAGCAATATTCAGGGAGCTGAAAAAGGAGATGAGAGAACTCACATAAGCAAAATAAATAATAAAGATAAGTGAAGTAAATGGCTCTGTGTCTTAGTTTTTGGAACTGCATGAGGAGAGCAGCAGCTGGGGCTGAAGAGGGGAGGGGGAGAATTGTAATCAACACAAGCATTTGTCAGTAAGCCCCAGATGCAGATCAAGAAATGCAAAGTTTGTGCTGACTAAGAGACAAGGGCCTCAGTTCTCATCTAGCAGAGAGTAAATTAAAAAATAATGATGAAGAATAGTGCTCTGCATATTTTTCTCCAAAGTTATTTTCTTTCTGTATATGAAATTGAATGACCTGGGACTTGGTCTGGGAATATTTTGTGCACTTCTCTTCCTCCAACAGCCCAACACTGCCCACATGGCATGTCCCCTTCAGCTGGCAAACAAGAACAGTTCTGTTAAGCGGCAATTTCCAGGTGGTTTGCTTTAGAAGATGCTGAGAAGATGATAAGCAAACTCCTAAAGGTGGAATTCCCAGTCAGGAAAACTGAAAAACAGCAAAGACTGATTTGCTCATTCAGTGTTTCCATCATTCCACTCATTTGGTGTTTGATGAGGACAGTCTTTTCAGTAGGGCTTATTGTGACAAGACAAGGAGTGATTCTGATGAGGATGGTGAGATCCTGGCCCTGGTTGCCCAGAGACATGGTAGAAGCATTCCAGGCCAGGTTGGACCTTGGGGTTCTGAGCAATCTGCTTTAGTTGCAGATGTCCTTGGTCACTGCAGGGGGTTGGTTGGACTGGGGAAGCATTGAAGGTCCCTTCAACCCAAATATTCTGTGAGCCTGTGGTTCTATAACGCCACGGATTGAGGGAATGCAGTTTGGAGGGAATGGATATGAGCAATATTTGCACATCTAAGCCAATACTCGACAAACCTGACAAAGTCTCTCAGACTTACCCTAGTCTTACCCATGCCCCAAGCAGCCCTAGTGCTGGATCCTGGGTCCCTTTCCTAGTACTTTGATCAACCTAATTTTACATGTAGATGTCTTCTCCATGTGGTATATTCTGTCTCCTCTAACGAATAACTGAGTTAGGTGATGTTGATAGACCTATAAAGAGCATGGATTTAAGGAGAGATTGCAGGTTCTTGTCCAGTTAACTGGAAATTTTACATTTCCATCTCACCCTACATTGCAACATAGGCTGCTCTTGAATTTATCACGGGAATGCAGACAAATTATGAATAACCTGGCTCATACATTTAAAAGCACATAGAAAGCAGCATCTCATTCCATGTGTGTTCCCGGTTCCTCTTTTATATTATTCTCAGCACAAAGCATGTATTTACATTCAGATCAGAACTATTCACGAGAGGCATGCAGCTGTGGAACGTGTTACATATTGTAATTATAAAGATATATTTGTTCCTTTTTCGCCGTGAATAGATTCTCGTATTGATTTGTTCTTACTTCTGCACACCTATGCCAAGGCAGTGGGGACAAGGTGGATTTTATGCGAAATGACTTTAATTGCCTTATCTCTGGGGAAGAAATACAGTCATTGGAAACCTCAGTTGCCATTTTTTAATGTTTATTTTTTTTCCAAACAGACTTAGACTAATGATCCAAAACGCTTTTCTTCTTAATTAAGGCTGTGGTTATAGACGATTACTGGGATGCTTGGTAGGTTGGGGGAATAAAGGAAAGCATAGAATATTCAAAGAAACAAATGTACTGTTGAGCACACATTTTTAAATTGAATGGAACCTATAGCTTCTGTAAATTGTTTTGAGAAAAAGAGTTATCCAGCAGATTTAAAGCCATCTAATAAGTGAAAACCTGAACAAAGGCTGGAGTTTACTTTAAATCCTACAAAACAGAGCCAACAAAGAGTCAAAAGACCAAAAAAAAGTACTAACTCTAATCTCAGAGCCCACAATGAGATCTTTGTGGAACACTGTGACCCTCAAGCTTCGCTCTTTTTTTCCTGGACATAAATAGAAACAAAATCCAATAGAGTCAGTAGATGAGGCCAGTAAGGTAACCATAAGGTGTGTCAGTTGAGGATTGCTCACAAGGGCTGTTTGCAGTCTTTGAACCCTTCTTTTACCTCTAGTACCTGTGTTTGAGGTAATGGCCCCAAGATTGCTCATGGGTTGTGATGCTTTGGAGGTGCTCTTTGGAAAAGCACTAATGAATGAACTATGATACGCTTTGCTGGCTATTTTTATTGAGTCACTGTTTCCTTGGTTCTGAAAAATCAAAGGGTTGTCAAAATTACTGCAGTTTTACAGAGAGTCTTAGTATAAAGTTCTTAGTTGTTATCATAGCTATCACATTGCAGGTTGTTTTTAAGAATAGTTAAGACAAGATACATAGAGGGGAAGAAAATACATCCTGTGTGGGACCTACTATATGTAAATGTTTGCTCTCTTGTATGTGGGACCTACTATACATAAATGTTTGCTCTCTTGTATCTCCGAGAAGAGATACAAGATTTATGTTACGGTTCTCCTTCATCTCAGCATCTTCCAAAACTGGGTCTTCTTCATTTCCTCATCCTGGGTTTTCTGAGACTTCTTTTTTGTGTTTTGTTTTTTGCAAATGTCATAGGCACCTTTTGGCTCAGATGGTCCAGTCTTGCATGGAAATTAGATTTTAATTAATCTCTTGCAAAAATTTCTGCCTTATGTGGGTGATGTCACATTTCCATTATCTAACCCTTAATAACTGATTATAGCCTAATTGAATGTACGAGAGAAGAAATGACAGGATGTCAGGATATAAAATTCATTAAAGAAAATCAATTTGCAAGGCTTTAAATTGCATTAAGGGCTACCCTTTAAATCATCTAATGTATTTCTTCCTGGTTTGGGAAGGTAAATAGGCACATTGTGGAGAAACGTGTATAAGAAGTGATGGTAGATTTTGTGGGTAAATTCCATTTCAGATGACTGAACATCAGACAACAATTCCATTATCCATGACAAGATGCCAAGGTACTCCAAGCAATACTTTGCCAAGTGCCTTGTATTTTCCATTTCTTTGTCATTTAAAAAAAAATAAATCTTGCCTGTAGGTTGGGCTGAGCTGTATCTCATTTTATTACAAAAGCCAATAAAGAAGGATTAATGAATATCAACTCAGTTACTTGCTCTCCAGGATGGATTTGGCAGCCCCTTTTCACACCAAACCAGATGTTTCCATCATTTTCAGGTCTATAAACAGAAGAAGCTGCTTATAGTCATATTCTTGGCATCAGCAGCAGCTGGATGCATTTCAATTAGTGCCGTTTGCGGTATTATGTCAGTATAGTACCTTTGTGGATTGTTTAATAAAAGCAGTCAGCAGGAGACAACCTTACCTTGCTAGTTAACTCTTGGCAGTTATTTGAGGATGTGGCTATATGTTGGTGATGGGGTTCTGTTGGGGTCACTGGGCTAGCTGCGTCTGCCTGCGGCTTCCTGCATAACCAAAAGAGTAATTTTTTGGAGCAATCTGCAAAAGGTAGGTGAGGATGATAGTTGGACTCTGAGGCCAGGACATGTCTACACTGTCTTGCATGGTCTGATTGGTATTGGGGTATCCCTTACTCTTTGCTTGACCAGAGAGAACCAGGCAGCAGGGGTTTTATTTAAAAACTACAACAAAATGGTAGAAATCTCCCAATAATATCACAAACTAAATTAAACGACATTTCATTCTGAACCAGAGGCTTTTCTCTCTAGCATCCTGGTTTCTTCTTGGAACTATTTCAGGTTGCATTTTGGAAGCACAACATCGGTTGATATGTCCATATCTCTTATTCTTTTGCAGTTGCATATTCCCATCATTGCACTGGAAGACAAAGGGCTGACTTTTGACCTGGACTCCACTCCAGGGTCAGGGTATTACAAGCAGGCAGCAAGACCTGGTCCATGACATCAGCTGCTTATGTGTTTTTCATGAAAGGCTACATTCCAGACATAAGTCCAGTATCTTGGACTTATTCTATATCTGCACTTCTTTGCCCAAGATCCAATTGCTTAGCAGAACTTGCCATTGCCTTCCCGTGCATCAATGGGGATGATGAACCCAGCTATCTCACTGTGCAAAAGCAGACCCACTATCTCCTTGTTACAGTGATTTTTCAGGTGAGATAATTATTTAGAACTTCAAAGGAGGAAGATGGTGTGTTTGGCATAAGTTTTTAAGTCACATTTTGTCGCCTTCCCAGAAGCTGTTTAAAGAGTGGGGATTTGGTACAGTCCTTCTTCCTCTTCTAGACAGTTGACACAGAGTTTTTAATTACATTGGAGATCTTTTGAATGTAATTTTGTATGATGGCATCTGGTACAAACTGGATGCCTCACTTTGATCTCCCTTGGAATAAAGGTTGACAGTAATCTTCAAATGAAGAGTAACATCAGCAGAAAAACAGAGATGGAATTAACATATTGGAGCACATCTTAGCTTGTAATCATCACCATATTAAATATGGAGGGGACCATTCTGAAAATCAAGTTTGCATTTTGAACAGCATTAGCTGGGCTGAGTTGCCCTCATTAGCTATTTTGTATTAAATTTTATAAGAAACTGATGCTGACGAGCACTGGAAATGCTATTTTTTCTTTCATTTTTAAATCCTGTTTTTAATCATATGAGAACACCTACTTAAAGTCTTGTAATATTTTAATGGGTCTCTCATTCATAGGAAGAAAAAAAAAAAGATGAACGAGTTGAATATAAAAAAACCCTTTTCAGCCTTTTCCTCCTTGTAATGGTACCAGAATGAAATTTGTGGTGTTTTCATCTGTGGTTTATTTTATTTCCAATTTCCAACAATATTTTTGCATTTTTATATGATTGAAAAATTATGTGGCGTATTTTTGCAATGAATTTGCATTTTGGCCAGTTTTCGTGTAAATTCCATATGACTCTAATTATTACTGGTTTTTTTTCAGAATTTTCAAACATTCCCAGTGTCTTCTCAGGGTGTAAATAAGATGCATCAAAATATACAGCTGCTCACTTTCATGTGTTAGCAACCCCCAGAGAAATGTGCACTGCGAATTTTTTCATTCTGAATATGTTCAATTTGTTTTGTAATTTTTTTTAAAGCAGATACACCGTTGGCAATGCTGAAGGGGGAGCAAGTGCTTTTTATAATTCCTTGCATTTAGTGTGAAAAATCTCTATTCCTACAATCATTGAAATCTTTCATCATTGAAGACTTTTATTCCTGAGAGCTAAAATACATATTTTGTGGTCCAAAAGTATCAGGTTAGTTGTGTTCCTGTGGGAACTCTGAGAGAGTCACTAAAATCTTTCTTTCAGGAAACAGATGCTGCTAGTGGCTTTCTATGTTTTTCTGACCCTGGCTTCATCCCATTGTTGCTTTGATGAAGAGGGATCCAAACAAAACAGAAAGGCCAGCATCTTTGCATTGGTCTCTGATCTTTTAGATGGGTGAAGGTTGTTTTTAAATGTGTTTAATTGATAAATTTGTAATATTTAATTGAACATATTGGCTTGCTACAGTTTCACCAACACATAACTCAGTTTTGGGTAATGGTCTTTGATCAGCAGGCACTGCAACACAGAAAAGTACTGTTGTTGCAGACTGGGGTTCAGATATTGAATAAGAGATTGGAACAGGCTGCCCAAGGAGGTAGTGGTGTCACTGTCCCTGCAAATGTTAAAAAAAATGCATAGATGTAACAGTAAGGAACACGGTTCACAGTTCACTGGGTTGACTGGTGGACTAGATGATCTCGGAGTTCTCTTCCAACCATAATGAATCTATGATATTTAATCAAAGAAACATGTTGAAAACAAAAGTAAATTCTCAGCTTCTCCCACTGAATCCAAAACATGGCACTATTCTAATTGCTAAGGAAAAAAATTAGCTCTGTCCCAGCCAAAACCAGATCTTTGTCAGATTTGGTACTGTCAGTAGTAGAATAAGAAAATACATTGTGTATTTTCTTTCAGGCTGAAAATCTGCTGCAGTTTGGGCTCATGTACCATTGTGCTAGTGCTGCTGTGGTTATTCTACTCATGGCTGGCAGAGAGAGGGAAGTGAGGTGATAAATGAAATAGAACCACCTGATGCATAATTCAGTCTTGCGAGGGCAGTGTAGGAAAACAGTATCATACATAGACAAATTAGTCTATCGCAGGGTTATGACTATCTCAAGGCCTTCTCTTTCATTGTCAGTTCAGTCACAGGTGTAGATATGATTATTATTTCAAATGGAAAGCTCTTTCCCAATAGCTGTTTCTGCAAACTGCTGTCTCACAGCAGAATCACTTCAGTGAAGGATGCTTTCATTTGGAGGTACAATAGCAACTGTCAGTTAGACACATCATTTGTTTTGCTTTGCTTTGTTTCATGTCTGTTATTTGTATATTATCATTTCAGGAAATAAATTCATATGTACACAGTCAGTGCCAGACATCTGAACTTTCCTTTCTCTTTTTAGATGTTGGCACCAACTGCAGTGCATGACGCCCACCAATCCCAGTCATAACCAGCTGGTTAATAACAGCTGTGTGTAGCTGTCTGTACTCACAAACTGTGACAAATTGGTAAAGACAGGGGGCAAAAAAAATTTTACAGCACTTTTCAGGAGATTGAGGCACAGAAATGTTTGGTCCCTGCCCCCAGAGGACATCTGGGTGTGTTGATTGCATAGACTTGGATCTGTCGGAGACCCTTGACCAGTTCTGTAGGTCTCGGTCTACATAGAACCATAGAGTTATCAAGGTTGGAAGAGATCTCTAAGATCATCTAGTCCAACCATCAACCCAATGCTACCATGTTTTCAACTGCCACATCCTCATGTCTTTTGAACACCTCCAGGGACAGCAACCCCACCACCTGCCTGGACAGCCTTTTCCAATCCCTGACCACTCTTGTCAGTGAAGAAATATTTCCTGATGTCCAATCTAAACCATATCGAATATTGTGCCCAGTTCTGGTGTCTCAAACATATGAAGGACATGGACTTGTGAATGGTGCCCCATCCAGTTAATGTCCAGTGACCAGTGGTCCCACAGGGATCAGTGCTGGGCCCAGTTCTTTCCAACACCTTATTGATTACCTGGATGGAGGGATCAAATCTCCCCTTAGTAAATTTGCGGATGACCCCAAGTTGGCAGGGCAGTGCCAATCTTCTGGAGGGGAGGGAGATGCTGCAGAGGAACCTGGACAGCCTGGATCAATGGGCAGAGGCCAATGGGATGAGGTTTAACAGGGACAAGTGGAGGGTCCTACACTTTGGCCACAATAACCGTCAGCATTGCTACAGACTGGGGGATGTGTGGCTGGAGAGCAGCCTGGCAGAGAGGGACTTGGGAGTACTGGTGGACAACTGGTTAAATATGAGCCACCAGTGCCCAGGTGGCACAAAGGCATCTTGGCTTGTATCAGGAATAGTGTGGCCAGCAGGTCTAGGGACATCGTTGGACTAGACTGGACTAGATGATCTTTCGAGGTCCCTTCCGATCCCTAATGATTCTATGACCATTCTGCTTCTGTACTGGGCACTGGTGGGGCCTCACCTTAAGTACTGGGGGCAGTTTTGGACCCCTCACTTCAAGAAAGATCTTGAGGTGCTGTAGCAGGTCCAGAGGAGAGCAATGAGGCTGGGGAAGGGACTAGAGGGAAAGTCTTATGATGAGAGGCTTGAGGAGCTGGGATTGTTTAGCCTGGAGAAGAGGAGACTCAGGGGGACCTCATCATGGTCTATAACTACCTGAAGACAGGTGGGTGTTGGGCTCTTCTCTCAGGCAGGGCAGGGCCTGAAACTGTGCCAGAGGAGAGTTAGGTTGGATGTTAGGAAGCCCTTCCTCATGGGTGAGGGTGATCAGACATTGGAACGGACTGCCTGGGGAGGTAGGTGGTGGAGTCCCCATCCCTTGGAGGTATTTAAGGACAGACTGGATGTGGCATTTAATGCCACATATCTAGCTGATGTGGTGATGTGGCTGGGCTTGATGATCTCAGAGGTCTTTTGTAGCCTCAATAATTCTGTGATTCTGTGATTGTAGTAGCGAGTTCAGAGGAGACCACAAATATGATCCAAGATCTGAAGCACCTTTGCTACTACAAGGATAGGTTGAGGGAAGAGAAGACTTTGGGGAGCACCTTATAGCTGCCTTCTAAGTCCTGAAGGGAACCTACAGGAAGGCTGGAGAGGGACTTCTCACACAGGGTTCTACTGATAGGACAAGGAGAAATGGTTTGAAACTGAAGGAGAGTAGGTTTAGGCTGGACCTTAGGAAGATGTTCTTCAGTGCACAGGTAGAGAGACTCTGAAGTGAAGTCCTGAGAGATTGTAGCTGCTCCCTCCCTGGAGGTGTTCAAGGCCATGTTGGATGAGGCCTTGAGCAATCAAGTCTAGTAGAGAGGAGTCACTGCCCATACCAGGGGGCTTGGAGTAGATGATCGCTAATGTCCCTTCCAACCTGAGCTATTTTATGATTAATGTGTATCATAGAATAATTATTGCAATATATATAATAAATATATAATATTAGATTCTAATATTATTGACTTGTTAGACTTGCAGAGCAATTTCCATCCTCTCTTTCTTCCCTTGATATAACTCCAAATCTGGGTTTCTTTTTCTTCCAGCTTTCATGGTTGTTTTTTTTTTGCTAGGCATGAAGCTGTTGCTATGAACAGACCGCTGAAATCCCCCTCAGCTCGCAATCCATGGCCTTTCTAGGCAGGTCTTTTATTTTTCTGCAGATCACACGTGGGAAGGGGATGCTCCCTGCTAGAGGAGAGACAGTTCAAATGTGAGCAAATGGCATCCAAGCGTACATGGCAGGGGAAGAAAGAATGATTTGGGGAGAGGTGTAGGGGATTGCATAAATGACGATTTAGTAGCTTCTGTTATCTTTAGGGCGAGAAATGTGAGGAGTGTGTCTATGGCTCCTACCCTTTAGGCTATCTGAAGGATTATGGATATTCTCTGTGCTGTGGTGACGTAGTGAACATTCATAGAGCTCACTCATGTGTCGTTCACAACTAGGGTCATGACTTGAACATCCAGGGGCAGAAAAACATCCTTTCGAATCAGTCCAGTCTTTATTCTGAGCTTTTTATCTAGTTTGCTCCCCACTATAAATTTTTTTTTCCTGAAAACAATAGAAAGCAGCAGATAAGGAAGCAGACTACAGCAGATACAACCACTTTGTTTCTGGTAGGTAGGGGCTTTCTTCCCCCCTAATATAATGGCACAAAAAGCGTGAACAAATGCCTGATTTCATTCACTGAATTCCTTCAGTACTGGAACCAAAAAAATCTTAAACGTGCATCTGGAGCCAGTGGCAGTGGAAGAAGGAAAAGGACCCTTTCTTAGTCCAAACAAATAGAAAAGGAGAAAACCCCAACATTACTCAGCACTGTAGCAAGGGTCAGTAGTTAAATGGATTTGAAAGGTCTTTGAAGGGTGGTAAAACGTAATGCTGTGGTTTAAATTTCTGCTCAGGATGTCCCTGAACTGCAGCCTGGCAAAAGCTGGGAGAGGACGGTGGAGAAAGGATCACTCTCCTCTCTTTTCCTAATGCACTTTCCCCACTAAATATCTAATGTTGGACTTAACAAACTTCTGTTCTGCTTTCAAGTGGCTGTTTCTCATATTGGTGAATAAGTCCCCAGATGCCAAACTGGATCGATCATCTTGACAGTTTGATGGTAGCACAGCATGGAGAGAGATGGGTAGGAGCATCCTCAAATTGTCTTTACTTTTTAGTGATCTTTTTCTCATTATTATTTTTCTGTATACGCTTCTCTGGTCTTTCTACAGTATCAGCCACAGTAATTATGCAACTTTAAACAACTAGCCTATGCACTAAGAGTTGGCTTGATATTATCTGCAGGCATGAGTATTCATTTACACTTTATTTTACAGAGTTGTCAGCAAAGTGTGCAACGAGAGAACCAACAGTGTTCACACTTTCTAGTTTTATTGAAGAATATACCCAGAGAGTATTGATAGGACCCAGGAAGGTTTGGGAGGGGAAAACAGCACCATTTTTGCAGGTGTAGGTGGGCACTTTTCATCTCCTACTTCTGACTCACGATCCTCTTCCTGGAGAAAAGTGTAATCAAAAGTATTATTATGGACCAACTGTTTTTGCACTGAAAAAAATGCAACCCAACAAAATACCACTCCAAATACTTTGCCACCTTGCTTTGCTTTATTACCCCATCCTAAGTCATATCTTTTTCTAAAGGTCTCTTAAAATGAGAAAGCATTCCTGAAGTCAATAGTTTATTCTTCACAATGCATTTTCTGTTAATAATAAATGAATCTGTGGAACTGGCATGTTTTCCATCTGCTTTGATGGTATCTTTTACAAGCCCATAAAAAAGAGATTTCCAGAATAACAATCAGATATTGTTTGAAAAAAGGAGAGACTTTACAGAGTTTCTCACCCATAGTATATTTATTTGGAGGAACTGAAACTTCCTCGTAATCATATCAAGCCTAAATTGTTCTTTGCATGGCCATCAGGACTGAATCCATATTTCTAAAGCTTTCATTTCTAAGAGCTCTGGAAATCAGATTTTGTTCTTTGTGCACCGGAATATTAATAAATATTGCGTATCAGATTTTCACTTATCTTTCTTTTGTTTCACTGGGTTCGGGTCATAAAAATGTCTCTTCCTCCAGTTACTAATATTCCAACTAGGTGAAGCAGCATGAAAACAAAGCACATAAATACAGCAGAGATGTAAATACAAGAATTCTGGTAACAAGACCTGCCTGAAGAAATCATTGCAGACCCAGTAATGTGTATTTCCTTCCAAATATCTTAAAGATCTTTCACTCTACCTCCTGCACATTATAAAACACTCGGGGAATTACAGATTAAGCTCCAGAATACATTTAGATCATTATTTTCAGTGACAACACTGTGATTCTTTGAACAGTGTGCATTTCATATAAACAGAACAGCAGTAGAATAAATAAGGGCACATATTGCTTTAGAAAAAAAAGAATAAAATAAAGCTATATTTCATGATTCACTTAGGGTTTGGGAGAAAAATAGGGACAGGTAGATATCCTCACAAAATTATGATGAGCTGCCTGGTGTAGATGCTGTCAGTGAAGAATTGTGAGCAATAATTTTGTTTTCTGTAATTTAATACAGCTTTATACATGTGTATTAAGAGTGGAGACAAGCAAGTCTTGACAAGCCCCAGGCCTTGGGTAAATGTCAGTTTAAGGGCAATGATTCTGTTTGCTGCAGGGCTTAAAGAAATGCTGAGTAGCACCTTTTTATTCTGAAGAGCTGATGGGCATCCTCATGGAGTTATGTATCATTCACTAAGTTAATTAGTGAGCACAGCTAATTTTGACAGGTCTTGGTTAGCTTCTTCAGCTCTTGGCTTCTTCTTGGTGATGTGCTACTATAAGTTCCTAAAAGCTTTTGCTCTGTCAGCTCTAAGTTGGTTTTCCTTGGTGGTTCCCTGGCTAGGGCTGTCCAAGCCAGTTGCATAGAATCTTAGAATATATTGAGTTGGACGGGATCTCCAAAGGTCATCCAGTCCAACCTTCCTACCACAAGCAGTGACAACTTTCATGCAACTACCCATTGATCATGCAAGTACCAGTGCACTTGGGAGCAGCTGTAATTCCCATAAATGAACCTCTACTCTGACCGTGTTTCTGCAATTACAGAACAGGTGTAAAGGACTGCAGGTACAGGGAAGTGGAAGCAAATGATGAAGTTGATGTTCCATCTAGGGAGGCATCACAGCTGGCTGGTCCTTAATCAAGAGTATGTATGAAGAAAGAAAAGGAAGATGGTAGTTACTCGAGACTTTCACATGTGTGGGATGAAGGCACCTATCAATGTGCCTGTTTGGGCAGAGGTGGTGGAACTGGAGGAGATTTCTGTGGCTGAAAAAAATGCAAATCACAGATGTTGCACAAAACAGGATTGTTTCCCTTCAGCACAGGTATCAATTGTTCAGTAATAACGTACTCTAGTGATTGCATAGCAAAGGGGCCCTCATGGGAATAGAATCCCATGAGGATCCAATCCAGAGAAGGGGCAAGCCATAATCTCCCTGCACTGATCATTCCTGTTGTCCAAAGGTATTTATCACCTGTAGTGGAGACAGGTATGGAAGGCTTGGGATTTCAGACTGGAAGTGGGCATAGCTGTGCCACATCAGAACTCCATGTCCATTTTAAAATGAAGAAGAGCTAGGAAAATGTGAAGAAAATTAATTAAACTGGATGCAATACCAGATACACTCAATGCCTCTATGCTTGGGTGTCATTAGGTAGAAGTTAATCATTAATATTAAGGTTCATTAGATAGCACTAATGATATTGTCTGTCTGTGTGATCAGTGAGCTATGTGTAAGAATGTCCTTTAGATTGCACTGATGACTGGAATAAGCACTGAACCATTCCCAAAATCTGTATCTAACCACAACCTTTAGACCATTTGAGCTGTTTGACCTAGCAGTGTTTTGGGTAGATCTGTCAAAAGTCTGAAGTACCAGTGACTGCCTGGGATCAGCAGTGTCTCACTGCACAAAACAGAACAAAAAAACCCTTCAAGTCAATGGTTTCAAAAAATATTTGTCACAAAAGCTTTATGAGCAGGAATTTGTTCTGCTACACTTCTGTCACGCTGAAGCCAGCTTGCTCTACATTAGATTAAATTTTTTGGTGTATGTGATTGGGAGCCTCAGACATGAATTCAGAAGTGATAAATACCAATAACCGGATGATGGATCAGTTGAGTAAATATCATTACCTGGATGATGGGTTGAGCTGCTTAATTACCTTCACCCTGATTTGAAGAACTCATCCTCAATATCATTTTGGGCTGTGTACCTCTACAAATCATATTTTCACAAATCTTGATATTAAAAAGAAATCTTCACAACAAAATGCCTCAGAAATCATTACCACTTTGGGTTTGTTTGTCTGGCCTACTTTAGAGATTAGCTTCATTGAGATGATATTTGGCTCCCACTGCTGATGTTGTGTTAGTTTTTATTTTTTCTTGTGGTTCTTGTGGAGATTAGCTTTATATAAACATGTTATCCGTGACATAAATCAAAGTGGCTGGGAATAGTGATATAGTATGGTCATGTTTATTCATGGCTGTTTGATGAAGGAAAGACATTAACATATTTCTACATTCTCTGTCATTCCCTTTTTTTTATTATTTGTTTCTTAAAAGAAAAAAGAGAAAGAAGGCAAATGTTCTAGTGAATTCATGTATGTATGAGAGTAAAGTTATCAACACAGGTAGAGCAATAGCTCACCACTTCTGTCTAATTTGGCAATCTGTAAATTAATGAGATGAAAATGTACTTTCTGTTTCCATCAGTTGTGACGTAGCAGATTCTACTCTTATAATTAAAAGCAATTTTCCCTCCTCCCCTTCAATGTGGGGAAGTCAAGCACTTTTGAAATAACCAGAGAGCCTCTTTGACAAGTAGGAGCACCTACAGTGGTGACAGAGAATTGCAGTGGTCTGCACATGCTCTCAGATGGCTTTTACCTGCCAGTGTGGTTCATATTGTGTTTATTATCTGTTGCTTAGGATTATAGCTGAGAGACATCCCTTTGTGCAAGCTCTGTGTTATAAAGCATGTCACTAGGTAGGTGAAGGGAAGGATGGCATCTCATTGGGAGAATCTTGCTCTGCAGGCATTAGTGTGTGCCCAGACTATTGCTGAGTGTTCCTTCTACCCTGGTTTCCTTTACTATTTTATACCTAACAACCACTACAGAGATAAGTCTCTCATGGTGTTGTGCCCTCTGTGCTCCTAGGATTACTGGTCAGTGGAATTTCAAATAAAGGTAATTCTTTGTCTAGTCACAAAATCTCTCTTTTTGACCAACTTGATAATGTTGTCCAGAAAGCCTAAAGTGTCCCTCATGTCTAAGAATCCCTTGTGAAGTGGCTTTCCCTAAGTCAGGGAGAGCTCAATTTTGACATCTGTAAGGGTCACACACAGGCTAGTCTGTACACTGGGTTTTGTGTGTCTCATGTAATAAGGCAACATCTTACTAAGGCTGTGCAAGTCGGGGTCACCACCTGCTGACAAGCTGGATTTACTGTTCCTGCACAGAGAAACAGCATTTCGTGCTTTGTGAAGGCTTCAAAAAAGTCCCATAGGAGAGAGGGGGGTACGGGGTGTGAATGCTGAAATGCTTTGGCGAATGCTGAAGTTATTGGCTTATTTATTTGAGAAGTTAAATGACTGCCTCGGCAAATCTCAACAGACTGTCTTGCAGCAAAATAAAACTATAACTTCTCCAAACCTTTAAATATTTTATATTTAATCTGGATGAAACTGATTTTTTTTTTCTGGTAGCTTTAATTCTGTCTGAGTTGGAGAGGGTCAAAGATTAGATTTTTCTATTCCACATAACATGTGTGATTTGACAAAAGAGGGGGAAAGGTCCTTCATTCATTTGTGAATGAATAACAGGAGTTCTGGAAACTTAGCAGAAATCATGAAATTGCAAAGCCTGAGGTGAGTTGCAGGCTGGTGTCCAGGTTCAGGAGATCCCCTGCTCAGTGGTGGCTCAGTTCCCTTATCCTCCTCAGTACAAGGCAGAAACCAGGAGACCCAGGACATGAGATCTTGTTTTTTGCTTCTGCATCAGAGTACGTTTGGACTCTGAGAATGCAAAACTGGGGCCCTCCAGTTTTTTGCAAGCTTGAGTTGCAGGAAGGAAGACCTGATTAGATCAGAGGTTCCTTCTTAAAGCTTTTATTATTGTATTGTTGAAAAAGATAGATGAAATGAGACTTAGCACTGCAAGTCCAGATAAGCATGAATAAAGGAAAAACCTGACAATTACCAGTGTGATCTAATGGTGTAATAATTCAAGAAACAGATTTTAATACCCAGCAAAACAATATGAGGCAATGGAGATACTAGAATTAAGGAAATAACTTAATACATAACATGTTTAATTAAAAAAAACATTTATCTAAGAACAAGCAGTCTGTTTTGAAAAGTCATTTGAAATCACCAAAGCTTTAGTTCAACAATATAATTTTCATTTAATGCTAATCTTGGACCTGCACACTGAAGACATTCAGTACAGTGAAAATTAGATTTTAGTGGATTGCATAATGGTTTGTCTCATGGATCCCAAACTGAAAAGTAATGTGGATCATGGAAACCCAGCCCATAATTGTCCTTATTGCATGATGTTAGAGTCTGTGCTTAGCAGTGTCCAGCTTCTGAGATCATATTGTCAGGGCTGTTTCTTGTCATCTCTAACCTCAAATGTATTTCAAGATGGAATTTTGAATTGTCAGATTCCTCTTTTCTTAAATTGTATTTCAAAAATTACACTCACTTGGAACAAAATCACAGTGAATAATTTGCTTTAAGTTTATAGAAAGTGAAAAAATAGTATAATGATGAAAAATTAAAACATTCTATTAATTCATAGATTCATAGATTCATAGAATGATTCAGATTGGAAGGGACCTTAAAGATCGTCCAGTTCCAACGCCCCTGCCATGAGCAGGGACACCCCCCACTAGACCAGGTTGCTCAAGGCTGCAGCCAATCTGGTCTTGAACACTTCCAGGGAGGGAGCAGCCACAATCTCCCTGGGCAACCTGTTCCAGTGTCTCACCACCCTTATCATGAAGAACTTGCTCCTGACTTCCAGCCTAAACCTACACTCTTCCAGCTTGAAACCTCTACCCATGGTCCTACTACTACAAGCCCTTGGAAACAGCCCCTTCCCACTTTTCCTGTAGCTCCCTGCAGGTACTGGAAGGCTGGTCTCCCCAGAATCTCCTCTTCTTCAGGCTGAACCGCCCAACTCTTTCAGCCTGTCCCTGATGGAGAGGTGCTTCAGCCCTCCAGTCATCCTCGTGGCTCTCCTCTGGACATATTCATAGAATCATAGAATCATCAGGGATCAGGAGGGACCTTGAAAGACCATCTAGTCCACATTTCAATATCCTTCCTGTGTTGGGGTCTCCAGAACTGGATGCAGTACTCCAGATGGGGTCTCACGAGAGCAGAATAGAGGGGGAGGATCACCTCCCTCGACCTACTGGTCACGCTCCTCTCGATGCAGCCCTGGATGCGGTTGGCTTTCTGGGATGCAAGTGAGCATTGCAGGCTCATGTTGAGTTTTTTGTTGACCAACATCCCCAAGTGCTTCTCCTGCAGGCTGCTCTCAATCTGTTCCCCACCCAGCCTATATTTCTGCCTGGGATTTCCTTGACCCAGGTGCAGGACTGTCTTACCTGTCAATCCCATCCAGGTCCTTCCAGACCAGCATCCCTTCCCCCCAGCATGTAATGATCTTCCCTTTTGGTTAGGGATTTTTTTTTGTGTGTTTGTTTGTTTGTTTTAGGGTTTTTTGGTGGTGTTTGTCATTAATTTGTTGTTGCTGCTTTATTTTTTTGCTTTTTTTTTAATTTGTTTGATTGGTTTTTGTGATGGGTTTTTTTGCTCTAATTAAAATATTCTGTAAAAACACATGAATTTTACAATCTGTTTTCAAAACCAATGGCCAAATAAAACTTATCTATGCAAACTCAGGTAATATAAGGCACTGAAAATGTGAAAGCTGCACTGACTGATTTATGTCACTTCTGGTCAGTTTTGGAAGCAGCTTGAGCTGAATTAGTTATCTCATTGCTTTTCTCCCTTCCCTGCTTTTGTGCATATTTTCCTCTTTGTTTCCCTTAGAATTTTGTGACAATTTTGGAAAAAGCTTATAGAATTAAATCCTTTGTTTCCATGTCTGTAAAAGCTCCCGGAATGTGATTTTTTTTTCATTCTAAGTTATCCTAAGTCATGTCCCCACTCATTGTCTCAGTTGGGCATTTAAATCAATTCCTATATAGTTGTGAATGCTGAACATTTTATCTGAATGCTACAAAATTTGTACACTTTCTAATTTCCAGGTGATGGAGCTGATGTCTTCTGTAGTTAATTCTTTCACCTCTTCCCCTTCTTTTGGGAATTTTGAATTAAATAGAGCAACCTACCATGCGTTTGTGTCATGAAAAAATACAGACAAAAGACAGAAATGCTTGTGGCTGTGGTGATGAATGTTCTACAGGGTCAGACCTAGCAGCGAGTAGCTTTTCTGCTTGTAGGAAACTCCTGTTGAGGTGTGCAAGCAGGAATTCCTACTGTGCTGTATTGTTAGCTAGCAAAGCCATCAGATACAGGGAAAAGTCAGAATAAGTCAGGGGGACCTTATAGCAACCTTCTAGAACACTGAATGGGTTGGGGAAAACTATTCACAAGGGTATGGAATAAGATGAGGGCTCATGGTTTTAGGCTGGAAAAGGTTAGATTGAGGCTGGCCATGAAGAAAAACTTCTTTAATCTGAGGGTGATGGATCACTGGAACAGCAAGTTTCCCAGAGAGGCCTCTGAGCAATCTGTTCTAGTTAGAGACATCCCTGCTTATTGTAGGGGGAGTTGGACTAGATGACCTTTGGAAGTCCCTTCCAACCCAATAAACTATTATTCTATAAGTATCTTGGGATAGGTTTCAAGCCTGAGCTCAGCACAGTGCCTTTTGGGAAGCAAGAAAATCTTGATTGTATTGCAGTAGCCTCTACTTCTGATGTTTTACTTAGTCTCAGACTAGATAATTCCTTCAAACACCACCTACTGTATTTCCAGGATAGCAGTACTTTCCTCAAATTGGGAGATAATGAAGATTCTTTTAAGCAGTGTGTCACTCACATTGAGTTATTAAACTAAAACGGTCTTAACCACCAGCAGTTGTAAAATGGACACGAAATGCTTTAATTTAGGCTCCTTATTTACATGAAAATTGGTTCCTTCTGAGAAAGATTCTGTATGAAACAGACATTTCAGCTTTATTAATCTGTGTTTTGATAGATCTGAGGCATCCAGCGGCCCTCTTGAACTATACAGATTGGGTTTTGTCCTCTGTTGTGCCATGAAAATGAAGTGCATGGAAGCTGCAGACTTTCATGTTGGAAGCTACACAGAGGGAAGGTGGGTGTTAGAGCCTTTTCATAATACAAACACGGCACTCTGAGCTTGCCATATGGCCTTGGGCAAGTTGCTTATGCTTAAAGCTGATTATTGGTTTTCTATGAGAAAATGCCAACTTCTTTAAAATTGAAACTGCAAGGAATTTATTTTGAAGGATTTCTTGTTCTAGTCTTCACATTGGTCTGAGTTGCTTAACAAATGGCCACATGTCCAACTTCTTTCAAAATGTAAACCCCATTTTTAGTGGAAAGTTTGAAATAAATTGAACCAGAATGTCCACAAAACTTATTTAAAATTGTTGAAAGCAAGTATTTCAGGGGACCCAATCTAGCTTGAGGGTAGTCTGCCTGAAGTATCTGAACTTCTGCTTTTTGTCCCAATTCAGGATAGATTTTCCTCCCTAGATTCTTGTACAATTGGTGATTTTTTTTTTTGCCATGGTCTATTTAATAATGCTACCACCACAGTGTGTCCCTGGATTAAACGATTGTTTCACTTCCAAGAGAGCAACGAATGTTCTAAATTTTAGTTTTTCTGGAAACAGTACTCTTTTTGTTTGTCACTTCGGATTCTGTTTCTTTTTTTAGCTTCTGTCTCACTCTGTATCCCCTGCACCAAACAAGCCCACCAGACCTCAGCTCTCAACGTTTTCTTCATCAGAAAAATATTCTCCCATTTGAGGACTTGGCTGTGGCTTCAGAAAGGATCAATTCAATTGAGAATTTCTGCTAAATTTTCATCACACCACAGAGTAAGACCCCAATTCTTTTTTGTCTGAGGCTCAAATGTCTTGTGTAGCTGCATGCTAGATAGATCTTCAGAGAGATAAAACCTCAGTACTTCCACAGAACATGGCTAACCCTTGTCTGGTTCTTAGTGAAATTCTACTCTGTCTTTCCCCATTAAAGTGTAATTTTGATCTCCTAGTTATTTGGTGGCAACAAAATCTGCAGGTCCTTCTTATTCCTCTATAACTTCAGGTGAAATTGATGAAATACACCACTCTGGGTGTCGCCAATAAAGATAGTCCTTAATCCACCTGTATTTCAATGAAATGAAGCACATGTGCTTTGAAAAGCCCTCTATTGGATGAGTATTTTATAAGAATCATAGTAAGTGAGCTGGTAAAATCATTCAGAAGCATGTGGTCTAAGTGACTGGCATGTGGGAAATCTGATTTTGTATAACAACAATTAATTTTAAATAAACCTGCATAACCAAAGTCATGCATATCGCTGTCACCATAACACCCATGAAATCACTGCTCACCATAAGCAGAGCAATGCAAGGCCCCACAGGACTCCTTATTCACTGTGCATGTGGAGCATTTCAGGGACTGAATTAGGCATGGGAGAAGACCAAAGCAGCTTCCAGAAAGTTGGCTTGAAAACAGCCATGATAAAGCAATACATATTCAAGTATTTGATATTTTCACAAATTCATTAATTCAGGAAGTTAATTTTCACATTCAAAGAAGAGCGATGAAGCTAGTGAAGGGCCTGGAGGACAGGTAAGAGGAATGGCTGAGGGAACTGGGCTTGTTTAGTCTGAAAAAAAGGAGGCTGAGGGAGGCATTAATGCTCTTTACAACTAGGAGTGTAATCAATAAGGAGATTATAGAGAGGTGGAGGGTTGGTCTTCTTCACTAACAATAAAACAAGATGTGCCAGGGGAGGTTTAGATTGGATATTGGGAAAAATCTTTTCACTGACAGACTGATCTGAGATTGGAAAAGGCTGTCCAGGGAAGTGGTGGCATCACTGTCTCTTGAGATGTTCAGAAAACATGTAGATGTGGCACTAGGGAACATGGGTTAGTGGGCATGGTGGGGTTGGGTTGACACTTGGACTTAATGATTCTATTCTTTATCAACCTGAAAACTTTATCAACAGCTTCCATATTCTTTATTTTTTACCCTAGGTTCTAGCTTTTAAGTTTGCATACATTTAAACAGCCTGTGTGCTCTGCTGCTTGGTCCTTCTTAGAGACCTGTGTTAGGCTAATCAAATGGTTTGAGAAAGCCCATGGACTAGTCACTCAATGAGGACTACATCTGTACCCTAGTGGTGTGTTTGTAAAAATTGTGGGATTCTGGAGCTTAAGGACAGAGTTTAGCCTTGGGCTTGGTACTGTTGGGTTAATGGCTGGACTTGATGTTCTTGAAGATTTTTTCAGCCATAAACAATTGTATGATTCTGTGACAGCAAATGCAAGATTCAATATGTCTCAAGAACGACTTCTCTAATTTGAGCACTATTCAGAGGAATAACTGGTTATTCAGAGGAATAATCATTTGTTTATTACAAAAACGAAGGAGAATCCCATTTGGATTGTTAGCAAGTCCATTGCTCGTAAAACTCAGACCATCTCTTGGGTGCTTTCCTTTTTCTTTTAACATCTTAATAATAGAATCTCTAGATAATCCTTAATGTGCAAAAAACCCCCTCTTTGGAAACATATAATATTAAAAACAACTGGTAGAAAAATGCTATTGCAAAGCAGTTCTGATTGGAATAAGCCAAGCCCTGTAAAATAACTTCAATAGAGCTTGGAAACCTAAATATTTATGTTGTATCACAAATGTGGACCTAACAGAGACATTTAGTTTGCAGCACTACCCACAGCCAGCCAATTCCTCAGATAATTACTTGCCAGTCTGTATCCATAAGGAAATTTGATTTTTATCAATGCTTTCCTTGCTGATGTCCCCATATGCTCCAAAGTTGCTAACCACCATTTCCTTACAGAAACCTTACAGGTTTATTGACCTCTGGGTTTTCCCTGCCAGCTAAAACATCTTGGGTGACCCATTAAGAAGGAAAGGGCAGAGTAGGTGGCAGCTCTGAGGTCCAGAGACCTTTGGCAAAGAGGCTGTGATAAGCAGTGGTTGTCTGTAGCTCCTCTCAGTACAAGATATGGGGACATCAGCTCACTTCCACTGTTCAGATGACACTGTTGAAGCAGGAGTAATTTCTAGCACCAGGGCATCTGGTTCTTCCAAAAGAGGGCATGGAATCATTGATTTATTCCTCTTCCCGCTGGGGAACAAAATACCTGAGTATCAGGATGCCTTCCAGCAGTGTAAATGGGTCAACACAATACACGGTTTATTATTAAAGAGATATGATCTTTGTGTCAAGAGTAGCTCGGGGGTCCAGGTAATGGGGAACTTGCAGTGTTCCCTAGTTCTCTTTCACTGCCATTTAGCCTATAAAAATATTTCCAGCTGCATACTTTGATATAAAATGGTAAAAAAATAAGTTTAACAGCCTTCTGTGATTTTCTGTTGGCTTCCCATCTGTCAAGTCTTTCTTTTATAGTTGAGCTTGCTGGCTTATATTAGTCATTTGGGAGGCACCGCATTGATTTACATTACAGAGCGTCATAAAGCAGTGTGTGATGAATCTAGGGTGCTAATAAAAACTAATGATACAAGTAGAACAATATAAGGTGGGACAATGCTAATGTTATAACTTTCTGAGAACATATAATTAAACCTTCCTCAAGCTTTTACTACTCTATGTGGGTTTTCCCCCATAATCTCAAGGTTATGTTTACATAGTATTTTTTAAATGGTTTAGTATTTTCTGCTGAATTCCTACAAAGGAAGACAGTGGAGCTTATATATATTTTAAATCAGTGATTGATTTGTCCTACATGCAGCTTCTCAATTGTTCTGGCTACAGAGAAAATTCTCGCTTACATGGTGATTGTTGCTGGTTTTCACTAACTGAAAAGCTGTTCCTCCACCTTATCGATTTGAATATTTAAAAACCAAAAGCTGTGCTTCCCCCACAAGCAAACGAGGAAAAGAAGTTCCATCTTAAACACAGAAGTGATCCTCAGTGCCTGTGTGTTGGTACGGTGGTGCACAGATGTCCTTCATACGTTGGGTCTGCCAGGAGAGAAGCTTAGCAGAGTTTCAGGTGTGAAGAACATTCAGGTGTTAATTGCAATTACAGAGTTTGTTTCCCAAGGCCCTCTAGTTCAATGACGATGTCCAACAATGGGGCAGGGGTTTTTTTAGTTGCCTCTATGAGGGAGGGAGGAATCAATTTTGTGGTTGATTGGTGGCTGAAAAGTCCATCCATCTCCTCTGGTGCAAAGGGAAACCTTGTGACTTACCCTTACTCTACTAAACCCCTTTTCCTGGCTGTCATGTCCTGTGTTCTGGCTGGGGACTTCAACCTACCAAACATCTGCTGGAAATCTAACAGAGCAGAGAGCAGACTGGCTAGAAGGTTTCTTGAGTGTATGGAAGATAGCTTCCTGACACAACTGGTAGAGAAGACTACCGGGGAAGGTCCCTTGCTTGACCTCCTGTTCACAAATAGAGAAGGACTAGTGGGAGATGTGGTGATCAGAGGCCATCTTGGGCATAGCAACCACTAAGGGGTTGAGTTCTCAATTCTTAGTG
>VZRI01014343.1:90689-110506 GCA_013397515.1 Upupa epops | reverse complement strand
ATGTGAACGTGCTGGAGCAAGTCCAGACGAGGGCCAGGAGGATGATCAGAAGGCTGGAGCACCTCTCCTGTGAGGCCAGACTGAGAGAGTTGGGGCTGTTCAGTTTGGAGAGGTGGAGGCTCCAAGGTGACCTTAGTGACTGGTCTTCCCGTATCTGAAGGGGGCTACAAAAATGCTGGAGGGGAGGGTGGGGTGGGTGCTTTTTAGGATGTCAGGTAGCGACAGGACTAGGGTGAATGGAGCAAAGATGGAGACGGGTAGATTTAGACTTGATGTGAGGAGGAATTTCTTCACTGTGACAGTGGTGAGAGCCTGGAATGGGTTGCCCAGGGAGGTGGTTGGGGCCCTGGAGGTTTTTAAGGCCAAGCTGGATGAGTGTCTGACCAGCTTGCTCTAGGGTGGGGTGTCCCTGCCCATGGCAGGGGGGTTGGAACTGGGTGATCCTGTGGTCCTTTCCAGTCCTGACCGATTCTGTAACTTCTTCCCAGGGAGGGAGATGGGGCACTGGAGGGGGCTGCCTGGAGGGGTTGTGGAGTCTCCTTTTCTGGAGACAAAACCTACGTGGACCTGGCCAGGGTGTCCTGCTGTGGCAGGGGGATTGGACTAGATGATCTTTTGAGGTCCCTTCCAATCCCTGATTCTATGATTGTATGAACATTTAATCTTCTCTAGAGCACCTTAGTAGTTTTGGTTTATTTTCTGGGAGGATGTTGTGGACTGGGCTTTTTTTTGTTTGGGATTTTTTTGAGGCTTTTTTGGTTTTGAAACCAGAGAAGCTACATAGTGTTTAACACTTTCTTTTTCAACTTACCAGCATCACTTCAGAAGCAGGCATCCTGGGTCAATGAAGTATTTGAGCACTTCAGTATTAGTAATAGCAAAATACAAAGTGTTTAAAAACAAAGTAAGAAAGAATATTTAATGAGACAATGCTAGAAAGCAAAGCCAAGAAATAGAGGTGCTTGAATAATTAATTAAAAATTATGTAAGGTAAATATGTATAGATTACTCAGACTTTAGAGCCTGACTTTGAAGATTGGAGGGTAGCTGAGCATGCAGCATGAAACAAAAAGTCCATGTTCCAGCACTACACCACACCCTGGTGTCTATACTTATTATCTAGATCTAACCACCATTTGTGTGTAATTTTTTGCTGAACGTTTAGTAGGCCTAAAGAAAGCAATCATACTGGAACTTCTCCCATGTCCATTGCTGCATCATTTTGAAAGGTCATAATGAAATATACACTGTTGAATCCTGTTAAGGACTTCCCTGGCTTTAGGAAAGAGATTGAGTTACTGGAGCAGGGCCAGTGGAGAGCAACAAGGCTGGTGAAGCGACTACAGGCAAAGTCTGATGAGGAGAGGCTAAGGAAGCTGGGGTTGTTTAGCCTGGAGGAGACTCAGGGTGCTGGTGGGGGGAAGGCCTTGTCACTCTCTATAACTACCTGAAGGTAAGTTGCAGACAGGTGGGGGGATCAGGCTCTTCTCCCAGGCAACCAGTGACAGGATGAGAGGGCATGGCCTGAAGATGTACCAGGGGAGGTTTAGGTTAAATGTTAGGAAGGACTTCATCAGGGAGTGTTCAGACTTGGAATCGGCTGCCCAGGGAGTTGGTGGAGTTTCCCATCCTTAGAGGTGTTTCATGAAGAAAGTAGAACACCTCCCTTATGAGGAAAGGCTGAGGGAGCTGGGTCTCTTGAGCTTGAAGAAGACGAGGCTGAGGGGTAACCTCATTAATATCTACAAATATGTGAGGGGTGGGTGTCAGGAGGATGGAGNTGTAGGTGATCCTGTTGTGGCAGGGGGATTGAACTAGAAGATCTTTGGAGGTCCCATCCAATCCCTAATGATTTTATGAAAAGACTGGATGTGGCACTTGGTGCCATGGTCTAGCTGATGTAAGTCATAGGCTGGGCCTGACGATTTTAGAAGTCTTTTCCAGTTTCAATAATGATGTGATTCTGTGAAGATCTAAGTGCAAAAACCAGCCCGACTTCAGTCAGTGCATGTAGTTTTTCTATCTAGGAACTTGTGGCTTATTCTGGCTGTTTTGGGTGCTAGTGCCCTAGATTCCTTGGGAACCTGCCCTCAGAGGCTAAGAAGGCTTGGGGACATGTGGTTAGAAAGTTGTCCAGAGGAAAAATGACGTAGGGGTATTGGCCAACTAAAGAAGGGCCACCAACGTGCTCAGGTGGCTAAGAAGGCCAGAGGCATCTTTGTTTGTATTAGAAATAATGTGGCCAGCAGGACTGGGGAAGTAATTGTTGCCCTGTCCTCAGCAATGGTGACACTGTACCTCAAATAGTCTGTTCAGTTCTGGTCTCCTCACTGAAAGACAATGAGGTGCTGGAGTGTGTCCAGAGAAGGGCAATGAGGTTGGCAAAGAGTTGGGAGAAGAAGCATTATAAGCAGAGGCTGAAGCTTTAGTCAGTAGAAAAGGAAGCGGAGGGGAAACGTTACTGCTATCTACAACTACCTGCAACAAAGTTGTAGTGAGGAAGAGGTTGGTCTAGTCTCCCAAGCAGGTTTCTGTTCAACAGGAAGAGAGAAAAACACTACAAGTTGCACCTGGGGAGGTTCAGAGGTGGCATTAGGAAGTTTTTTTTTATTACAAGGGTTATGACATTAGAATAGGCTGCCCAGGGAGATGGTGTAGACTCCAACCCTTAAGTATTTCAAAAGACATGTGGATATGGTGCTGACAGACATGAGTGACAGGGCAATGCTGTAATACTGTTGGACTTGATTGTAATGGCTTTTCCAACAAAAAATAGTTGTGTGATTCTGTGATGTATGTCCTGTCTCTGGAAATATTCAAGGTCAGGTTCAATGAGGCTTAGAGCAACTTGATCTTGTTGAGAATGTCCCTGCTCACTGCAGTGAGTTTGGATTAGTTGACTCCTGAAGTTCTCTTCCAACACAAAGCATTCTATAATATTAAGGGAGGGGTGAAAGATTTAGTTCTGATTATCCTACACTGACTCAAAAGTAAGAATTTGATTTCCCCAGGTAAAGTCTGTTTTGCCCGTGATGACAACTGGTGAGTAAACTCTCCCTGTCCTGATCTTGACCTATGAGCCTTTCATTACATTTTCTGTCCCTTATCCAGCTGAGGAGGTACTGACAGCAGCTTTGGTGGTCATTTAGGGTCAACACACCACAGATGCATTTGAAGTGGGTCCTGAGGGAACTTAGATGAGGTTACTAATCAACTATCTATCATATTTGAAAAGCCACAGCAGACACAATCTTCTTTTTTAAAATGGGAAAATAGAAGTACGTGGGGATCTACTGGTCAATCTCTTCTCAGTGTGCAGCAAGATCATAGGAGATTCTCCTGGAAACTGTATTAAGGCACATGAAAAACAGCTGATAGGTGACAGCCAACATAGCTTCACTAAGGACAAATTATGACCTTTTAACAATGGCATTCCAGCATCAGCATATGAGGAAGAGTAACTGATGTAATCTACCTAGACTTAAGCTAAACATGTGACAGTGGGAGAGATCTTCATGTGACGGGTGAGGCATATGGTGAATAAAGACCTGGTTGGATGGTCACAATCAAAGACCTGCAGTCAGTGGCTCAATGAGTGGAAACCACTGTTGAGTGATGTCCGTCAGCTGCCTGTACTAGGGCCAGTGGCTTTTAACACCTTTGTTGGACACATGGACTTTATGAGTAAGTGTTCCCTCTGCACATTTGCTGATGACACTAAGCTGAGTGGTGCAGTCACTATATTGGATGAAAGAGATGCCATCCAGAGGGACTCTTACACACTTAGTAGGTGGGCCTAGGTCAACATCACATGGTTTAACAAGGCCAAATGCAAGGTCAGTACTGGGACCACACAGATATAGATAATGGCTGGGCAATGAGTAGATTGAGACAGGCATTGTGGATATGAACTTGGGCTGTTGGTGGACAAAGAAGTGTATATGAGCCATCGATGTGCAGTCTCAGCCCAGAGAGTCAGTTACATCCAGATGCATTAAAAAAACCCTGTCAGCAGGTTGAAGAAGGCGATTCTTCCCCTCCACTCCATCCTAGTAAGTGCCCATCTCAAGTACTGCATCCAGCTCTGGAGTTCTCAGCACAAGAAAGACATGTACCTGCTGCAGAGGAAAGCCACAAAGGTTATTGGGAGTGTAGAGCCTCCTGCAATGAGGACAGGCTGAGAGAGGAATTTTTATTTTGCTTACAACTTTATTGAGCATTCTATTAAAGCAGCTCCAAAAACATCTCAAGAATACAAACCTTGGTATCATTTGCTATAAAACTAACAGCCAACTGCGAATATAAGCAACAAACATTCCTATGGTTTTCCTATTTCTATCAAGTATGTATTTCATTAAAAAAATAAAACCCCTGTAGACTAGTCATTAATATCTTGTAACAAAGCAGAAATATGTCTTATTTAAAAAAAAAAATCACTGGTGCTTTACTTAAAATAAACATGTCGGTCACACTACATGTGAAAGGCTTCTAGGCGCATTCTGCTTGGATCTTCTGGATGTCTCAGGACAATTCCATGTCGCAGAAGGAACTCAATATAAGGTGGCCAAAATGAATCAGTGATTCTTACATAGGGATCATGTGGTGTGTTCAGTAATTTGTTTATAAGAGTCTGGAAGCCCAAAAGGAAAAGATTTAGGAAATGAACAAAACAGATTATTTAACAAAATCTATACAAATTATTGTAATGGGGTAATTAAGTAGGTTATATAAGAAATACAAGACTTCAGGAGAAATGTAAGACCTATTCAAGGTAGAAGCAAAACAGAGACATTCTAATTAACTTCATAACCTTTTTTTGTAATGTAAAAATCAGAACCAGATTCTTAGTGGAATCCAGATAACAACTGTAAAGTACTAGGAAATGTGAGTGTGAAGGTGGATAAATCCTTACAGAACTATTCTTTAAATAAGTACCTATTCATTTAAGATCCAAAGGATTAAATAAGAGGAAAAACTAGATCTTGGGGAATCAGTTGCCTCAAAACCATAACAATTTACTGTTATTGATTAAAAGTTAAACTTGATAGTTCTACTTTAACTTCACTACTTTTGCATGTAAGTCTTTATAATCATCTCAAATGGATTATCCAGATTCTTAATATCACTTCTTGTTTGGTCATGACAAGTACTTTATAAGAATTTACCTCCTCTGGATACTTCTTTTACTACTCCTTTGTTTCTTACGTGAATATAGAATTAGTTAATGGAGTTAACACCTTAATATTGCTCATGTGGTACACTGCACACATTACAGATTACTTAATTCTTACGCATTCTGTGCTGCTCTCTCTTCATCCCCGGTAATCGTTATAATCTTTATATGAGCTTCTAAGAATTACCGCTTTCCCAGTTTCATTAAGTCCAAAATAAATCTGTGTGCCTCTTTATCAGTAAAAACCCCTCAAAATCCTCACTACCAGACTACTCTTTTTTCACCCAGTGCTATTTAAAAAGAAAACATCCTACAAAATTGCTTCAGTTTATGTCTTCTGCATTTATCTGCTCCGATTTCAATTACTGGTTCCAAATGCATTATTTTAGAATAATTGTCACTTAGTCTTTTCTGAATCTGATAGTCCAAAACAGACTATGGCTGTAATTTTATATACATTTGTATTGTAAAACAGTCTTGTGTATCTTACACTAGGTCACTAGATTTTAAATCAGAAACAAATAAACCTCAAACTGTTTAAAAAGAAAAAATTACTATATTTGTAAAAAAAAAAAATCATCTTAGAATATAAAGCAGCATGACAAAAATCCTGAGGTCTGCAGGATATAAAAATAGTTAATCTTCCTCCTTAGTATGTACATTAATACAATGAAGTATGTACTGGCATACACATAGGCAGCCAAAGTGGATTTATTAAAAATGTACACTTCCATGATTTCACAAGCACAGGGAGATTGAGGGGACATGGTCAGGAACACATGCACTGATTGTAATTCCATGATTTACATTTATAAACCAGCAAACCCTAAATCGCTCAATACAAGAATTACTTTGTATTTGTGTTTTTTAAGAAACTGGTATCTGTATCTAATGAGAACAGAATACTTTTAAAATTTATCAGGCTCTTGAAGCTAGAACAAATTTCTTCAACAAAAAAACTGCCATAATACAAAGACATGGGACATTGACATTTTTCTCCAAGACAGTTCAAATTAAATCTGAATTCTTCAAAGCAGTATGTTCTTCCAACTGGAAATCAGACATGGTTGTATTCACATTTTGAGAGGATTAAAATTTGAATTTCACATAGAATTAAAGAGACATTTTAAATTCTGATCTGTTTTCAAGCTTTGCCTAATTTGGCATTAATAGGCATGCTGAGATACTTGAAGCATATAAGATTATTTTGATGATGTAAGCCCCAAGTATAGGCTTTAAACTGAAGCACAACAATGTCATGGTGACCAGAGCATGGTACTTCAATGCCAGAAAGTTTATATTCAAGATTTTCCTCAGGAAAAAACTTTTTCCCTGGAGAGGTCTTACACAAAAATATTTACAGGTCTAGAGTGAGGACTGAGGAGGAACACGAAATCTCACCTCAAATGCTACATGTAAGACAAGAAGGAACAATGCTAAAGAAAATAAGGCTTTGCAATTTAAACTAATAAATTGCACTGTGATTAAACCCATGGAGTTTATGGAGTCTCCTTCCCTGAAGACATTTAAAACCTTCTAGGACATGTTCTGTGCGACCTGATCTAGGTAAGTCTGTTGTGGTGGGGGAACTGGACTAGATGATCTTTTGAGGTCCCTTCTAATCCCTAACATTTTGTGATTCTGTGAAAAACACACATTAAGCAACTACAAAATTGATTAGAAATGTATGGATCAGATTAAGTGATTTCCTCATATAAGAGGATGATCCAGTTAATACATTATGTGTTAACTGGACTTTCTATATCTGTATTCTAGTATATTTCAGGTATATTTATTGATACAGTGTAAAATACAGCATGAAATGGAATGATTAGGTCTTTTTTTTTAAATATAACATTTCTCTCCCTTGATATGAGCCACCAAGACTAATAAAACTTCTTTAAAATAATAATTATAAAATACAGACACAAAGGATAATAATTCTTCATTTTAAACTGGAGATCTAGTTATATAAATTAATGCTACATCTCTTGTAAATAAAAAAGGAGGGGGTTAATAGGCATTAAATCAGAAATCTGACACAGCATTCTCAAATATTCTGCTTTTCAATAAGTATATTAACTGTACATCAGATAGTTGTGAGATGTTATATTATGATTCGTGTCAATATCTCCCCTTGTCATTGTGGAAAACTATTGAACGAACAAAATAAACAGTGAAACTCAGCAGGATAAATGGTAAACAGGATGTGGGGGAGGCTGAGCAATCTAAGACCTGCAAAGTGTTGTGCAATGTAGGGGAAGCTCATCACTGTTAATTAAGATTAGGCCAAGAACATTGTCTCCCACCTTATCTTTGGATCCGGGGTCTCACTAAGAAGTGGATATGTGAACAAAGAGAAGACTGATATAGGGGATGCTTTGAAGTGATAATATGTATGAAATAAGGTGTAAAATGTTGCTGCCTTAAACTGGAAGTGTGCATGTTGGTGGAGTGACTAACTCGCCACGCACCCAGTGCTGCTTGCTCATCCCTTATTACTGCAACCAATAAAACTTTGTATTTTATCAAAGATTTGGGTGGTCTGTCAGATCATGTCTAACATAGTTTTTTATTTTATTAATATATTATGATCAGATCTGAGTATTAGAAAATCCCCCCAAATTTCTACACAACTAAACCATCTTACCTCTACAATTTCTTGCAGTGTTACCAGTTTCACAGCTGGCTCTTTTCTGGACATTCTCTGCTAAGATAACCAACCCCCCAGGAAAATTAACAAAACCAGAAACCAAGTAGTCAAGAAAAAATTTAACTGACAAAAATAATCACACAATTATCTGACTGCACAGTACACAAGTGATGAAGACTTACTTAGTCATGACAAGGTAGCATTTAAATCTACAAGTTCAACAGCACATACATTAAAAAAGCTGATCAAGCTTAAAAGATAGATTTTTTTAAAATACAAAAACAATCCTTATAAAAATGTTTTTAGAAAGTGATTTGTATTCATTTGTAGCAAGCAAATCAAGCCACTTGCCTGTAAATTGACAGGGATTCCTCAGGAAGCAGAGTGAACCTGATTCTTTTATTTTTCAACTTTAACTTTTTTCACCTTCAATAATGGAGATAATACAGCATGGGTAGCTGCTTACTGAGCACTGCTGCTGAATATGTCAACTTAAGTGCTAAGATATTACCAGCTGAGCAGCACATTACACAAAATCTACTTCTGTATCAGAAGAATACAAGCCACAAATAAGAGTTTGTGAGAGGCAAGTTCCGGCTCCTTTCTTCTAGTCACAGTTTTTAATTTTCTCATCTTCAAAAAGCCAGAAGGTCATACTGCCTTCTCCATGGAAAATCATAGAGCTATGGCTCAATAATGCGGATCTTTATGCCTTTATCTTAATAGTAGCTTGAGGAAATCATATCCACATTAAGAAGCCGCAAAACATTCTGTAGAGCACTCACCAAGATACCTTGAATTTCCTGGCCAAAACCAGCACTTCAAAACAAGCCTCAAGAGGTTTGCAATCTCACAGAACTAGCAAACTTAGGTATGTAACACTGTATTTATGTTTTGTAAAATTTTATTTCTCATATATTTTATAAGTCACAAGTACAAGTACTTAATGCTTATAAAGTAACTTCTAAGAAGGATGCACAGCATTTATTTAGGGACCTTCTTCCCCTTTTCATCAGATAGCTTAGCATGAAGGACGATTCCTCAACATACGACTTCCCACAACTCTTACCTGAAAAATGTCTTCTTAATCAGTGACATAAAAATCGAAATAATTTTTACTTCAGTCACTACCTATACTAAAAGTGTTAGGCCAGGGCAACAAAAACTAATCTCAACTGCTGTGTTCTAGTCTTCCCTCCCACTCCCATAGATCCCTTGTGAAAGGAGAATGGAAGAACAGAAAGGTTTAGGCCAGTTCACTGTACTATTAAGTTGTCTCCTAGAGACCTCAGCAAAGCACATTTCACCTCACATAGGATCATAAGAATCCTCCACAAAGTGAAGCAAAACTACTGACACACTATGTTTCATATTTGACGCTTCAAGAGTGTTGAACTAAACTGATAAATGTAGTGAATAATGTGTTTCTCCCTTGAATGAATATAGTAGCAAATTTCATTACTGATGTCAACAATTTGTTTTTATGACACAATAGAGAAAACAACACAAGTGAGGATGTCCATCTCTCCTGCCTTTAGTTAATCTCTCAAATGCAGATTAGGAGACTGTAGTTAAACCACTGAGATCCAGATGAGTCAAAATATACAGAAGCTATGAATTCACAAGGAGTGAAGAGAAATAGGAAGACTTGTTAGAAAAAAAGCCAGGTGTTCATAAGTTCAGGAAAATGGACACATCAAACTAAAACAGGACCTTGGGAATTTATAAAATAAAATCTTGCATTTAAGTAAAATACAATAAAAAAAGTATAAGACATGTTTTTGTGAGCAAGAGAAGAGTAGATTAATCCCAAACATGGTAGGTGATTGCTTTTTCTTTAGATTTTAATGAAATTTCCATGTCAGAGAGATGAAGGCAGAATATCTATTAAGAATTTATGACAGTATAGCAGAGTGAGAAAATTCAAGTACCTGATTTTGCTGTGGCACAGGAGATACCACATAAAATCTTATTCAGGATTCTGAAATACACACACATAAGTGAGTTCACTTCCTGTGTATGTTTTCATATGACAACATGCAAACAAGAGCAACTAAGTTGGTGTATCTCATTACAGGAAATACATTTTTAGGGAAATAATGATGACATATGGGAAAATGGGAAATCAGAATCCATCCGGGAAAGTCATTAGTGTTTGAAGAGTCATGTCATAGAATTAAGATGAGTAAGAACCAGCAAATAGGGATATGACATATGAGGAAATATGCTTGAAAGGCAAGAGCTAATTAATCCCTGAAGCTTTAATCTATCTTTGTTAGAGCAAAATATCACATTTAGTAATAACTGTGTAAACTATAAGGCATTGGTATGCAGAACTAAGATACAGAATAAGGAGTGTGAAGAGGGTTCAATAAGACTTTGAAAATGGACACGTCTTAAAATGTAACAATACATTTGTATTCTTATGTTCAAAATATAAACTTCTGTACAAAACCAAGATTTTTTTTTTCATTAAAAGCTCAGGGTTTATCAGTTGGAAGTAACAAAGAAAAAAGACAATCGTGTCATTATTTCCTTTTGTGATGACTGCATGCTAGAAGTTACAATGTTTATTACAAGGTTCCAAAAAAGATTAATCCAAGCGGAAGAATATATAGATAATACGCAATATTAAAACTGTCAAGAAATTGAAAAAATTATAGAAGAAAGCTCTGCTAGCTCAGCTAGCAAAACAAAGAAAAAGAGGATGTAAGACTGCTGTCTATAAATACCTCAAGAGATAAAAAAAAGAGCTATTCTAAGGACAGATCAGATACACAGATCATTACAGGTTGGAAGGGACCTCCAGTGGTCCTTGAATTCAAGTCCCCTGCCCAAGTAGGATCACAAAATCTAATACAAGCTTACACAGAAATGCATCAAGATGGGCCTTAGAAGTCTCCACAACCCCCCTGGGCAGCCCGTTCAAATGCTTAACATCCCTTACAGTAAAAGTTTTTGCTCATGCTGTGATGGAACTTCCTGTGCTCCAAGTTAAATCCATTGCTCCTTTGCTTATTATAGGGTGCAAGTGAAGAGAGATTGTCTCTTTGACACCCAGTCCTCACTCATTTACATACAGTAAGTCCCCATGTAATCTCTCCAAACTAGAAAGTCCCAGCTCCCTCAATCTCTCATGGAGCAAGTGCTCCAGTACGCTATCATCTTCGTGGCCATCTGCTGGATTCTCTTGATTATATCTCTGTCCCTCTTGAACTGAGAAGACCAGAACTTGAAACATTATTCCAGATGCGGTCTCACTAGGGCAGAGAAGAGGGGGAGAAGAACCTCCCTTGACCTGCTAAGACAGATCAAGACAAGATCTTGAGTGTATGGAAGATAACAACCGGTAAACAAATCTAACAGGGAAGATGCCTTGTTTGGCCTTCTGTTCATCAATAGAGAATGACTAATGGAAGATCACAGAGTTACAGAGGCTGGAAAAGACCTCTGAGATCATCAAACCCAGCCTGTGAGCTATTATTACCGTATCAGCTTGACCATGGCATTAAGTGCCACATCCAGTCTCTTCTTAAACACCTCCAGGGAGGCAGACTCCACTCAGCACTGGGCAGTCCACTCCAATGTCTAATCACCCTTTACATGCCTTTCCTAACATCTAATCTATACCTCCCCTGGCACAGCTTCAAGCCATGTCCTCTTGTCCTATCACTAGTTGCCTGGGAGGAGAGCTGCCAGCTTTACCAGAGGATGTGGTGGGAGACCATGTCAGAGGCTTTGCTGAAGAAGATGTGGTGCTCGGAGGTGACCATAAATTGGTTGAGTCTGCTATAGACTACCCAATCAAGACAAGCAGGCAGATGAAAGCAGCTGTCTGAAGTCTCCCAATCTCCAGCCCTTGTTCTGGCTGGGGACTTCAACCTACCAAACACCTGCCGGAAATCTAACACAGAAGAGAGCAGACAAGCTAGGAAGTTTCTTGAGTGTATGGAAGAAAACTTCCTGAGACAACTGGCAGATGAGCCTACCAGGGAAGGTGCCTTGCTTGACCTCCTCTTCACAAACAGAGAAGGACTAGTTGGACATGTGGCAGTCTGAGGCTGCCTTGTGCTTAGTGACCACAAATCGGTTGAGTTCTCAATTCTTACTGATGTAAAAAAAGCCATCAGCAGAACCTCTGCCTTGGATTTCTAGAGGGCAGACTTTGGTGTGTTCAGAACACTAGTTGAGAAAGTCCCTTGGGAGACAGTCCTGAAGGGCAAAGGAGTCCAGGGGAAGCATGGACACTCCTCAAGAAGGACATCTTAAAAATGCGGGAACAGGCTATCTCCATGTGTCATAAAAGGCAGGGAAAATGGCCAGCCTGGCTGAACAAGGAGCTCTTGATGGGACGTAGGAAGAAAAGCAGGGTTTACCACCTCTGGAAGAAGGGCCAGGCAACTCAGGAGGAGTACTGTGACCGTGTCAGGTTATAGAGAGGGAACTAGGAAGGCATAAGCCCAGCAAGAACTCAACTTGGCCACCGACACAAGGGACAACAAAAGAAGTTTCTACAGCTACATCAACCATAAAAAGAGAACGAGGAGAATCTCTATGCCTTACTGAATATGGGGGCAACACTGTAACCAGTGAGGAGGAAAAGGCTAAGACATTTAATGCTGTCTTTGCCTCTGTCTTTAATGGACAGACCAACTGTTCCCAGGATGTTCAGCCTCCTGAGCTTGAAGATAAGGACTGGGAAGAGCACAAATCTCCCATAATCCAGGAAGTAGTTCATGATCTGCTTCTACACCTAGACACTCGTAAGTCTATAGGGCTGTATGGCATTTGCCTAAGAGTACTTAGGGAGCTGACAGGAGAGCTCACCAAGCCTCTCTCCATCATCTTTCAACAATCATGATAAACACGGGACGTCCCATATGCCTAGAAGGTGGCTGATGTGATAGATGTGACTATCTACAAGAAGTACTGGAAGGAGGATCTGGGGAACTACAGGCCTGTCAGCCTGACTTTGGTAGCAGGAAAGACCATGGAGAGAATCATCTTGACTGAACACTCACAGCAACTGCAGAGCAGCCAAGCTGTCAGGGCCAGCCAGCATGGGTTTATGAAAGGGAGATCTGGCATAACCAACTGGATCTCTTTCTATGATGATGTGACTGGCCATTTGGATGTGCGGAAGACTAGGGATGTTGTCTACTTGGACTTTGGTAAGGCTTTTGACACAGCCTCCCACAACACTCTTCTGTGAAACTGGCGAATCACGGTATAAATAAACGTACCCTTCATTGGGTTAAAAACTGGCTGGCTGGCCATTCCCATGTACATGGCGGTCACATTCACCAACTTCCAATCATCCGGGACCTCACCTGTGATCCACGATTTCTGATAAATTATGGAAAGCAGTTTAGCAAGGTCATCCACCAGCTGTCTCATCACTGTGGTGAATTCCGTCCGGTCCCATCAATCTGCTTGAGGACAGGAAGGCTCTACAGGAAGCCTGGACTTGGCCAGCTTGGATGGATGGGCCGAGGCCAGTTGTATGAGGTACAGTAAGACCAACTGCCGGGTCCTGCATTTCAGTCATAACCACCCCAGTCAACGGTAAAGGCTTAGGGATAAGTAGCTCAAAAGCTGCCCAGCAGTGGAGGATCTGGGTGTGCTGGTAGACAGCCCACTTACTACAAGTCAGCACTGTGCTCATGTGGCCAAGAAGGACAACAGGATACTGGACTAGACCAGGAATAGCGTGGTCAGCAGGAGAAGGCAAGTTATTGTGCTGTTTTATTCAGCCCTTGTGAGGCCTCATCTTGAGCACTTTGTCTGGTTATGGGCCCCTCATTATAGGAAAGACATTGAGATGCTGGAATGGGTCCAGAGTAGAGCTACCAAGCTTGTGCGGTATTTACAGAACAAGTTGCATGAGGAGGAGCTGAGGGATCTGGGCATGTTTAATTTGGAGAAGAGGAGGTTGAGGGGTGACCTCACTGCCTTCTACAACTACCTGAAAGGAAGTTGTAGAGAGGTGAGTGTTGCCCTCTTCTCCTTGGTGACTTAGGACAGAACCAGGGAAAATGGTCTGAACTTGAGACAGGGGAGGTTTAGATTAGGTATTAGGAAGAATGTCTTTGCAGAAGGGGTTGTGAGGCACTGGAATGGCCTTCCCAGGGAGCTGTCCGAGCCACCATCCCCAGGAGCTACTTAAGAAATGTGTAGACCTGATACTTCATGACATTTTAGTGGCAGGCAAGGAAAGGACTATTTAATGGTTTTCAATCTATCAGGTAATTAGTTTTTTTGTTGGTATGGGTATGGTTGCACTCAGTGGTCTAGCAGGTCTTTTCCAACCAAGATTATTTTGTGATTCTTCTTGATATATCCCAGGATTCCATTTGCCTTTCCGGCCACAAGGACACATTGCTGTTCCACGGACAATTTGTTAGAGAGAACTCCAAGGGCACCCTCCTTTGAGGTGCTATTCAGTTGAGCAACTTCCAATCTGTATTGATGCATTTCAGTACTCCTTCCTAGTAAAGGACTTAGCACTTGATCTTACTGAACCTCAGTAAATTCTAATTTGTCCAGTTCTCCAGTCCATCCAAATCTTCCTGACTGGCTGAACAGCCTTCAGGTGTATAAGCCAGACCAATCATAATTAGATGGATCCATGTTAAGACATTGTGGTACTCTGTGTGCCCACCAAAGCTGCTCTATCACTCCCTTTTCTTGGATGGACAGGGGAGAGGAAAACTTAACAAGAGGCTGGCAGATAAAGACAACAGTTTAATAACAAAGAAAAAACTGCATGTTTAAGAAAAGGCAATAAAGATTATTCTCTGCTTTCCACTAGCAGAAGGTGTTTAGCCACTGTTCCAGGAAGCAGGGCCCCAATATGATACACATAGTAGTTGCTCTGGAGGACAAAATGCCATCAATGAATGCTTCCCAACTCGTTCCTTTTTCCCATTGCTTTTATATCTCAGTTAACGTCATATGATCTGGAAAATCCCTCTGGTCAGTTTGAGTTAGCTGCCCTGGCCTATTTCTCAGACTCTCTCAGGGGAAAATGCTAGAAAAGGACTAAAACTCACAGCCTTGGTGCTGTGTGAGCTCTGCTCAGCAGTAGCCAAACCACTGGTGTGTTATCAACAGTCCTCAGCTACCACCACAAACACAACACCATGAGATGTCATGGGGAGAATTGGCTCCATACCAGCTAAAGCAAATACAGACATAAATAAATTTAGGATGGGAGCTAGGAGACAGTGCTAACCAGAACACTGAGGAACCAGAACAAACCTGAACAGAAACAGTAGCAACAAAACCAGATTTAAAGATGAGCTCAATAATAACAATTTTTTGAAAAATATATGATTGTCTGAAATAACAGGGAACCAGATTAAAGAAAACCTTTCTATATCTGTATTCTTATGGATATCTTGTGATTTCTTACGGAAATAAAAATCAACCCCCACTGTTTTTGTCAGTTCTTTGTAAAATTCTCTTTCAAAGAGTTAACAGTAAAAGGTTTATTTTTTTACTTCAGACTTAGCATTTATTATGCAAAATACTGACTGCGCATTTTCTCTTAAGTTTTAAGGTAATTTTTGTCCCGGTTTGGCTGAACAGACATTGAGAGTTTACATTCCAAACTGTGCTGTAATTATGAACAGTTGTCCTTATTATTGTTCCAAAAACTTTGCTATACAGTTAACATTTGCTTTGCCAAGGAAAATATGAACCCATTTGCCTAATCCAGAAAAAAGGAAAATGGAACAATTAGGAGCAAATCCCTCACCATTTCCAAATTGGGCACAGCTTGCACTTCTATGAGAAATGCAATAAAATATTATGCACCTTACTGGCTAAAGGAGATATGCATTCAAAAAGAAAATACCTAGCTGGAAACAGCCTTAAATAGTACAAACCAACCTGAAAAATACCAGTTAAACCTAAAAGTTCATCTGTAAGATCTACACTTACTTCAAAATGTAACTGCAGAATCTACGTTATGGACTCTAAAACAATATTGCATCTAATGAGTTAGAAATTTAATATTCTTAATTTCAATCTTACCTTGTTTTTAGCCCTTCCATGTTCCTCTGGAAGCGGAAAATGTTCTTTAACGAATGCAACCAGAGTGCTGCTGAGTTGTGTCACACGTAATTTTACTTTATTTATTTCCTTTTGCAGTTCTTTAACTCCTCTAGTAGTAAAACTAATAGTAAAAACATAATAGTATGACAGGAAATCAAATAAAGTATTTTAAAATGTTCTCTTAAGTAAAATGTATTTTTTACAGTTTAAGTTCAGTATATTGAACCACAGCATACATACAGATAGTAAAAATATTTTCAATTATTTTAAATACAGATTACAAGTTACTACTTTATTTAACCACGAGTATGTTTTCAGTGTTTGCTTGCTCCTTTGCTTATTGCTGATACTTACATTCTTCAATACAAAAACACTGTAGACGTACCTTTCAGAAGTTTGGGTTACTGCCTTTTTTTCAATTTCTTTAAGCAACATCTTCTGCTCCTCACACCACTGCTGTTCTCTTTGAAACATGAAAAGTAGGAAATGGCACAACAGGATAAACAGCTTATCTGGACAGTTAAAAACAAAAAGGGTAGTAACAATGGCTTACAGCACTAGTAAGTCCAAACTGTTGTATTACCTTTTCATGTCTTCTTCCAATTGGTTATTTTTTGACTTAACTGCTACCAGCATGATTTCAAGACTTTTCTTTATTCCCTGCAACTACAAAAGAGTAAAAATAAACATGCTGTTTCCAGACAGCACAGTTTGTGGTATTTCTGTGTAAGGGTACATTTGTAAATCTGGTAAACAGGGACAAAATTAGCTATAATTGAAGCTTCGTAAATCACTGATTTTACCTGAAGCAAATTATAGAGATTTCACATGAACTGCTCATGTGAAGAAAGACATGAGAAAAAATGCACAGCATCAAGGCTGCAATGTCTAAATCACCATAGCTACTTGCAAGAATCTATGCTAATTCCACCAACATAAAATGTATATCCCTCAGGAAACAGAGATGGGGCAAAGAAAGATTAATTGAATCCATTAATTACATGGTCCTTTGATACAGACATATTTGGAAAAAGGGGAAAAATTAAAATACTTGTCATGGGTTAATTTCATGACATGACAGCTTAGGGAACCAGCCAGATACCATCAGATGACCAACATGAAGACCAATGCCATAGTCATACAAATAGTTCAGTGGGCAGATTTACTTACTCTTTTTCAAATTATTTTATTGGTGTCTTACCTCCAGCAAAGGAGGATTGATCACCAGCTCTGCGCGAGAAAAGACATCATCCCAGCTCAGGAATTGGGTGAAATAAACCAAACCTGTCTCCCTTTCCCTTATCCATTATAAATCCTGACCTTTTGCATCTTTGTTACATTTTATGTTTTTCTTCCCTCTCTGTTCCCTGCAAGAGGTGTGCATCTTGGAAGTAATCTTTTGTTAGGGTTAGCATGGTTCCAGGTAGCTGCTGGCACATTGTGGGCTGCCAGGGGAAGGGGTGAACCCGTTTGCCAGCAGTTTACAGAGTTTTTACTTTCCTTTACCATACCCCCAACCCCCAACTGTTGTTCTTGTTTTTAGTTAATAAAAATTTATTATAAGCATGTCTTTAGCTTTTTCATGGTTGAAGACCTGGGAAATCAAAACTAGGACACTACTACAGCCAGAAGTTATGTGTGGGCTCTTAGTGGACTTGGTCTTTCATTACTGCATTATGATACACTAAGTATTATTTCTAAGTTAATGGGGTTTTTTTTCCCTTTCAATGTAAACTCCTTACATACAAACTATGAGAACTTTGATATTTAGCTCAAAGAAATAAAAACTGTAAAAATATTTGAGAGAAGCAACGCTTTCTATAATATATCTGAATAAAAAATTACAGGCCACAATATGGGATATTGGATCAAATACGTCAATGCAATACAGCCAACTGGAAGAATTTAAACAAATCACTTCTTAATGGCAATTCTCAATAGTAGTTGGGTCTTTGATGGGAGTGACAGTAGAGAGAAGAAAGCTGCTACAGAGAAAAATCTCAAGAAGGTGGACTTTTTTTTAAGCCACAGATACAGGAACATTCTCAGATCATGTTACATATCAAAGTCTAATCATTTAGTGTTATGACACTCCTAAGACATTCTAAGTTTGGAAGAAAGAACAACAAATTACTTGCAAATTATTACCACAGAACTCCAGATCTAATATTACTGACTCTTCTGTGTAACACATACTGTAACATTATTATCTATACAGTATGAAATGCAACATATATATATATATTTATATAAAAATGTTTGAAGCATTATTCATTAGGATCAAGAAATGTTTGTAATTGAAATAATGGTGAAGAAAAACATTATACAACAACAATGCTTAAAGAAACACATACAGTACCTTATCAGTAGACAGCTATAGCAGGAGTTATAAGAAAACAGCAATTTTTTCAACAAAATATTATTCTCTCTTAAGAGAAATACTTACCTCATCCCTTCCTAATGTTAACAGTACATCTGGCTTGATAGAAGATACTGAAAAATAAAATAGGGTTTTTTACATTAGACAGTACCGATATTTATTCTAAAAAGACAGCCAGGTTAGAGTGATACTTCCAAGATAAGAAAGCTTGATTTCTTCAGTGGAAGGGATTCCACCCACATTTCAGTCTGGGCAAATTCTTCTAGTCTTACAATTCATAGAATTGTTTAGATTGGAAAAGACCTTTAAGATTGCTGAATCCAACTATTAACATAACTGTACCAAGCTCACTGCTAAACCATGTCCCTAAGCTCTGTATCCACACAACTTTTTAAACACATCCAGAGAGGATGATTCAACTATCTCCCTGGGCAGCCTGTTCCAATGCCTGATGACTCTTTCAATAAAGAAGTTTTTTCCTAAAGTCTAACCTAAATTTCCCCTGATGCAGTGATACCTGTGTGTTAATTGGGAGGAAAGACCAGCATCCAATTCTCTACAACCTCCTTGCAGGTAGTTGTAGACAGCAACATGGCCTCCTCTTCAGACTGAACAGCCCCAGCTCCTCAGCTACTCCCCCTAACTGCTCTCCAGACCCTTCACCAACCCTGTTGCCCTTTGGACCCACTCCAGAACCTCACTTCTTTCTTGTATTGAAGCGCCCCAAACTATACACAGTATTCATAGAATATTTTTGGTTGTAAGGGACCTTCAAGTCTAAATTTTCCTAGCTCTACCAACACCACTGAACCATGTCCTTCAAGACAATGTGTACCCTTCTCTTAAACATCTCCAAGACCAACCCCTGGGCAGGCTGTTCCAATGTCCAATGTCTGCCAACCCTTTCAGTAACTAAGTTCCTCCTAACATCCAACCTTATGTAATTCCATCAAAACTAAAGGTAAGTAGAAAGAAGCCAAGATGGACAGAGCAGATGTAAGCACAGTAAGCACTTCTCACCTTCATACAAGCACTAAAACTCTAGCAGCAACCTATTTTTATTTCCTTTGGGAAGTTAGGTAGGCAAAACACCAAAGGTTTGGATGCAAAATACGATTTGCATCATAATATCCACATACTTTTTTTTTTTTTTTCCCCACAAAATTAAGACTTACTATTAGAAGTTTTATTGCCTGGGAACAAGAAGGGTTGAGCAAAGCAGGTATCAGAGTATCACAGCAATGATGAGGCTAGAAAAGACCTTAAATATCATCCAGTCCAACCCAAAAGCAACCAAGTAAACCTAAACATCTGACATCTAGATCATGCCCCTCAAAACTCCATCCAGCCTAACCCTGAACACCTCCAGAGACAGCAACATGACCACTTCTGTGGGCAGCCCGTTCCAGAATCTGATCACTCTTTCAGTGAAAAACCTTTTCCTAATAGCAAGTCTAAACCTCCCCCGATGGAGCTTAAGACGGCGACCCCTTGTCCTGTCTCCAGTGTCCAGGGAGAAAAGACCGACCCCCGCCTGACCAGAACCACCTTTT
>VZRI01014343.1:42280-90247 GCA_013397515.1 Upupa epops | reverse complement strand
CACCATTTACCACCACTCTCTGGGTTCGTCCATCCAACCAGTTCCTGAACCAGTATAGAATATTCCTGTCAAAGCCCCTTGCTGCCATCTTAGCCAGAAGTATATCATGGGAGACTGTGTCAAATGCTTTACTGAAACCCAGGTAAACCACATCCACAGCCTTCCTCTCATTGACCAGTTTGAGTCACTTGATCATAAAAGGAGATCAGGTTAGTCAGGCAAGACCTACTCCGTCTAAACTCATGTTGACTGGGCTTAATCTCTTGGCCATCATGCAGTTGTTGCATGATAGCACTTAGCACTAACCGTTCCATAACTTCGCCCAGAACTGAGGTGAGGCTAACAGGTCTATAATTACCTGGAACATCCTTCCGACCCTTCTTGTATATGGCGGTCACATTCGCCAACTTCCAATCATCCGGGACCTCACCTGTGATCCACGACTTCTGACAAATTATGGTCAGTGAGCCAACAAACAGGGCAAGCGTCAAGAGTATTATTTTAAACAAACAACTTAATGTTGAAAATAGTTACACATTTTGATAATGAAAGCTAACACCCCCAGGTATTTTCTCCAGATAAAACCTTTGTTTTCAATTCACTGGCTTTATGCCAACAGCTTATTTGTGAGCAGAAGCCAGTATTTTCTGAATTTATCCAATGCCATTCTTTCAGTTTATGTATGTCTAAGTATTTAAGGCTGACGATTCTTAGAGACGGGTTCATGAATCACATGAACTATGAAGTTATTCTAAGAGAACAAGAATATTTCCAAGAAAGAAGTATTTCTTTGTTCATTTATTAGCAATTAGTCACTTAGAATTGAAGAGCAGTAAAGATATAGAAATGGACAAAAAATGAATTATTTCTCGCAGAAGCATGTACTTTTTCAGCAGTTCTAGTATGAAAACACACTGAAAAGACACTGGGTATACATGCTGTTCCCAATGCCTAGATGAAAGACTTGGCAGAAGCTTATGAATCTACCTTACACGGAAGCAGTTACTTACTTTCAGGACTTCTTTGTTCATATTGACAATATTCTGTCGTTAATGCCTTACACTTCATCATTAACAAGGAAAGCTGTATGGTAAAGAAAAAAGCATCTCTTGAAGTGTATTAAGTTGCAGTAGAGTACAATGAGATAGAGTGTAGCATAAATTGAATTATTAATTATAGAACTACTCTCTCAGCCTCTTCTCATAAGGCAGGTGTTCCAGCCCCTTACCAACTTAGTGGCTCTGAAATGCACTTTCTCCAGTGGCACCTTGTGCTTCTTGAACTGAGTGCTTCATTACAGATGCAGTCTAACCAGGGCAGAGCAGAGGGGTAGAAGAACCTATCTTCCAGCTACTGGCCACACACTTCTTAATGTCCTTGTAGTGAAGGGCCCAAAACCAAACACAGTTGCTGAGCTTCTTATCTAGGGGGACTATCACCTTCCTACTCCTGCTGGCCACATTTTTTTAGACAAGCCAGGATTTCTGGCCACTGATGGCTCATATTCAGCTGGCTGCTGACCAACATCTCCAGGTCATTTTTTGAAAGGCAGCTTTCCAGACATGCTCATTCAAAGCCTGTAGCACTGCATGGGGTTGTTGTGACCCAAGCACATGACACAACACTTGGCTGCTGAACCTCACAAAGTTGGCCTTGACCCATTGATCCAACCTGTGTCTCAAGATGTCCTCAAGCAGACCAACACTTGTGCCTAACGTACCATCTGCAAGCTTACTGAGGGTACACCCAATTCCCCTGTCCAATCACTGATAAAGATAGTAAATCAAACTGGCCCAGTAACGAACCCTGGGGAACAAAGCTTGTGACTTGGATACCAACTAGATGTAACTCTATTAATCATCACTTTTTGGACCCTAACTGTTTAGCAGCACTGCATGACAATTTTGTGCTACACATAAACACAACTTTTCAGTGTTTGCTATGAACAAACTACAGAACACAGCTTTAAAGTCCCAAGAGCAAAGCTGTCAACTTTAGAGAGTAAATGAAATTAATTTTGATTGCTTCTTTCGGAAAGACACCGTTATCTTTATAGACAGTAAGTATTTTGCGAAAAATAAAAAAATAAAAAACAGTGTCTTACCTTGGGATCCAATCCTATGAATGTTTTCATTTTCTGACACGTCAGTATGCTCTGACTCTGGGTGGAAAACAAACACAAGAATTCTGCCTTTCAAAAGGGAGAAGTAAGGAAACAAGTTGCTTAGAAGTCCAACGACAGTTGTTTAATATAGGAATAAAAGTTTTGACTTGACTTCTACTACATCCCTCAAAGCTTGACCTAGAACAGTAAATTAAGAAGTATTTTTAAATCATATTACAGTAGAAAAGGAACTTCAATTAATTGAAAAGTAGCCGCTAACAGAAGATGTATGGTTTGAAGAAAAAGGGCAAGTTATAAGGCACAAGTTGATATGGGGAAATGCACTGAACAGGTAAAGAACATGAGAAACTGAGAAGATAGAGTGATGGACAGGTGAAAGAGTCTGAATAGGGAATATATAGTCTGAATAGAGACTGAATAGGGAAGCTGCTGAGAACATGCTGTTGTTACTCTGGCAATCCATGATACACTTCAGAAATGGTCTCAACCTTAGAAATGTACTATATCAGCTCCCATGACTGCAATGCATATGAAGTACATCATGGGTATCAAATGTGAAATTCAGGCCATCAGCGACATCCAATGCTTCAGCAGAAGACACTTGCTACAGTCTTGCTTGTTTTAGAACTGTCAGTTATGTAACTTGCTCGATGAAAAAAGCAAAACGTATTCTGCTAAGAAATCCTACTGAGCAGTACTTCAGAATCTCTGATAGTAATGTTTGGAACCAAACCACAACACAGAATTGCTGCAATAAAAACTGTCAATGCTGTCACATTATCATCGGTATTTCTATGCCAAGCAGACCCTTCACACAGGGAAGTCTGCTGCCTCCCTGGGACCTGGGTTAAGGACATCATTAGGTAATTTCCTAGCTTGGTACAGCTTACAGAGCATTACCCATTATTTATCTTCCGTGTATGTGGAGAGGAAGCTGCAAGCAGTCTAGGTGTCATAAGAGGGCCAGTGAAGGTCATGGGTTATTTTATACTCTCCTCTTTCCAGGCAGTGGCATTAGAAGGAATAGATGGGTCGTCTATTAATACATGACTCTATGGCTGGTGTCTCCACCACAATTTTGGCTTTTTTGACAATCAGACAGCCTACACAGCACCAAGGTTGCCAGTGTCAGACTGGATTCACTTTTGTCAAAGGGGAAGGTCTTTGGTCTGGAGCACGCAGGGCTCATTGACAGTGTTGTAAACTAGACTTGCAATGGGAGTGGGACAAGCAGTGGGATGACATACAATGGTTAGATGGAAAGGTTGCTGGAATAATCACCAGCCTGTTGTTCTCGGGTGTACTAGGGACACTGCAGCACTGCTGAAATCTTGTGGAAATGAGACATGGTCTCCTGTGGTAACAGGAACCAACAGGGAAACATCAGTGAAGTATCTCAAAGGAGTTAAGGGTGTTCTAAGAAGGTAGCACAGCCAGGAGCCCAGCTGAATGGCCTGTACGCCAATGCATGTAGGATGGGCAACAAGCATGACCTGGAAGTCACCATGCTGCTAAAATGCTACAATCCAGTTGCTGTAAATGAAACTTGGGACAAATCCCATGACATCAATAAATGGAGTGTGAAGAGCTGTTCCTCAAAATTAACCACATGCAGCTGGAAAGCTTATGGGTGAGAATTAATGACTGAGAAAACAAAAAGGAATCTTGTGCTTGGCGTCTACTACAGGCCACCTGATCGAAAGAAGCCTACTAACAACAAATCTAGTCTATCCGTTGTGATTCTCCTACCTCTTCCATTTTCTTCCATATACTGATACAGTCATTCTTCAGTTCTTCCAGGGCATCTACAGATCGATCTGGGCCACTGATCACTTCCGGTAAAGATTCAGCCTGATAACAAGCAAATCTAACCATTATTACATAAACCTATAATAGTTATTAGTTTATTGAACCATACCTGCCCCTCGAGGTCAAATATAAAACGGAACAATCCCACTGAATACAAAACTTTTGGTTCCCTTGCTGAACCGAGTTCAGCAAAATCAGCTAATCATATTACCACACTACAGTTTGAAGATATGAATTATTTTTAAAGAATTAACCGTAAAGTTCTAAATTTTCAAAACTTCTTTCATTATGCACACTAGTGTTTTTTATTTTCTGAAAACTTGAAGAAACATTAAGAGTATCTCAAATCTACAAAGCCATGCTTTAATTCGTTATGTCAGAGAAGCTCTAACTTAAGCATTGGTGTTTCTGCTCTTTCAATAATTATAATATCAATTATAATATTTCTCCTTATGGCAATTTAAATTCCTAAATTAGTGTTCTGGAGTGTACCAGGAAAAAAACCAAAGAATGTGAAAAAGTACTCGGGCAACAAAGGAAAACGGCACTAGCGCAACCCAGAGAAAACTACCCAAGCTAAATAAACAAGTTCGAGGAACCGTCAAGTCAGGCAGACACACAGAAAATTCAGTAATTTAATCTTAGTTAGATCTACCGAGACACAGCAGCAATTAAAAAACGCAAAACTAGATGACAATAGCACTTAACAAGGAGGAACAACAGGCGAGGTCGATCGCAGATTTTCCCGCCCATGAGCGCCATGGCAGGAGCCAGCCCGCCTTTTCCTTTCCTGAGTCAGGGCCCCAACGCCATTCTGAGGTGCCCCGTCTCCGCCGCGTCCCCAAAACTGCTCCCCGCGGCGGCCGAAGCTCGCAAGCCCTCCGGTCGCGGAGCAGTGCCCGGAGACACCCCTCCCGCCAGCCCGTTACCATAGCGGCTCCGGTCGACTCGGTCTGAGGCCACAGCTGCGCACACACCAGCTCCGCCAGCTCCCTCCTCCCATGCCCTGCCTTGTCTCGGCACTCCCCGATTCGATTCTCCGTAGCGTCACCTAACGACGCTCCAGAGGCAGGGTTCGGGGGAGGCGGGAAGCGTGGTAGGGGCAGTGACGTCGGCAGCCTGATATCAGTCAGCATGGCGTCGCCAGGGCAGGAGCAGGAGCGGGAAAGGAAGCGAAAGCTCCCCGAGACAGCGGACGTTAACAAGCAGGGGGACACGACGGTTGAGGATGAGGAGGATGAGCGCTGGGTCGGGCCGCTCCCGGGAGAGGCTGCGCAAGCGAAGAGGAGGAAAGGTAACAGGGTGGGCGCCGGAAGTTGGGTCGCTCTCGGGCCTTTTCGTCTACCGATGCCTGCCGCGGTGTCTCGTGTAGTGACCCGTAGTCTGCGGCGTTACAGGTGCGGGACTTGTCGTGATGAGGTGCCCCGCTACGCTGCAGCTGACGCTGTTCGGGTGGTCGGAGTCGCCCTGGAAAGGAGTATTTGTATGGTTTAGAAAGGGTTTGAGTAGCTTTGCACAAAGTCACAGAAGAGATGGGAGTGAGAAGTGATGCGTACAGGTGATCTGGGATTCCCCAGAGCACATTACACAGGACTGCAGGAGACAGCTTGAGTGCAGAGCCACAGTGGAGACCTCTTGTGTTATGCACGCACATAATTGTAAGATAGTATTGACTGAATTAGAGTAGGGTATTCCACTGCAAGTAATTGAGAACAGAAGCTAGATGTACCTTCATGAAATATAATCATGTTTTTGTTTTCTTACTCTGTTTAGTTCTTGAATTTGAACACGTTTATCTTGAAAATCTGCCATGTGCTTCGATGTATGAACGCAGTTACATGCACAGAGATGTCATTACACATGTGGCATGTACTAAGTAAGTGTCTTTTTTTTTTCCTTCCTGTAAGTCACTGTATGAAATACATTTTCGTATATGCAAGGAAGTTTTCACTGTAGAAGTTTAGTCATGGAAAGTTACTATGTCCAGAGATGGTTTTTTAAGTTTATTAAAAAAACCTGAGAGAAAGGAAAGGGCTTACTGAGGTACAAGGTGAAAATTGTCTAAATAGACTAAAAGGGGATCTTAAAATTCTGACTGCATTGTACAGTACTTACAGTCAGTAGCTTTTATTCCTGTATCTGAACAGCAGAACTGCAGAGATTGAGGAGATGGCTTTCTTCTCTTTCATGTATGTGTACGTATCTATATATGCATATGTGTGTATGTATATATACACATCATTAGTAAATGGTAACTGCTGTGAAACCAGGCCTAACGTAGGACTAAAATACATACTGTTGAAAGGGGTGGTATTACATACTTAATTCAGGCCACTGACTTTTCACAGATTAACCTGAAGTGTGGCACTTAACTTTTCCAAGAGTGATAGTACCCATTTGGAGAGATTTGTGCCAGTAATTGCCTTGAAGTTCATTCCCTACACAGTCTTAATTACCATGTAAATTTCTGCCCAGAATGAAAATTCATAATCGATGTATCTTGTTTAGTTTGTTTTTCTTTTGTAAATGCAGGACAGATTTTATTATAACAGCCAGTCACGACGGACATGTAAAGTTCTGGAAAAAAATAGAAGAAGGGATTGAGTTTGTTAAACACTTTCGGAGCCACCTAGGTGAGAACTGTCTCTTTCTTTAGAAGTCCACACTTATTCCTCCCCTTTTTAGTGGTTTGAAGAGGAAGTGCACTTAAAGATGAGATCACAGAATCACAGAATAAACATGGTTGGAAAGAAACTACTAAATCACCGACTCCAACCATACCCACACCAATGAAAAAACTAGATACCTGAACAATGGGAAAACACCAACTAATCCCCTTCATGCCTGCCACGATAGCATGTCCCGAAGCATCATGTCTGCATACTTCTTGAAAATCTCCAGCGATAGTGACTGCAACCTGGAAAAGCAACCTGGAAAGGCCATTTGGGTGCCTTTCCACTCTTTCTGTAAAAGGATTCTTTCTAATATCCAAACCTCTCCTGAATCCCCATCAGATCATTTTCCGTGGTTCTGTCATTAGTTACCAAGGAGAAGAGGGCAACACCCACCTCTCTACAACCTCCCTTCAGGTAGTAGTAGAGGGTAGTGAGGTCACCCCTCAGTCTCCTCCAAACTAAACATGCCCAGATCTCTCAGCCTCGCATGTGAGCACACTGCTGGCTCATCCTAAGCTGGCTGTCTACCAGCACCTCCAATTCATTCTCTGCTGGGCAGCTTTTGAGCCACTCATCCCCAAGCCTGTACTGTTGCCTGGGGTGGTTATGATTGAAGTGCAGGACCTGGCAGTTGGTCTTACTGTACCTCATACAACTGGCCTCGGCCCATCCATCCAAGCTGGCCAAGTCCAGCCTTCCTGTCCTCTAGCAGATCAATACTGCCACACAATTGGGTGTAATCTGCAAACTTACTGAGGGTGCTTGCACCACATCCAGATCATCACTAAAGATACTAAACAAGACTGGCACCAAAACTAAGCCCTGGTGACTAGCAGCAAGCTGGATTTCACCCCATTAATGATAACTCTCTGGGAATGGCCAGCCAGCCAGTTTTTAACCCAATGAAGGGTACGTTTATGTATAAGATGATTAGCCAGTTTCGCAGAAGAGTGTTGTGGGAGGCTGTGTCAAAAGCCTTACCAAAGTCCAAGTAGACAACATCCCTAGTCTTCCGCACATCCAAAAGGCCAGTCACATCATCATAGAAAGAGATCCAGTTGGTTATGCCAGATCTCCCTTTCATAAACCCATGCTGGCTGGCCCTGACCGCTTGGCTGCTCTGCAATTGTCGTGTGTGTTCACTCAAGATGATTCTCTCCATGGTCTTTCCTGCTACCAAAGTCAGGCTGACAGGCCTGTAGTTCCCCAGATCCTCCTTCCAGTACTTCTTGTAGATAGTCACATCTATCACGTCAGCCACCTTCTAGGCATATGGGACGTCCCGTGTTTATCATGATTGTTGAAAGATGATGGAGAGAGGCTTGGTGAGCTCTCCTGTCAGCTCCCTAAGTACTCTTAGGCAAATGCCATACAGCCCTATAGACTTACGAGTGTCTAGGTGTAGAAGCAGATCATGAACTACTTCCTGGATTATGGGAGATTTGTGCTCTTCCCAGTCCTTATCTTCAAGCTCAGGAGGCTGAACATCCTGGGAACAGTTGGTCTGTCCATTAAAGACAGAGGCAAAGACAGCATTAAATGTCTTAGCCTTTTCCTCCTCACTGGTTACAGTGTTGCCCCCATATTCAGTAAGGCATAGAGATTCTCCTCGTTCTCTTTTTATGGTTGATGTAGCTGTAGAAACTTCTTTTGTTGTCCCTTGTGTCGGTGGCCAAGTTGAGTTCTTGCTGGGCTTATGCCTTCCTAGTTCCCTCTCTATAACCTGACACGGTCACAGTACTCCTCCTGAGTTGCCTGGCCCTTCTTCCAGAGGTGGTAAACCCTGCTTTTCTTCCTACGTCCCATCAAGAGCTCCTTGTTCAGCCAGGCTGGCCATTTTCCCTGCCTTTTATGACACATGGAGATAGCCTGTTCCCGCATTTTTAAGATGTCCTTCTTGAGGAGTGTCCATGCTTCCCCTGGACTCCTTTGCCCTTCAGGACTGTCTCCCAAGGGACTTTCTCAACTAGTGTTCTGAACACACCAAAGTCTGCCCTCTAGAAATCCAAGGCAGAGGTTCTGCTGATGGCTTTTTTTACATCAGTAAGAATTGAGAACTCAACCGATTTGTGGTCACTAAGCACAAGGCAGCCTCAGACTGCCACATGTCCAACTAGTCCTTCTCTGTTTGTGAAGAGGAGGTCAAGCAAGGCACCTTCCCTGGTAGGCTCATCTGCCAGTTGTCTCAGGAAGTTTTCTTCCATACACTCAAGAAACTTCCTAGCTTGTCTGCTCTCTTCTGTGTTAGATTTCCGGCAGGTGTTTGGTAGGTTGAAGTCCCCAGCCAGAACAAGGGCTGGAGATTGGGAGACTTCAGACAGCTGCTTTCATCTGCCTGCTTGTCTTGATTGGGTAGTCTATAGCAGACTCCTAGCACAAAATCTCCCTTATTTTCCTTCCCTTTCATCCTAACGCATAAACACTCTATCATCACTGAAATCAATTCCTGTGCACTCAAAAAAAATCCCTAACATAGAAGGCCACACCCCCACCTCTTTCCTTGTCTATCCCTTCAGAAGAGCTTATATCAATTTATGACAGCATTCCAATCATAATATTCGTCCCACCATTTCTGTGGTGGCAGCTATATAATAGCTGTCACGCTGCACAATGGCCTCCACCTCATCCTGCTTACTGCCCATGCTACATGCATTAGTGCAGATGTACTTGATATGGGCTACCAATTTAACCTCCATCCTTTGTCCTTTCCACCTGGGATCATCACAAAAGAGCCAGGTTTTATGCTCTTCCTCCTTTAATTCTAGTTTTCTGGCCATTTCTGTGGTTACTAATCTGTTGGTTAACTCTGGGCTATTATTGTCCCACGTACCACTGTCTTCATTAATACTGGAGTGCTCCTCTGCCAGTGGACACCCAGCAACAACCGCACACCCTATTCCAGTCTCATTTAAAGCCCTCTGAATGAGGCCTGCTAATTCCTGTCCCAGAACTCTTTTACCTTTCTGAGATAAACCTTTCCCATGCATCACTGCCAGGTCTGTTGTCTTATCAAACCTGCCATTATCAAAGAACCCAAAGCCCTGCCTGTAGCACCAGTCTGAAGTCCTCTGTAACTAGTACTCTTCTCTTCTTTGTGGAGTTGGTTGTCATATTACTGGGAGGCCTATCCGATTGCGATAAGACCTCCAGAATAGGTACCTGTCATCTGTATCCCTATCAGACTGACTGTCTTCCAGGAGGGGCTTATATCTATTTCTCACTCACCCCTTTTATTCAGGCTTCTATCTTCCTTGTGAGAGATGCAGGATACAGGGGGGCCCTTCAGTCTGGGTTCAGAGCTTCATTTACAGCCTAGCATTATATGATATCTGACCCTTCATTCCCATTTCCTGTTATATTTTGCTCCTAAACTGCAGGAGGGGTAGGGTGAAAAAAACACATGCACAGATCTTCCTATACAGATCCCCTACAGTCCTTCACATTGCCTTTTGCCCCATCTGTGTGGAGAATGCTTAGGACGTGAATAAAGTCTCTACTTAAAAACACACAATGGGGTACATAAAATCCAGAGAAGTTTTGAAAGGTGCTTCCTTATGGTTACCTTCATCTCTGAGAATTTTCTTCTTTTTCCTGCAGTATTAGAAAAATACAATGATTTTCATCTTGAATTATTGCAGCTGTAGTATTAGTTCTGCATCATTGTAGTGATTGCTACTAAGAATTGGTAATTTTAACCTATTTTTTCAGTGAGTACACATAGCTCTTCCCTATACTAGGCTAATCATTAAGTAAACCGGACAGTGTCAGCAGTTGACACACTGGTCAAGTTCAGGACTAATAGGCTTAATTATCAAAGTGCTAATAAACTAAAGATAAGGAGTTTCTGGCTGGTCCCTTATGTGGAAAAGGCATCTGCTTTTAACAGTGGAGAGCCTGTTACCCACTGTGTTCCCCAATATGCTGAGGAAATCAGTGGTGGCTGTACAAAAACGAATGTTGTAGATGAGCTCTTTCAAAAGCCCCAAGTCTGTGAATGGGTCTTCATGGAATAGGTGCTGAACAGCCCTTCCAGGCTGCTAAGTGGATCCCTCAGTCTCTATCAGTGGTGGTGGTTCCCAAAGCCAGAGCACTACAAAACTATTTTCCTTCACGGATCTCTCAAAGTCATTGCTTCTCTTTGCACTGCTGGCTCTGCTTCATGCTGGATCTCTCTTGGCTCTGGACCAGTTCCATTTGCAGTTCACTGCTGCCTTTCATCATTTTATGAAGTGCACATGATCCTGTCCCTTCTTCAGTCCAGGGGCTGCAGTGTAGCTGTCTTCTTCCCCCATTACCAAACACAAACAGGAGTTTCCCAAAGCAAAAAACCACAATCTCTCTGGAGCAAATGGAAAACCCAAACCAAAAGCCTACAAAAACACATTCATCCACTCAAATATATTAACTTGCAAGCATTGATTGGTTGAGCCTAGGCAGGTTTCTGCCTGAAGAGGGGAAGAGTTTTCTTCACAGGCACCATTTTATTTTCTATCCAGATTTATCAGACCACCATATTATAACAGACATAAATGGATGTTCTTGTTGCTATTAGAAATGATGATATGCCTCATTAAAAAATCCAGTTTGGTATGCAGATTGTTACAATAAATTGTTTCTTTTTAGAGTTACAAAAATATGTTGTTCTGGGTTCTTTAATAAAAGCCTGATAGTTAAGATACATACAGAAATAAAATGTGACAGCAAAGTACTGTGAAAATTTCCTTCTGCCTTTAAGTGTAAGTATCACGTGTGTTAATAGCAGGACTGTAACAGTCTGAGTTCTCCAAACTTTTCCCTTTTGAGAGATGCAGTAGCACATAATTTTTTTACCATATCATATTGTTATATGTTCATTTAAATTAACATGTTAAATAAAAATATTTGTAATTATAATAATTCATTTATGTATATAATTGTAGTTCATTATTGTGTAGCTGAGTTTGAACAATAACTGGATACACAATTATTGTTTTTTGTTTGATTAGGGTTTTAAAATTTATTGAAGCCAGTTTAAGTCAAAAAGATGGAGAAACATTTCTGAAATAGGTTTAAACCTCTGCAGGGTTTTTCTGTGAAATATTGAAATTAAAGGTATCCCTTTCTTGTTTCTTAATACTGTGTTAACTTTTTTTAATAGGTATTATTGAGAGTATTGCAGTGAGTTCTGAGGGGGCATTATTCTGTTCAGTTGGAGATGACAAAGCAATGAAGGTGTTTGATGTAGTCAACTTTGATATGATCAACATGCTGAAACTTGGGTAAGTTGATTAGTTCTTAGAAGTTTTGGAGTTTATAAATAGGGGTTATATATAAAAGGTAAGTGAATATATTGTGGGTTTTGAGGTATTTTTTTTCCCAATCTGATGAAGCTGTTTGATGTCTAATTTCACTTAGCCTTAATCTCTTGGTTTTTCTAGTTAGCAACCCTGTATTGTCACTATAGAACTGGTACAACTATAAGGTGTAAAAAAAAAAAAAAAGAAAGAATGTGGTATTAATAAAAATGACTGTGTTACGGTAGAAATAGCCTTTTTTTTCTATTAGACAGTTAATTAGATTTTATATCCATTTTGCTTAGGGATATCTTGAGAATGCTACCTGTAACATTTTCTCATAGTATATTCCATGATCTATCATTAATTACATTTTTTTCAACCTTGGTAGAATTGAATGAAGTGCCTCTTCTCCCCATTGATTTTTTTTATAGAGGTACTTGTGTCTTACCTGAACTCTTTAATGGAGGACAGTATTATAAGCATTGTCCTGACCAGCTTTTTAAAACATTGTTGCTCTGTCTTCTACATTACTGTTCATTGAACAGATACTTTTCACAGATGTGCCTGACAGTTTTTCCACGGCTGCTTGCTCATGCTTGCAGTGGTTACTGTGAGGTAATAAAGCAAGGTAAATTAGCTTTGCCTCAAGATTGTTCAGATCCTTTCAGTTCAGTCTGCACAGTTTGGTTATCTGCAAATCCCTGTGCTCTATGCTTCCATCACTGATCTGGAAAATTGAGGCTATTTCTGCATAAAATTTGGATAATCATTCATAAACAGTGCATCATAGTTCTTTGTATATGTGTTTGACGCTTTTCTTCCTAGTGAACCTGAGCAAAGTTATGGTTATTTATTCTCTTAATGAGATGCTTTACCAAGCAAGCACTAAAAATCCAGTTTATTCGTGTCAGCCATTTGTGAGTCCTTGAGTGTCTGTTAGTTTACTTCAAGAAAGGATACTAAATTTGGGTTTTCTGTGGAGTCTGGTCTGTAATCTAGTTAGTGAGTTCTGCCTTTGCTCACAGACTTGAAAAAAAAAAAAACAAACTAGACATAACTTACACTTTTGATCATGCCTCTGGCTTGTTTTATTTTTAGAGTGATTTTGGTATTGGCAAATGTTTGTCTGAAATACTTTTTGTAATCTCACTGAATATAGAGTGATATATAGTAATTTTGCTTGCACTGTTTTTCAGGTTTGCCTTTTTTTATCTTACAAAACCTAGTTGAATTTTTTTGCAAGTGTATGTATGGCTAAAGTGCAGTTGTCGCTTCATTTCCTGAAGTATTAACCAATTCACAGATGGAAGAGAAATGCTGATCAGTTGTAGAAGTTGAGTAGTTGTTGATACTGCTGGTCCTATTTAGCTGGATTTCCATCCTTAGCCTTTTATATCCAGCTTTTATCTCTGCTTTCTATCTCTGGGTCTTTAAAAGACAATATGGGTGCAACAGAAGTTGGCCAAACTGTTGGCTGGGAAAGTTTGGTTATAACACTGTCATATGCTAGCAAAACAGATAACTTGGAAGACTAGCAAATGAAGTTCAAAATTTGTATCTGGTATTTGATTTCAAGTTAATAGCATAACATGAATCTTATTTAAGTAACACCAGTCCTTATTGCTTTTGGTTTTTTGGTTGTGTTTTATTTTTTCCTTCCACTCTTTGCAGCTACTACCCTGGCCAATGTGAATGGGTATATTGCCCTGGAGATGCCATATCTTCTGTTGCAACATCTGAGAAGAGCACAGGAAAAATATTCATATATGATGGACGAGGAAATAACCAGCCACTTCATGTTTTTGATAAACTCCATACATCTCCTCTTACTCAGATACGATTGAACCCTGTCTACAAAGCAGTAGTGTCTTCTGACAAGTCTGGAATGATCGAGTACTGGACTGGTACTCCTCATGAATATAAATTTCCTAAGAATGTGACCTGGGAATATAAAACAGATACTGATCTGTACGAGTTTGCTAAATGCAAGGCTTACCCATCCAGTATAAGTTTTTCACCTGATGGCAAGAAAATGGCCACTCTTGGGTCTGACAGAAAAGTTAGAATTTTCCGTTTCCTCACAGGGAAGCTCATGAGAGTTTTTGATGAATCTCTGAGTGTGAGTTTTGTATTTTCTCTTATGAGAATTTTTCTCTACTGATCTGGATTAATTAACTGGCATATTCACCTAAGTTATTTTCTGTTTCTAAAGCTGAGTTTCACTGCTGAATTTTTCTTGCAGAAAAGTTTTTCCATGTTCTCTTCATTGCCTCTTGCACTGCTTTGCCACAGAATTAATTGTGGATTTTCAGCTCTTTGGTAAATTTGTTTTTACTAGAAAGCGATTTCTGAAACCGCCTGTTTCAAATAACATCAAAATAATGATGTCCCTGTGATTGCTGAGGGAGCTTGCAGCTCTTATTTTTAGGCCGCTCTGTCATCTTCAAAAGGTTACAGAGAGCAAGAGAGGACTGGAAGAAAGCCAGTGCCACTGTATTATTCATAAAGAGCAAGGAGAAGGACTCAGGAAGCTACAAGCCAGTTAGCCTTTTCTTTATCCCTGGAGAGGTGGTGTATCAGATCATTCTGGATGTAAACAAGATGTGGAGGAAATGAAAGAACAGTCAGCATGGATTCACCAAGAGGGCCAGCTGAGTAGAGCAGTGAGGGGGAAGTAGTGTAAATTGTCTATCTTGACTTCAGAAGGCTTTTAAAGCAAAGTCCCGTAACATTCTTACAGAAAAGATTGGGAAATCTGGGGTGGTTCAGTGGAGAGTGAGGCAGACTGAGAAGTGTCTGAACAACGTTGCCCAGAGGACTGTGATCAGCAGCACGGTCTGGTTGGACGCCTGTAGTTAGTGGTGTTCCCTAGGGGTAGGTAATGGGTTCAGTCTTGTTCAACATAATTCATCAGTGACCTGGATTAAGGGACAGCATGTACCCTCAGCAAAACTTGGCTGCAAAATTGGGAAGAGTGGCTGACGCACAATGAGGCTGTAGTGTCATTCAGTGTGACCTGGAAGGGCAGGAGAATTAGGCACAGGAATGTGAAGAAGTTCAACAAGTGGAAGTATAACGTCCTACACATAGTGAGAAATAACCCCCTATACCAATAAAGGATGGGGGACTGACCAGATAGAAACTAGTTTTGTGGAGAAGGACCTGGGAGTCCTGGTGGACAAGTTATCTATCACACTAACTAGTGTGACCTTGTACTCAAGAAGGCAAATTATCTGGGATGCATTAGAAGAGTATGACCAAGAGTGTGATCAGGGGGGAGTTTCCCATTGATTCTGCTCTGGTGAAGCTGTATCTGGACTTCCATGTCCAATTTAGGGCTCCTCGAAATTACTGGAGAGAGTCCAGCAGAGGGCTGCACAGGTGATGAGGGGACCATAGCATTTCTCATATGTGAAAAGCCTATGAGAGCTGAGCTGATTGTTTTGCGCTTGGAAAAGACTGAGGGGGGATCTTATCAGTGGTTATCATTATGTAAAGAGTGAGTGTCAGCTGAATGGGGCAAGGCTTTTATCAGTGGTGCCCAGTGACAGAATGAGGGGCAGCAGACACTGAAACACAGTAAGTTCCATGTAAAGATGAGTGAAAACTCCTTTACTTTGAAAGTGACACTAAAACAGGCTGCACAGAGACTATTTTTAACCTCCTTCTCTCCAAACATGACTGGACATGCGCAACCTGTTCTAGGTGAATCTGCTCTGGCAGGGGGCTATTGGACTAGATGACCTTCAGAGGTCCCTTCCAAGTCCTGCTGTTCTCAATTCTGTGAATTATATTGCCATCTTCTAAGTACGTAGCTGCACACTTTGTATTTAACACTTTGTTAAATACATTTTAATTCTTCCTTTGAGTGGAATAGTCTCACTTAAGTTTTGTATTTTCTAAATGTGGATCAGTGTTTTGTTGGCTGAAAAGGTTTAAACTATGTTCATATGACAGTGTTTTTCTTTTTTTCTGTAGATGTTTACTGAACTTCAGCAGATGAGGCAACAGCTACCAGATATGGAGTTTGGCCGACGTATGGCAGTTGAGCGTGAGCTGGAAAAAGTGGATGCAGTAAGATTAATTAATATAATTTTTGATGAAACCGGACACTTCGTTCTCTATGGAACAATGTTGGGCATTAAGGTCATAAATGTAGAGACTAACAGGTAAGTTTCAGTGATACACATTGAGATGAACATGCTTATTTCAAAGTCTATATTCAGTGAAATATGTAGCGTATTTAAAATTTTATATGACCGTAGGCATCTGTAATCAATTCTGCGGTGAGCTCTAGTGCTTAGTAATAAGTCACTGCAGTTTCATAAAATTAGGAGAAAAAATGGCAGAGTTATTTGTGTTAAAAATGTGTTATCAATCTGATAACACATGAGCAACTTATGTGGTAACATAAGATAAACATGAATCATGCAGTTGGGATTTTATTATGTGAGGAGACATTCTTTGACAGTGAGCAGCTAACAGTAACTACACCTCTTTACATCTTGTACTACAGGTGCATTCGTATCTTAGGAAAGCAAGAGAACATCAGAGTGATGCAGCTAGCTTTGTTCCAAGGAGTAGCAAAGAAACATCGTGCTGCAATTACTATTGAGATGAAAGCATCTGAAAATCCTGTTCTCCAGAATGTCCAGGCAGATCCTACAGTAATCTGCACAGCCTTTAAAAAAAACAGGTTTTACATGGTGTGTGTAGTTACGCTTTAAATAACTGTATTTTATACAGATGTTTTTTCCGCTTTTTTTTTTTTTACTTTCTTCCTTACATTTTTCTAGTGCATTTGGTCTTGAGTATGTGTGAACATAATTTCTCTAGAGGAGATTACTTATATTGCAAGTATATTCTAGAACTTCTATGTTGAACTAGCTGTAAATTCACTAGAAACAGCTTTATAGTTTTCAGTGTTTTCATTATTGCTCAAGCAGTTAAATAAACTTGGATAAGTTTTACCTGTCTAAATTATAGTTCTCTGAGGAGGGTGTGTAGTTTTGTTCTAGTTGAAAAAAACCCACAACATTTGCAAAACCTACCCAGATCTTATAAAGAAAAAAATAATAAAATTTTTGAAATACGTTACCAGGAGTCAGTAACACCAAGTACATTATGGGCAACTAACTAAAACAGAAGGTCTACTCACAGTTTAGATTTTAGGTGAGATGCAATGAACAAGCCAAACAGACAAGCAATTTTGGAGTATGTAGTTGTTGATCAAGGATGTGATTATCATAATATGTCTGTTACTTGTGATTTCATTTGAGTGTGTGTGTCATTGGAGCAAGACAGTTTTGTAGTGAAACTGGAAGTTTTTTGAAGAAACTTGCCAGTTCTGTTAAAATACAACAAAACATTTATATTCTCCACTGTTAAAGAAGAGATGCTGGGCTTCTGTTGTAAAGAATCACAGAATGACACAGAAAGTTAGGGATTGGAAAGAAGGAGTTTAAAGACAAAAAGTAATAAAAAATTACTTGGATTTGCCTGTAATTGTACTGGAATTTGTGAATGGAAATGCTGTTAATACACAGTTCTGAAATGCAAAGATAGACTGTATGAATTATCACCCTACATTGTTTAGCAGGTTGAATAATCACATTAACGTTGTGTGTGTAGAGGAGTAAGACAAGGGAAGAGAAAAACTGCATACTGTTAAGCTGTTCTTTGTTTTACTCTTCAGTTTACTAAACGTGAGCCAGAAGACACAAAAAGTGCAGATTCTGACCGAGATGTTTTTAATGAGAAACCTTCTAAAGAAGAAGTCATGGCAGCCACCCAGGCAGAAGGTCCCAAAAGAATTTCAGACAGTGCCATTGTCCACACAAGCATGGGAGATATTCACATCAAGCTTTTTCCTGTTGAGTATGTATTTGGTAGTGTTTCTGTTCTTTAGTTTTTTCCTTCCTTCTGTGCTTTGTGGTATCAGTGTCTAATACTCAAGTTTGAAGGTACGAATAGTTACTTTCTTACCTTGTTCTGCTGTCCTTATTTCCAGACAGTTTCTTAGTGCTTGATGTGTACAAGAATGTGATGCTTCATAAACACAAATTAGGTAGGATCAAAAATAGAGCTAAGTAATAGTTGTGGGCAGGGTTTTTGTTTTTAAAAATTAATTAGGCATTTAGTTATTGGTTCAGGGGTTTTGTACTTAATTTTTGTTCTGTCTGAAACATGATGCTCTTCTGTCTAAGATACATGTTATTGTAAGGCAGTGCTGTTTTGAAAAAGAGCAATCAAGTTGGCAACAGCAATAGATTTGGTAGTAGGTCCGAGTAAGCTAGGAGGATAGCACTTTGTAGCTTTCAAATGTGGCTACATTTTACGTTACTGCAGCTCCCTATAGAGCGATCTAAAATGCATATTCACCTATAATATTAATGCTGTGTGTATTTAAAATCAGATATGCAGTTGAAAAAGTTTTATGCATGACAATTCCTAATGTCCCCATCTCTTCTTTCTAATGCTAGTGTATGCAAAATTGTTGTTATGCCACAGAAAATTTAAGTATTGTATTGCTATGCACTGACATTTGAACCACTCAGTATAGTCTGTGCTTCTCCAAAAAGAAGTGAAGTGTTTTGTAGTACGTAGACATAAGACAAAACCACCTCAATTGTAACCTGCAGGGCAGTCTCTCATTGCTTTTTTTCACCAGTTTCCTCTCCTCTTGTCCTAGTTTCTGGGATTCATAATTGCAGCATGTAGGTTGCAGTAAGGGTACAACTCTTGCCATTGAGTGACAGTCCAAGCTATATGCTGATCTTTTTTACTTCTTCTACCACTGTGTCACTATATTTGCATGCAAAGCATTGCCAGGTGCTTCACTGTAATGTCTTGTATGCAATTTCAGTCACAGTATTACTGGACTTAGTTAATGTTCAGTTTGTCCTTTCTTCTTCAAGTATTTCCCCACAGCTGAGCTTTGGATTTAGAGTATCTTTAAATTTTTATTTATATTCTTCTTCTTTGTGATGTGATCCCACATGATTGTGGCATCAAGTTGTGAATGACTATGTACTTGCTCAGCTGGAAATGGGACTATAATCCTGTTGGTTCTGTCACCATTGGCGCTATTTTTCATGAATGGTTTAGAGAATGAAAGTCCAAGTTAATGTTCATTCTCACAGCTACTGCAATGCTACGGCTGTGGACTCAGTTGGCTATTTTCTGTGTTAATATAAATCTACCCTGGCTAGTAATCCAAAGAATTTTCATTCTGGTAGTAAATCTCACAGAAGTGAAAAACAAAGTCACAAAGTGAAGCAGTTGTTTTTTTCCTTTTATTTCACCACCAGTGGAATAAAATAGCACTTCTTCACTCTGTTTCTGAAAAGTGTTTATGAGTAGTTCCAGAGGAGGATAACAGATTCTACTGACTGCAAGTTCTCGTAGTGTATTTTTATATTTTACTTCCTGTATGCAGCACTGGACACCTTACACATACAGGTTAGTAGAATTACCATGATAAAAAAGAGAACAACTTACTTGCGTATGGAGCATACACTCATCATTTGATTTTGTAAATCTGTGCAAGTAGAAAAATGGGGAAGGAACATCTGATCAGTGGTCCCTTGAACTGGATTTGGCTCTTGACTGTCATAGTTTAACCCTGGCTGGTAGTTAAGCCCCTGTCAGCCACTTGCTCATTAATCTCTGGACTGCAGAGAGAATCATAAGGGTAAAAATGACAAAACATGTGGATTGAGATGAAAACAAGTAAAGTAAATGCTAAGCATGCTAGCAAAACACAATGAGGAATTAATTCACCACTTCCTGTGGATAGGCAGGTGTTCAGCCATCTCCAGGAAAGCCAAGCGCTGTCATGCAAACATGGATACTTGAGAAGACAAACGCCATCACTTTCAACATCATCCCTTCCTCTAGCTTTACAGGCTGAGCATGACTTCATGTGGTCTGAAGTATTACTTTGGTCAGTTTGGTTCAGCTGTCCCAGCTAAGTCACTGTTGGGGAGGGATGAGAAGCAGAAAAGGCCATGACACTGTAAGCACTGCTCAGCTCTCATTAGCATCTCTTAACTATCAGTTCTGCTGCTGCCTTCCTTGTGTAGTCATGCAGCTCTATACTTACCTCTCAGATTTTTTTGCTTTTAATTCAGTGTTTCAGGTGAGGATTTGTTATCTTTCTCTCTTTGATCAAAGTGATCCTTCCATTGTGTTGAAACACTGCTCAGTGCAACGCGATGTTGGTCTCACCTGAAGTCTTGCCTTGGCACCATACAATTATGTATTTATTGTAGGCTGTATTGTCTGTTATTATTTCAGGTGTCCCAAAACAGTGGAAAACTTCTGTGTGCACAGCAGAAATGGCTATTACAATGGCCACATATTTCACCGTATCATCAAGGTAACTTACAAAAAGTTTGTTTTGTTGCTTTAGATAATGTACTTATTTTGTCAGTCCTTTCTGCTAACCCTTTCAGATCCCTTTTGCACAAAGGATTTCTGTAATGAATCCAGTTTCCTGTAAAGTCTGAACAACTCAAAGATTCTAAACAGTTACACTTACTGAAGTTAACAGTTGTTCTGCAACTGACAAAGTGGAAGAAGTCTAAAAATCATTTCTGCTGTCCTGCTTGAATTAACCATGTCAGAAGACATTTCTTGTAAGGCTTATTTCTGCTGCACTAGAATAGAGCTGGTACAGCCTATGTTTTTGCAGAAGGTGCAGCCACCTGGGTTTCATTTTCACAAGAATTCATTTATTAGTTAAAGCAGCGCTAAATTCTTTGCCCCTTATTCACAGCATTTTAACACCTACTTCAAACCGTTCATCAAAATGTAAGTCTAAAAAGAATGCACCTGACAGAAATCAGTTTTGCTTTTTCCATGTGATGATACAGCATTTAATTTCTCTGCAGGGTTTCATGATTCAGACTGGAGACCCAACTGGTACCGGGATGGGAGGTGAAAGTATTTGGGGAGGAGAATTTGAAGATGAGTTTCATTCAACTTTACGACATGACAGACCATACACACTCAGCATGGCTAATGCAGGACCGAATACCAACGGATCCCAGTTTTTTATAACAGTAGTGCCAACTGTAAGTAATAAAAAGTGCTCAATTTAAGGCCCACAATGCTAACTAGATAGTATCAGTGTGCTCCTCTTTTCATCAGAAAAGAAATATTCTTACTATTTAATCTTTATTACTTTGCAAAGAAATGCTGCACACAACAACATAGACTATGTGTACTGAAACTGTCCATCAAGAAATAGAAAAGTGTTTGATCTTTTGAGTTCAAGCTTTAACCTAACTAAGCCCGCTGCTAAGCCATGTCCCTAACCTCTTTCATACAGGGATGTCAGTTCAAACACTTCCCTGGGCAGCCTTGTTCCAATGCCTCATGACCATTTTATTTTTTTATTGAAAGTTTTTCCTAATGCCCAACCTAAACTTCCCCTGGTGTAATGTGAGGCCCTTTCCTCTTGTCCTGTAACTTGTTACTTGTAAGAAGTGCATTACTATATTTGATATCAATATACTAGTTTAAACTTAATGGAAATCTAACTGTTGGTTAGACTAAAGCATTTGGTGGTGATGCCAGGAATTAGCATTGCCTAATTATAGTTCTACAAAGAAGCCAATGTTCAGGTTTAAAGAGTTCCCTTGTTCTGTGTATGATTTCAGAGCCCCAAAAAAAGAAATTTTGGTATGTGACTTGTAACAGAAACAAACCAAATCCTTAAAAGATAACCGCTAGAGAAACTACATTCTTAATGCACTTTCTCCAAAACCATGGTATCTTTTTTTGACAAGCACGCAGCTACCATAATTTTGAGACCTAAGTGATATCGGTGTCTATACTCAGGTTGCTATGTGGGCGCATAGTATGAATATGATTTTGAATTACATAGTGCTCTGGACTGGCACTTAAAATTCAGCCCTGAGAATACCATGAGGTAAAGAGACTGAAACAAAATTTATTTGAGCAGAGTAAACACTTGAAACTATGAAATGCTATTGCACTGCTACAGTTTGACCTCTGTAGTACTACAAGATGACAATTGAAAAGGTAAGTTTAAATTAAATTACTCTGAATATGTGTCAGCTGCACTTTAATATGTGCTTACAGGCTATCATTACGTGGTGTTAAGTTCCATATTCTGACCCTGTTCACGTATTGTGGGTCAGTCTCTGGTTTGGTACATAACTGTTTTCTATTTTAATATATGCTTTTTCTTTCTTCTGTGTGCAGCCGTGGCTAGACAACAAGCACAGTGTATTTGGACGGGTGACTAAAGGAATGGAAGTTGTTCAGAGAATCTCAAATGTAAAAGTCAATCCCAAAACTGACAAACCCTATGAGGATATCAGCATCATTAATATCACAGTGAAGTAAACTAGTAACTGAGGATTCCAGTTTCAGCAGAAAAGCTTGACAGGATAGGACCCAAAGATAAACCTAGAAATAACAAAAAGTTGTGCTAATTCTAGATCTAGGAAGTGCCAGGACAGAGCAATTTCCAGCTCTGCTGTTTTTAATGTTCCTAAAGTGCCCCAAGACTGTTTTTCTGGTAACTTTGGATTTTAAAGTAAAAACGTCTGCCTGTTTCTTACACAGTCTGCTGTTTTTCTTGCATTTCTTCTGTGTGAAAGTGTCTTGTAATATCTTGTGATATTAGGTTTTATAAACACTCAGGGTGTAGTTTAACATTATTTATTTGCATCTTTATTATCCTATGAAGCGTGTTCATAGGACTGCAGTCTTCGAAGATAAGATCAGAAATGCTAATCTCAGTCATGTGTACCTGTTTATGATACTGTTTGCTATAACAAGACATGCAATCTACCTCGTAAAATGGCTGCATATGTGTCTTCTGTGTCAGGAAGTAATGATCAACTCTTAGAACACCAGTGTACAGAAAGTCCTGTGCAACTTGTTTTGGCATTGCAAATACTGGGTTTTTTACCTCTCAGTATTTTACCTTGGGGCATCTGTTCCTGCCTTAATTTTTATGTGAAGTCCTAGAACTACTACCACTTCCACTGAAATACCTAAATGATGCTAGGTGTTTCTGATGCAGTCCTCAGTGAAAGCTCAGCCAACTTCAGCTCTTGTAAATCTGTAGCTACATATGGTCCTGCTACTACATTAGACAGGCTAAGCCTACCACTCCTAACACCACTGCACCTCATACACAACACAGTTCTGGGAACTGTATTCATGATATAATATGCATGCTAATCAAACTCAGTCCCCCAAAGGCTACTACGAAGCTTATATTCCATGAGATAAAGGGCTGTCTTCAGGGATTAGTAATAAAAGCTTTACAGTAAGTTAAATGCAGTACTTGTGTAGTCTGAGCTCCCTTTAACAAAAAAAGCCCCAAACCCAACAGGCAAGTTTATTAAAATTCATTCTCAAAGTTTTACATATTTTTATTGACAAGAATTAATTCTCTGGGCAATTCAGATTGCATAACATAAATTGCTTCCACTAAAAGGGCCCTTTCTTTGAGAAATCTTTACTGCTCCAACAGTTCAGAATAACCATCTGAGAGTAAAACCCTCATGTACCACACAGTCCACAATAAATCTGAAGTTAGCATAAAGTAAAACAACATCAGGTGTTGAAACATTTTTCTGTTAACCTGGACATAGTATTTTTGAGCTGACAGTCTTTAAAAGGGAGCTACACCACAAGTACTGGATGGTGTATTTATCCTATAAAGAAAATACTATTAAACATTATTCAGTCTTTTCAATCGTCATAGTAATGACTAAGTTATAGTTACATATTCCAGTTATGTATTGTGTAAGTCAGTACACTAAAAACTAAAGTTCAGTAAAACTGGTAAGACAAGCATAAATTTATAACTGAAGCAGTTTATATGCCGTATTAATTTATAATACAAATAAACCTCTTAGTGTACCTGTTTACACTGAACGGTTCACAGACGAATGCAACACTTTCAGTTACTTCAAGTCATCTTAAATAAATTCCACTTGAAAACAATAGTAGCTAGCATTCCATGTGTCACAAGCAATCAATCCTTTGTACTCAAAAGCACATGAGTGAGAGTCTGCTCTGCAATGTTATATCCATCTGTGATGTTTAAAAAAATCCAAACTGGTCACCTCAAACATTTTACAGTAGAATTATACAGCAAAGCGTGTACACCTAAAGCATAAACCAGCTAAAATGAAGTCACAGAATTTGGATTTTTCTAAAGAATGCATGTCTTCAGTTAAAAAATGCCAGGAAAAAAGTATTTATCATGCATAGAAGAACTTGTTCACATTTTTAAAAGAATTATAAGGGACAGTTAGGTCTACTCAAGTATGGATCTGCTCTGCCATACAGGTTCAGCAGATTCTTACATCAGAGCAGCAAACTGTCTATTGTGCAAGAAGTTACAGCCTAGGAAAGATGAACAATTTGAGTCCAGCAGGTACAAGAAAACACCTTTCACTCTGTTTTCACTATTTCCACAGCTATAAGGATGTTTAAAGAATGAGTAAATGCCCCTTCTCAGTATCTATGTACACATGTAGGCATTGAAGCCCATTTCACAAACATTGAACTACTTTAAAGCTTAGTGTTCTTTTAGGTACTACTTGGGTCATTAGGCCTGCTGAATCTGAAATTGCACAGAACACCATTTACATGAAATTTAAGAAAACAAATAAGCATCATAAGGAAGTAGTTAATTGCTTTTCCTCTTGAAGAGAAGTGCAAATGTTCTAAATAATTTGTTTATACATTCTCAGCTTAACCTATGGTTTGTACTGGGAAAACATCAGAAAACTCATACAGTACAAGCTGCAGCCACTGGTAGTGAGCTGCATTTTCTTTGCCTAGTGAGGCTCAGAGCTCTTGGAGCAAAACACAATTTTCAGTGTGGCAAAAATATGCTCCTGTCTGTAACAACACTGCTTCCACTGCCTTCTCCTGAGTCACGTCTAGTCGAGTGACAGTATGCAGTTTTCATCTGCTGGCCATGCTCTTTGTAGGTCCTTCACTGACATGAAGAAGTCCATGGCATGGGTCCACCTGGAGTGGCAGTGCACTTAAAAGAGGAGGGCACAAGGCTCTGGTGCATGTACCAGGCAGATAAAATTGTTAGGAGAGTTCACTTGGAGCAGAAAAGGAGATGTTACTAAGTTGTTGCAACCTTCTCTATTTGAAACAGAACTATACCCATACTCCATAGGTTTTTGTGTAAGTAGTCTTCGGTGACAGTTTAATGTCAAAGATACAGTAAGAATTGAAAATATATTTAGGGCAGATTTTCATTACATTTTACCATCTGCTTTTTAAAGTACGAGTTATAATTAATGTATACACTGCTTTTACATTGTGTTACCTACTATTTTAAGGCCACTACGTTAATAAGTGTGACTTCTACAACAGAAGACTTCTGGATTGACAGTACAGCACACTACTTCTTTAAGAAGTTGTTTGGGCTTCTTTTTTTCAAATCTTTGTTTGAATTCTTAAGAATTAAACTTAATCTCTAAAGGCAGATTATGTCCTGAAGCACAGACAAAGCACTTTCACCTCAATATCACTTTAGTATATCCATAAAACAGTTAGCATGTGTACCATTAATAAAATCCCAACTAAGTCCTCTGCCCCAAATAGGAACCAGGCCACAACCCTCTATCCTTACAACATTGTTCCCCTTCTCAGTTTTCTCTTCCCAGTTATGCTGCCTTCTGGTAACAAAAAAGGAAGCTAGTAAATAATGGGGCAAACACTTTCTTTTTGTAGTGTATTTGCGTGTATCTTTCAGTGTCACCTTTAGACACATGTATTCTTTAGACATTAAAGACAAGCACCACTTGTTCCTGACTAGTAGTCAGAGATTCTATTAACTTTAGATTTTGCAAGTTTGCTAGCAAAGTGTTTCTGAACTACATTTTTTCTGACACCAGTTAGCTACTGTAATCTTATTAAAAAAAGATGAATACAGACACATTTTATCAGGGAAGAATTTTAAATTTAACAATCTACTTACACAAATTTCAAGGCATCCTTGTAATGAGCCTAGTCCATTACCAAAAATACTGTAATGGCTCAAATTACTGAAGCAATGATCCAATCTAGGATAAAAGCTTTATATCTTTTGTAAACACCAACTTAAATACAGTCCTCTCTTCAGATGGCAGACCTTGCTACAACATCTTAAATCGTGCAAACAAAACAGTAAACTACAACCTTAAATGCAGCTGCAGCAAGATTAAGCCACATCCAAGACACCAGCAGCCACTAACTGCCTTGAAAGCCAGTCCAATCCTTCATAAAGTCCTGTGCCACTTCGGGCATCACAACCCTGAATATACCAGCTACGGCCACAGCAGAGTTTGTGGAGACTCAGCAGTTCTGTGATTTCCTCCACTGAAAGTGCACCTGCTACATCCTGCAATGGAATCGGACACAAAGACTCAGTTACTCTTCAGTACTACAGTTAAAGCATTTCACTTTTAACCAATAGCTTAGACTGAAGCTACAGATCACATAAAAGCTTCTCAAACATAGAAGCCAGTTAAAACAGTGATGTTTACTACCTGTTACCTTAAAACAAAACAACCTGGATGTTGAATACACTAAACATGACAGCATCACTTACTTTACCAGCATTAAACATAAGTAAAACATCTACATTCTATGCCTTCCACCCATAGCAGAATTCAGAAAAGTCCGAGTTTGATACAAAAAAATGAAGAAGTCTAACAGAGTGAAAAAAATCACAGGTACCTGTTTGTTAGCAAAGATCAAGAGCAAGGCATCTCGCAATTCCTTCTCTGTTAATAACTTTGCAAGTTCACTGTTTGCTTCACTGACCCTGTCTCTATGACTGCTATCAACAACGAACACCACCGCTATGAAGGAAAGAGATAGATAGATGTTTTACACAAATTCAGATACAAAATGTTACATTAGCTTTCAACTTACACAACTCTTTTATTTAGCTGTCTTATACCTAAAGTTTCTTGGCAGTGTGCAACTTCAATTTCAAATCCAGGAGGTCTGAGAAATGCCTTACATACCTCAATACTTTTGACAAAAATCTAGAATTAATCTTAAAACAGAGAGAGATTTTTGTGTAGTCTAATATAAATGTTGTGGTATTTTAACTACTTCTGTCTAAAACAAGATTTACTATGTGTGGATAAAGTATCTCAGTTTAAACTATTTCTTGATCCATTCATACTTGATGAACTCCCATGTGACTGTTCAAGTTTCTCTTAAATGGCTGTCAAATTTACAGGTTCAGCCAAATCAGCACAGCTTCCTCCATTCCTCCAGCTATAGACTATACAATCCAGAGAAGATTGCCATGGATCTGAATGAGCAGCAGCAGCAGTATATTTTACTATCCAGTACAGAGCAGCCAAGATATCAGAAAGACTGGAGAGTCAGGGAGGTAAATGTAGAAGATAAACATTTAAACTCCCTTATTTTGCAACCCCAACAACAAAACAAAACATACTGCAGGTTTGCACCACATTAACTGCTTAGATTTCTCTCCAACATAAATGTTTTCAAGGCAGGTATGATTCCATGCTAACAGTGTTTACAAAATAACATTTAAGATGATAACAGAAATCCTGAAATACCATTTAAAAATTTTTTAATGTTCAAATTCTCAAAGAAAGCTGACATAATGCACAAAGTAGAGTACACAAACTAATGTTTGTCATTCCTAAGTATTTTGGGTAATTCAGAATTAATTAACTAAGAGAAGAATCTCCTGTCTAACCTAGAAAACAACCATGAAGGATGTATAAAGGACAGCATAACTTTCTGAGTCAGCACCATTTGAATCAGTGTTTTCAGAAGCAATAATCCAGTCCATGACTAGATATTATACTGCATTGGTAAGTCAGAAATTACAGAACTTTGTGAAATGTTTAAGGTACCAGTTCCTAAAGGCTGAGTATTTTCATTTCAATTGCTTGTTAAAATTTCATACCTGGCAAGTTCTACTTTTCACTATGCAAACACTGCACCTTGTCTGCAGTTTTAACAGTTTGAACAGAGATTCTGATTTTTTTTTTTTGGCTCTGTAAAGTGATCAATTTATGGAGAATGCACCTTTATCATGCAGCAGATGCTGGATTAAAATTTTAGCTCAGGAATACAGCAGCTGTACTTTGCATTAGAAAAACAATTTTCTACAGTTAACAGACTATTTCTACTAATAGTATTTTTGGCATTTGAATAGCCAGAAGATAAAATACAGTTGAAAAGTCTTATTAGTCTCACCTTGTGTATTGAGATAATAATGTTTCCACAAAGGCCTCAATTTATGCTTCCCTCCTACATCCCAAATAGTAAACTTCAAATTCTTGTATTCTACTGTTTCAACATTAAAACCTACAAAAGAAATATCATACCTTTATATCCTTCTCCTATATGACTATAAAAGAATCATTCTACAGACAAGTTAAACATTCAGAAAAATAATTGTATTTAAGTATTTGCTACTAACCTATTGTTGGTATAGGCTGCATGAATTCATCTTGCTTTAATTTAAACAAAATAGTTGTTTTGCCAGCTCCATCTAATCCTAAAGTGACAACCCGAATTTCCATTTTTGGTCCAATATGTACCCTGTTGTCCTGGAAGAAACAGTGTATACAAAAGAGCAAGTTTAGTAAATTCAAATGAGAAAGCTCTTGTTTGTACAATACTTAGTGTGTTACTATTGTTAAATGGATAGACTACACTAGAACATAAGGCACAATCACCAATAACGTACACCAAAATATCCAGTAATCTCAGCACTTTAGCTAGACCTCACCTCAAGCCACATCCAATCCATTACTACATTACAACAGCAACATCATTAACATTAAGCAGTAATAACAGAGAAGAAAAGACCAAACAAACAAAGTCTTGCTTGGAGGCAAGAGAAGAGAACTTTATCTGTAGTTTGGATCAAGCTACCGTGAGCATTAAATAAGCTGACAGCAATGGAGTTGTATCACCAGTGTAAAGCAGCAAACCATAAACTGCAAAATAAGCAACATGGACTGAGATTACTTTGTATCTCTCAAACACATTTTGGAAGTACTTAGAAATGACACATCCTGATGAAACACCAGAGCTCCAATTATCAGATCTTTTTTGCAAAATGTGGACAGCACTGTGCTGGGCAAGCAAAACCCAAAACCTTGTGTCTACCCATTCATGTGTTCATTTCTTGTGTTAGAAATGCAAAATTGAGTGCAAAAATGCAGCCTCTCCTGATACACAACCAGCATGCACCTGTGTGAATGGGTGTCTTAAGACCTAAATCAATTGACTTTATATATGCATAAGTACACTCAAATAATGGGGCAGAAAGAAAAATGTGGCATCTGTAGATATGACAAAGCAGTTATTATATTGAAATTCAAATATAGTTAAGCTACAAAACAAATCGTTTAGATGAAATTAATTTCCAGTATCAGTAACGACATGGGCAGAATACCCATGCAAGCATCTGTTTTCTTTCCAGCGGTAAAGGTTTCAACAGCAACAGTTAAATACTTAGTTTAATTTCAGCAACAGTAGATCCTGTTTGTCTTTCATTCATTCTGAACACAAAACACTCATAAGTCAGAGTGATTCTTGTTTTTAGAGTTTCACAATTATTTACTCTTCTACATGAAAAGTATCACCACTATCAAACTCCAAATAAATTCATCCCCTTCAAAGAATACATGGTATGAAAATTATAATAATGCACTGAAAAAAAATCTACTTGTGTCTAAACTTCCAGGAAAGGAAATCAAAGATAAACTATGAATGAATTAAAGGAACAACTAAGTTGCAATAGCACTACTTCACTGAAAAATACGTATGCTACTTTCATTAAATAGAGTAAAAACATTCTGCAGAAGTTACACTGTTCTCATGAAAAATCTGAAAATACAAGGGAAAGAAACAAAACGGTAGATTCTTTGCCTGAGTTGAATGTACAACAAATCAGAGACACTGGCAAAACAAGGGTGTTTCTATGATTCACAGATACTATCTTCAAAAGAACATAGCTAATGCTCAAACAAAGTTCTTGATGTAGTCAACGTCAAATGAATGTTTATCACACTATAACAACATAGTGGTTTCATTGCTCAAATACCAGATGACATCACACTACAAGACAATGTGGCTCTACCTCATACTTAACTGGTTACTTTTGCTGCAACAAACAGCATCATAACAAACACAATTATTCCTGCTTTCTTTTAAATTATAGAATCATTGAGGCTGGAAAAGACCTCTGAGATCATCAAGCCCAACTTATCAAATAACGTCACCACAATAAGCCATGGCACCAAGTGCCACATCCAGTCTTAAACCAGAGGTGGGGCCTCCACCACTGCCCTGGGCAGTCTGTTCCAATATCTGAACCCTCTTTCCATGAGAAAGTGCTTCCTGACATTTAACCTACACCTCCTCTGGTCTGGTGCAGCTTCAGGTCATGCCCTCTCGTCCTGTCACCAGCTGGCTGGGAGAAGAGCCTGTCCTCCTTCTGTCTACAACTTTCCTTCAGGAAATTAATTACAGACAGTGGAAACGTCTCCCCTGAATCTCCTCCAAGCTAAACCACCCCAGCTCCCTCAGCCTCTCTTCATAAGACTTTCCCCCTAGTTCCCTCACCAGCCTCACAGCTCTCCTTTGGACCCAGTCCACTACCCCAGTATCTTTCTTGAAGCAATTACATTTGTAACTTAATAAAGCAGACAGCTGTACTGTCATGAGGTGAGGAATACCTTTGTGAAAGTGACAGGTATGCTAGCATCCAGCTGTACATGATCGGCAAGTTCTGTAAACTGCTGCTGCTGCTTCTGCAGTGTCTCTAGCAATCTTGTAATTTCCTGTTTCGCCAACACTACTCTGCAGTCATCCTAAACAGACAAATAAAACAATTAATGAATAATTTCTTGCACTCAGTTTACTGTTTGCTACATATACTGTTTCCTTTTTGCTATCCCTTCATAAAGTGAATAATAGACCAACCAAATACTGTCATATGACCACTTCAGACTTCTAGTATGTTGAATTATATGTATTACGATTGTTGCCAAGAGTTACTTAGCTCTTAATCACTTCTCCTTACCAGCCTTGTAAGACAACTATCTTATGTATGGGAGGAATTTTAAAGTTACAATTACCTGTATATGTTTTTGCAAGTTTTTTTTGCTTCAGTTCCATCCCTCCTCACTAACCTGACAAACAGCCAGAAATTACTCCATACAAGAGAATCACGCCACACGATTTCCAGCAACTGGAGGACTTGATGCTTTTGTACAGATTACCTTTGTCTCACACACCCCTTGTAACACATACTCCGATCTCAAGTCGAATCACTATTGTTCTACATCTCACATAGAAATGCAGACAACCATCTAGTATTTTCATTTGTAGTCTAAACCTGAATTGTAGCTCCATGTAGGTTGCCATGTGTTACACCTCACTTGCCAACTTACCTGTTGCAAAGTCTTTTCACAATGAAGGCAAGCTGTTGAAACCTGTGACAAGAGGATGGTCATGTCTTCTTGTTGTTGCCTAAGCCAAATCAGCTTCTCTCTCACATGAGCATCAACAACACTAAGAGCCATTTCCTCCTGACGACACAGGGTTTCATGAAGATCAGAAAAATAGGCTCGGACACATGAGCGAGCGTTCTCTGCCGTGCCTGGTACCTACAGTGTTGCAGGCAGGAGATGCAGAGGGTTAAAGTTGATTCCAGAAGTACAGTTTTTCACTTTATTCCATTTCTAACATGTTCACATCTGCCTGGCTACATCAAAGTTCAAGTCCTGGTTCTACAAAAGATCAGCCTTAAGACCAAGATCCCCAAGAATTTATTCCCATCATCAAGTACCTTATTTGTATATATATGCACACCACACCAAAAATAGGCATGGAAAAAAAAACCCTCAGTAGGCCTTTTCAAAAAGTTTATCACAACTCCTGAGAACAAATGCATTCTGTCACAACACTTAATACTGTACTAGTAATTATACAACTTTCCCTGTTGCCTCACCATTTTCATATAGCCTAAAATAATTGCAGCACACTTCAAGTTCCCCTTTACTGGATTAGGTCTCAGTACCAACTTGGTAGAGATAAGATCTTAAGGTCTTGCTTTATAAAACCTGTGCATAATTTTCAAATAAATTCCTTATCTCAGTTATTACGCAAACCAAATATTCAGTGAATGCAGTGGAAAGAAAAAGCATACATGTTCAGTGTGGGCCATTCCAATTCCATCTTCAACTATTTGCTCTCCTCCTTCTATATGCTGGACAATTCCAACTAATTTTCTGGAATAATCTGAAATTTCTTCTGTGAAAGTTCTTATACAATGGGCCATGTCTAAAATAGATGCACGAATCTGGTTGGCTTCTGGTTCCAAGACAGAATGCTATTAAAGGTAACATGTAAGAGAACAATCATATACATTTTCCTTATTATTTTATATTTCACTACATATTAAACATTTGTATATCCTCATACATACACACATGTATCTAGAAATATAGGAAAGACATGTGAGAATTTGAATTTAAAATCATACTGCAATACAAATACAATAAGGACTTACAGATTATGCTGAGACTAAGATATGCATCTAGCAATTACACAAGTAAATGTACAAATTTGCCTGTCTACCACAATCAGTTACAAAAGAAGGGTGATAAGGTTGCATCAGGTTGGGTGAACCTCATGCCTGCACTATGAAAACAACCTTCAGAACTGCTGACTTAATGCTGTGAGAAGTTCATAAAGGTATCAGATAAAGGGACTGTTCATCTTAAAGAACTGATTGTGATCTTTGAATTTTTTTTTCTTGTAATTTTACTATGGCAGTTACCAGAAATTAAGGAAAAACTGATGAACAGTGCGAAGTTATTTGTATAAAGACATATCAACTATCTGCCCTCCTATCTTGATAATCTTTTGTATCTGAATTGGACCAATATTTATGCAAGCCACCCCATGGCACGACTAGAAACAGATTATTAGTGGTACCTTATGACCTTGATGCTTCCCATATTCTTTGCAGACACAACACATAAGAGGACTCCCCTGACAGCCCTCTTCTAAACAAACAAACTCAATAGCATGCACTTGGTGTTGGGAGCACATGGTCTTCTCATGAGGCTTATCAGCAAGAGGCACACGCCTGTGTTTTGCTAGCGTCTTTGTAGAATGAGTAAGCTGGGAACAGTCTGCGCACAGGTGAGTGGCACAAACAGTGCAATATACAGATGCAACGTGTGCTTCATCTTCATCGCAACGAATGATACTCTAACAAAAAAAGACCAAAACAAAACAAGAAGACAAAACTGAAGTTGTTAAAATTCAATCCAAGTAACTGCAGAAAATCAGAAGACCTACCACCAATATAAGCCTGAAAACAGACAAAATTGCATACTGATAAATATTTAGATTACCTTGAAAACTTCTTAACAGATTTTTGAAAAAGGAAAAGTCTGCTTCCTTTACAGTCAAATGTCATTAAATTATTCTAAATAATAGAGGATAAAATAATTCAGGGTCTAGTAATTTCATCTGAATAAGATACTACAGAAGAAAGAGTTACAAAGTTACAGACAGACAAAGCACCAATGGACAAACAGTGACTAAGGACACTCATCTGTTCCTAGAATGGCACTGTGTGATACCTTTTGCATACCACTTGTTAATGATGAGATTATCAAAGCAGTTATTTTTGATAATAAAGTACTATCATGTGATATAGTGATACAAATGACTACAAAATGCAACTACTTGAGAAGAAGAGCTGAAGTCTTTACTAATAGTTTCTAAGAAGCTTATGAAAACTGTCCTTAAGTCACTAAACTATTAAAACCAAATTTAAACCTAACAGCTTTATAAGTTACACTTCACGGAGAACTGCTTTTTTTTCCTTTATTTTCCTTGTCTTTCACTATGTAGAGCCAAGTTTAAGCACATGTAACTAACTTTTTTGCTTTTTAAAAACTCAGTACCTCTCCAGATAGACCAATGACTTCTTCTGCCGTCCCATACTGCCCAGCAGGTCCATTCTGCAACCGTTCCAAGAGTTCCAACAAAGCAAAATTCTTTTTCAAGCCCCAGACACCAGAATCTCCTATTTTTGAGGAAAAGTTAAAGGGAGGGTAGAGGAAGAAAAACCTCAAGAACATACCATCATGAGAAGTCCCACAAACCACAGTAAATGCAATTCTGACAAATATTAAGAGCGCATTAACTATAGAAATACTAACTACAGTGAGATACAACTATGACTTTTCCTACCTTTCATATTCTTTCTTCCTTCCTTCCATCATAGATCTATTTAATATTTGTGTAGATTTTCCTACTTAAGATATGTCAAGATTATTAAAAATTTGCAAAAACTCAGAACCCCGGGTTGCAATGAAGGACTAGATTGGTTCTGAGTTGGTGCCTGCAATCCAAGCATACCAACCAGCTCTTGCCAAGAATTCAACAGGCAATGAAGTAACTGCTAAAAAGAAAAGAATTTATTGAACCCATCACCAAGAAGAAAAGGAAAAAAATTCCCCGAATAAATGAAAGAATCAACAAAAGCAAAACAGAAACCATATCACAATGCCTTTTCACACACTGAGGAAAAATAGGAGACAACACATTGGTTTTTGGCTTCACATGAGAGCCTCTGGGAAAACAGAGTATACACTAACACTCTAACCAGAGGGGGAAATTCAGCCATCTCCTCCATCCATAGAACTCAGTAGGGCTCCCTAGGCCCTCTTTCATTGTGATGCTTGTGGAAAAGATCATTTTCCTGTCTTCCTTGCAGACATCAGCTTCCACTGTACATCTCTGGCTGCTTCTAACTCCTCTTGTATTCAGGAGGAATTCTGGCTCTTAACGGCATCTCAGATGCAGGAACACAACAGAACCCCAGTCCTTTTCTGTTTGCCAAAGGTTTAGGAGATCAATACCTTAGGATCTCTCTCATCAAAAGGCTTCTCTCAATGACAATTTTCATGCAGCATCTGTTGTTAGGCCCATGGTGCTCGTCAAAGAGGGGACACAAAGGTGGTGACAAGAGGCAAGATGGTGCTGGTCATGTGGCCCACATCTGTTGTGGTAAACGACTGATGGGCAAGCATAACTTTAGACTTAGACAATAATTACCAATTAGGTGGTAAGCATAGCCTTGAGCTTACAAATTATTCATTAATTCTAACAGCAAGAAGACAAAATGGGTCTTGAACACGATAAGAAACCAGACCAAATGTACCAAATCCACATAGAAGTTTCATCCTCAAGATAAGGAGCCAGGTGTCTTCTTTATATGGAAATATAAAGGATGCTTGTGGTTAAGACCAAGAAATGCTGGCAAGCAGGGTGCCCTGAGCTTATGCAAGTACTGGAGTTCACAGTGAAGAAGACTCCCTGCTTCCTCCTCAAGACCACCAGAAGAAACTTACCACAAAAGAGAGTGCATCCTCAAATGGGAGGAGACCTAATTTACTTGTGAAGCGGGGACAGGTCATGCATATGTATAGGTGTACTGCTATAAAGAAGGCACACAACCATGCTTGGTGTGCATGCTTGTGGAGGCATGATCCCTTGTGTATCCGCCAGTGATAATATATTACATACTGGAAATTCTGCCCAGTGTCTCTCCGCATGTCATAAACAGGCCTGATTCAGGGGCCTGCTTCTCTCTTTCCTCTTTCTTTTTTCCATCACCCCAGTGGTTACGGCTCTGAGGGAGGAAAATAGTTAAGAGCTCACACCTCTGCATCTTCAAAGATGACCAGGCTGCAGGAATGGTGTGTGGGCAGCAGCTTCTTGCTTGGGCCCACTGCCAGGAACTGGGCTGAGGCTGGGCCCCGTGGCACAGATGCAGTGACTATCCTGCAGGCTCTTTCTAGGCAGGGAGGACTGCAGTTCCACCACTCCAGCAGAGCTGCTAGGCCAGGCCCTTGCCCCACCCCAGGGGGCTGTGATTTCATTCATCATGCAGTGGCTCCTGTGCCCCTGCCCAGGGGCGGGGGAGTGGAGCTGTTCTCCCCTTGAGGAGAACGCTCTGTCTCCAGTAAGAAACAGAAGAGCAGAAACCAGGAAGTCCACTCTCTTCTATAGACTGTCTGCCAATCACCTGTAGGGTCAAGACACTGTCCCAAGGGTCTGCTGGGAAAGCTACCCCCACTTTCAAAATGTAATGCTCTTTCAGCATAAAAGCACAAAAATCTGTAGCTGAAAATTCGGCAATTTTCAAACTACAGCACTCAGTAAAAATATTTTTAAGTATGTACAGTGAACATTTGCAGTGCACTACAAAAAGCTGTGAGGTATTCACACTGACAAACATAATATTCCCTGAATCACAAGATGCAACACCCATTGCAGAAATCGGTCCATTAAAAACCTGATTAAGAGTTAAAGCAGTATACATAAAGGAAGACCCATACACAATGCTGTCTGATATAAGATAAAAGGAGATACTCTCATAATCCCTAGAACAAGGCAAAATTTCATGTATATTCCTGTATCGTCAGCATGATGAAGTTAACATGAAGCAACATGGTGAAAAGCAAAAAAATGGAATTGCATCCCAATGACTGCTGCTAAATGCTACCTGCATAGGTAGCTTGGATAACTGGTTGCTTCTCCCAAAAAGTACCATCCCCCGACATTTTTCTCCATCAGCGTAATGATTTTAAAGGCATTTTCTCTATTGCAAGACAAAGGTTTTTCAAGAGACAAAGAGCCCTTGAGCCCTTTTAGTCATTACAGAATTACAAAATGCTTTCGTTCGGACGAGAATTCTGAATATCACCTTAACCAATCTCCGTGGACTGGGCAGACAAAACTTGCCACTTTCAGTTTGTGCACACTGCGTCTGTCACTAGACATACTGAAAAAGGTCCAGGTGTTGTGTTCTTTACACCCTTCCCTCCAGATATTTGTAAAATATCTCTCCGCCTTTCCTCGTATGAGAGCTGCTACAGTTCCTTTGTTATCTTACTGGCTTTGTGCTACAGAAGTTCCTATCCTGGGTTAGGAAAAACAGGCTTTAGTACAGACTTTCGTTTCATTTCTAAAATAGTATCTGTTATGTTTTAGACAGTGAAAAAGGCAAAAACCCCCTACTCTAGATAGCACTTTCTGCTGCTCAGGGAGGCTGAAGCCATTAAGAACTATGAGTCCAGGTATTCTTTTCATTAACGACCCATTTGAGTGAACAAAAGCCTCCAGCTCCGGCAGGAGCCATGGAAGCTCCCAGAGGCAGGAATCGAAGGTTTAAGGAGGCTTTGATAGGCAATTTGTGGCCACTTTAGAGGGGGATGCCAGGGGCATTTCCATTCACACTGCACACCAATAAAAGCCTCTGCTTGGGAGTGCGCAGTCCCCTCCTTCATCTTCTGCCGCTGCAGCATAACTCACCCATCCCCGAAACTGCTGCCCCAGGAGGGGAGAGGGGTTGGGCGATCAGCCACCGGTCCCCTTCCCCAGGGCTGGGCTGGAATGCCACAAGCATGACCCCACTGCTGCCTGGAGCTGGGACCCGGGGGCGGCAGGGTACTGTGGCAGCGTGCCTTGTCTGCCGCTGGGCGGCTCCGTGCAACGGCTACGGAGGCTGGCATGTGCAGCGAGCAACCAGCAGAGTTGAGTGAACAGTTAGGACGATTATCACAATCCTGAAGACATCAGCGTGGCGAGCAAACCATAAGTAAACCCCAGAGGTCCTCCAAAGTAGGAGGACCGGGGAACTCCTGCTGATTTGCTCTGACCACAGTTGTGTTCTCGACATGTGGCCAGCCATATGGCTGCCGCTATCTTTAATTCACTGAACAGCAGGAAAGAAAGCCCTTACCAGAACTAGCCGCTGAGAAAACAGATAATGCTTGAGTAAGTGGGAGATCAGAGCCTAGAAGGGCGTTTCCTTTTTCAGCTTGGCAGAACTGTTCATGTAAGAAGACGAATGGAGTTTAGACTCTTAAAACTTTAGTAGAATATTCAGACATCGCGTTTTCAAGTGTCATAATGGTGGGTCTCCGCTGCTGCTGCGGTGTGTGACCCTCTCTCCCAAGAGTGTGAGATGTTATATTACGATTCGTATCAAGGTAAAAACAATATCTCCCTTGTCATTGTGGAAAACTGTTGAAAAAACAAAGGAAGTGAAGCTCAGCAGGACAAACAGTAAACAGGATGGGAGGGAGGTTGAGCAGTCTAGAACCTGCAAAGTGTTGTGAGATGCATGGGGAGCTAATCACTGATAGTTAAAAGATTACCAAGAACATTGTCTCCCCCCTTATCTTTGGATCCAGGTCTCACCAAGAAGTGCAGACAGTGAACAAACAGGAGACTAATAGGAGAGGATCCTGTGAAGTGATAATATGTATAAAATGAGGTACGAAATGTTGCTGCCTTTAACTGTAGATGTGTGTGTTTGTGGAGTGACTATTTCTCCACACACCCAGCGCTGTTTGCTCATTCCTTATTACCTCAACCAATAAATCTTTTGTATTTTATCAAAGATTTGGGTGGTCCATCGGATCATTTCTAACAAGGGGATCCTGACTGAAGACAGATTGCTAAAGAAGTCTCTGCTCATTTTTTCCTCAAAATGTGTGTTATGGCATTGCGACAGAGTTTTTGGTTTGTTCTGTGTTACCTGTTTGGGATTTTCTTTTTCCTGTTCATAGATACAGATTTAATAAACCCTTCCCCCTCCCCCCCCCCCCCCCCAGCTGCTCTGTTGTCTCGTAGATTATATCAATGACCCCTGGAACCCGGAGTACCTTCCATTTGTTTTAAACTGGGACACCACATTTGTTTTAGAGTGCTCAACATGAACTTTCCCTGACACAGCTTCATTCCATCTCCCCATGTCCTACGACTGATTGGTCACCAGAGAAAGATCTGCATCAGTCCCATGAGGCAAGACCTTTCACCACCTTAGTTGCCCTCTTCTGACACACTCTAGTATCTTCTATTGAGACAATGAAAACTGCTTGCAGATGATGCCTAAGAACTCTTGGCGTTTTCAGCCCACATACCTGACATAAGCTTGCATGTAATACAGATTTACAGAAACTATATCCCATGTTTTTTTCTAGAGAGATCCAGGCTACTTGAGTGGCCTCGTTCTCCTGAAAGTTGTTTTGTACCTCCTAAATTATGCAGCCCTGTCTGAAGTTGTCTCGTAGTTGTATCATTAAGGTTGGAAGAAACCTCCATGATCATCAACTGTCAACCCAGTGCAACCATTCCCACTAAACCATGTTTCCAAGTACTCAGATGTTTTATGAACACCTCTAGGCACAGTGACTCCACTGCTTTCCTGGGCAGCCTCTTTGTATATCTGACCACTCTTTTCAGTGAAAAACTTTAATATCTAATCTAAATCTCTCATGGCACAACTTGAGGCAATGCCCCATACCCTTCTGGAATTTAGTTGGCATCCCATTGATTTTATACAAACATCATCTTTGTTCAACACTGAGACTCAGCAAACACTCCATAGGTACTGATGTATCATTACAATGAAACTACTGTGAGTAGCAGGCAATAACAAGCAGCAGCAAAATGTAGTTACCCATCCCAAATATTCATGTTACATTGCTCCTCAGCTTAGTATACACAGCTAGAGAATTATCAATTTTCATGGTTTTGAAAACATGGATCTTCAACTCCCCCAGGAGTCTAAAATCACAACAAAAAGAGAGGCCGCTATAAAGACTCCTTAGAGAATTACACAAATACTGTCATTGCTGACCATTGCTTTTAAAAGTGTTACAGTATTTTTTGTAAAGCAATGTACATAAATGCAAAAACTAATTAAAAAAAATCTGAAAGTTCTCTTATCATCAGCTCTGACTTGTAAAGATTCTCTATACTGGCTTTGGCTGAGATTGAGTTAATTTTCTTCACATTAGTTGGTACAGGGCTACATTTTGGACCTGTGACCAAAACAGCAACGATAATGCACCTCTATTTTAGTTAATGCTGATATTTACACAATGTTAAGGCATTTTCTGCTCACACTGCCCTACCAGTGAGTAGGTTGGAAGGGGTACATTAAGATGATAGGGAACACAGCCAGAACAGCTGAGCCCCAAACTGAGCAAGATCTGGTGCTGTTTAACACCTTTGTCAGTGCACTAAATACACAGTGGTCTTAAACACACCCTCAGCAAGTTTGCTGATGATACCAAGCTGTGTGGTGTGGTTGACACAGTGGAGGGAAGGAAGGCAGTGGGGCATGAACAGGCTTGAAAACTGGGCCCATGAAAATGACATGACATTGAAAAAGTGCAAGGTCCTGATAACAGGTCAGGGCAATCCCAAACTCATGTACATGCTGGGCAGAGTAGGGCTAGAGAGCAGGCCTGCAGAAAAGGATATGGGGGAAGTTGGTAGATAAGCACAAAATGTGTGAGAGCTGCCCAAAAGGCCCACTGTATCCTGGGCTGTATCTCAGCAATTATGACAAGCAAGTAAAGCAAGCTGATAATCCCCCTCTGCTTTTATAAAAGAGACCCCACCTGGAGTACTGCATCCAGTCTCCAATATAAGAGCACAGAACAGCTGGAGCATGTACAAAGGAGAGCCACAAGGACAACCAGAGAACTGAAGCACTTTGCCTACGAAGACAGCTGAGGGAGTTGGCGCTGTTCAGCCAGAAGACAACGCCAGGGGGACCTTGAAGCAGCCTGAAGAGGGCCTACAGGAAATCAGGAGAGGAGAGTTTTTACAAGAGCATCTAGTGATAGGACAAGGAAGAATGGTTTCAAACTAAAACAGGGTAGCTTTAGATTAGATCCTGGGGAGAAACTCTTCACCATGAGGGTGCTGAGGCAGTGGAACAGGACTCCCAGACAAGCTGTGGATGCCCCTGCCCAGAAAGGGTCAAGGCCAGATTGGAAGGGGCAACCCAGTATAGTCAGAAGTATCCCTGCCCATGGCAGGGGTTTGTAACCAGATGATCTCTAAAGATCCTTTTCAACCTAATCCATTCTATGATACTCCATATGGTGTGACATTGTGCTCAGCATATAATGCTGAGGGAAGAAAGAACAGTAGTTTCAAGGAGCACAGCTCCATTACAAGAATTACGTAGAAGACTGGGATGTTTATATGACAACTGTTCTTTCCATCGAGGGGAGCAGAACTAGTTTTACACAGTGCATGACACATCTGGCCAAAGCAAGGTAATACTATTATGGTAACTCTGAATAAGAACCAACATATCCACAATATATGCAGCTTGCAGCTTTCTGTAGCTTCCAACTTTGCTGCATAGAAACTTTCTTCCTAGGCAGTGTTCTCCACAGTCTAAACCACTGACCATAATATTCTCAACAGACAAACTCAAAACTAAAATTACATGCCTCGTGGATGAAGAGTAGTGTTCACAGAATAATGGATTAATACTTGTCCTGGGTTTGGTTAGGTCAGACTTAATTTCCACGGCTAGGAGAGTCAGACTGAACCAGACATCAGGATATTCAATGCCATACAGACATCATGCCTAGTACATGGCATGAAGGGCAAGGAGGGGCTGCCCAAAAGGGTGCAGTTTCAAATGCAGCTTTGTGTGGTGTGGCTTCACCCTGTATGGCATGGCTTGGGAAGCAGCACTTGTCTATCATTCACTTTATTATTGTTTTTTTTCCTTTTAACCAATTCAGTTTTACTTTACCTTTCACACTGCTCGCAGTTGCCCTTCCCAGGGTAGGAGGTGTGAACACACAGCTGGTACTTAGCTGACAGCTGGGTTTAAACCACTAAATACTGTTTTCCTGTACGTCTAAATGGAACCATATATAAGCTATTCTCCCCTCCAACACCTTCAACTGGTAAAAAAACACTGATTGTTTTTTACTAAGAGCTTACCAGTAAAAGACCATTCACTTCAGCAAATGGGCCTGTCAAAGTATTGGTCTAACCAACTTTGAATTTACCTAGAAAGCACTTTAGTGCTCTCTGCATTTACCAGTTGCAGAGGGGAAACCTTATCTGGTCACCTCTTATTTCAGGCTGAAGAAATACAGAGTAAAATATCCAGTTTTATAATCTAAATCATGTCAAAGTCAGTTTGTACACAGGGTCTTGACTTGCTGACATTGTATCTAGACTGACTTCTAGACAACTGCTGATATGCAGAATACAAAGTGTCTAGAACAAATAATATTATAAAAAAAATATTAACACACCAATGTAATGACTGCTGATCCTAATCTGGAAAACGGATCTCCAGAAGAGCCATTAATACAAACAGTCATTGGTAGCACAATATGTATACATATATATATGGATATACATGCACCAAAATGAGAAACATGAACTAGATTACAAAGTATTACCTTGAAGTAAACACTGGATAAAGCTGAAAGGAAGATTCTGTTTAATCACTGTAAAGTTTATTACAAAAACATTTTCTTTCATGGGCTTTAATACCTGTATTTTAAAAACCCAAACAAACATACTGACAAGTACTCTTGTTACATTCAGTTTACATTCTTTTACCTGATTTTAACCAGGTTAGTCATGTTCCATGTCTAGCATGAAAAGAAAGCAAAGCCTGGAAAGTCAAAGCAGACCTAGTTTATTAAAGAGGACCCAATAGAAAAGAAAGACAGAATACCTACAGAGGTAGTTATTTTCTATTTCATAACTTAAAGCTATCAGGAGAAAAAGTTATACTGCTTTTACATGCTTTAACTTTTAATAGCCTGAGATTTGCTGCTGTGTGTCACACATTATTAATACAGTGTCAATCTCAGACACAGGCTAAGTCAGCAACTACTAAACTGTTAAAATGAAATTCATGACCTGTAAACATCCTATAAAACATGCATTACCTTAGAGAAAGTGATGTCTCATCTCACTGGTGTTTACCATGAAGTTTATTTATTTGAGAAAAGGCACTTTGTTTCTTTTTACACTAAACCTACTACAAAAATACTAGGTAAAGAACATAGACATTATCTACCCAACCAATAAAATGTTTATATTTATAAACACTAAACGATTAGTTCTGTAATTACATCTATTTAACCTCTTGGACTTTAATTCAAATTCTGCTTTGGTAACAAACAAAAAAGAATCATCCTTTGTCTATAAGGCATGTTTGTGTCTACTGCAAACCACTATACAATTGTTTCTTTTCAAAAGAACAACATGAATGGCAGGAAGTACGTCAGCCAGGAATTAGAAACGAACTGTGTAAAGATACTGAGACCCCAGCCAAGAATACAAATGTAATTTTCAGAAGCATGAAACCTGTCTGCAGAAAGATTATAAATAAAGTAAGGAATAAAGAAACAACATTTATTTTAAAGCCTTATCAAAGCCACGGGACTATTATAGCCACGTTTTCTTGCACAAAATATGGCACTCAAACACAGCAAAAGAATATAGAAACAATACAAATGGGATGGATTCCACTACTAAGCCCATCATCTGCATACATCAGTTCAACAAGTTCTAATGACAGAAAACAGTTTTGGCCATAGAATGTGACCATGTTAGAAACTCTTAAAGGTTCCCTTAGTAGAGCCACTCTGCTGAAGTCAAAATCCAGCACTCACAAAAAAAACAGCACTCACATCCTTCCAAACAGTTCCCTGGTCTTTTTTTTTAAAGGTAAATAATAAAAAAACACCAGGCGTTAAAGCTAAGCAGAGATAAAACTAGGGGCCTGACCCAATGTGGCCAACAAAAGTATTCTGTACCATAAACATCACAGTATAAATTACACAGTTTAATGGTGTTGGTTTCTTCTCCTGATGGCCACCATTCCTGAAGGGTTCTGCCCATCATTCTGCTCACAAGGCCTACTCTCCTGTTCACTCACTGGTTTTTTTTGTTTGGTTTTTTTTTTTCAGTGAGCTACAGTGCTTGTAGTGCTCAGTATCTTGCATTCACTGCTAGGAGAGTGCAGCTCATATCCACTACAATGTGGTAGTAGGAGGGGTTTATTTATTTTTTTATTAAATCTGTTTCCCATTTCATCCCATGGGTCTCTCTTCCAAATTCCCCTTTCCAGAGGTAGGGGAAAAGGGGTCACTGGATGACAGAACAACTAGCTAAGTGAGAAAGTACAACTGTACAGATTCTATACACGTGCAGATTCTCAAGCTTTTTTTTTTCAAAAGGTTCCCAAGATTCCTTGAGAAAACTTGGATTAATACAGAACTGTTCTAATAAGAGCAAGAGAAAACTAGCAAGTCTATCTGCTGAACTTTGTATCTCAAAGTTAAACGATTTCATAAAAGGATCTGTAAAATCCAGTTACTAATAAAGTAACTTTGTTCAACATGGGGTAGCTTTACACCTAGATTATAAATCTTTTCTTTCAACAGAACTTTCTCTTGGCAGTGATCCTATAATTCAGCTTTAGATACTAAACAGTTTCCTGAAACTACAGCATTAGAGTAATGATCAGTAGCTCAAGGGAGGCTCTCCTTCCCCTCTATCTGTCCTGGTTAGGCTGCATCTGGAATAATGCATCCAGTTCTGGGCTCCCTAATTCAAGGAGAAGTTGCTACTGGAGAGAGTACAGCACACAGCTGCAAAGGTGGTTAGGGGGATGGAGCATTTTTCTCATGAGGGTAAGCTGAAAGAGCTGGGTCTTGCTTAGGCTGGAAAGGAGAAGACCAAGGCAAAAGCTGATCAATGCTTACAAATACCTAAAAGGTGAGGATGGGATCATGCTCTTACCAGTGGTGTTAGAAAGAGGGTAAGGGGCAACGGGCACAAACTGGAACACAGAAGATTTGGTTTGAGCATAAAGGAAATCTTTTTTTATGATTGAGTAACAAAGCACTGGAACAGACTGCCCAGAGGGGTTATGGAGTCTCCTTCTCTGGAGACATTCAAAACACACTTGGGGACCTTCCCGTGTGATCTACTGTAGTTAACTCTGCTCTGGCAGGGGGGATTGTTGCACTAGATAAATCTACAGACGTCTCTCTCAACCCCCACTATTCTATGATTCAGTAAAACAACAGGATGGCAATTGCAGAGATACAAGGAGCTTCCTTTCTCAAATGCTCTCAAATGAAGGAAAGGGAAAGATGAAAAGTTCCCTGAGTCTGGAGTTGTTATGCCTCCCACTCAGTCCCACTCCTGAGCCCTCAGAAGGAAATATATCTACCAGAACAACATTTAACCAATAGCAGTAACCACCAGGTGATGAGAGCAAGGTAACAGGCACCTCAAGGAGGGGCCAGACAAGGCACGCTTAACAAAACACCACATTTTTGTGTGTGAGAAGCAGCAATATTTCTAAAGACAGTTTTAATGCACCTAGCAAGACTAAATATGACTGTCTTCTGTGTGAAATCAGATAGAACATTTTTATTCAAAGAAGTATTTTCACTTGCAAATTCTTTTACTAAAATTTTCTACCTGTTTTTTGTACAACTGCTAGTTACAGAATATTGTCCTATTTACTACTAGCTAGTAGGATGCAAGCTGACCATCCTAGACACAAAAGCTGGAGTTTTCTTCCCTCTTCATATCTGTAGAAGCCTTCTAAGTTGAGTAACATTTTACTATGTTTTATTAGAAGCTACTCAGCATTATGTAGGCAAATGTTAAAAGCTTTTGTAAAACTTCATTTTTGCTAAATGTGAAAACCCAGGAAAAAAATGACACGATACTTTCAGATGGTTGGGAAAAAATGTGCCATAAAAACTATGAAATGACAGGTTTCCTATCATAATAAAAATGCTACTTTTACTTTCAAGATACAAGCAACATTCATGGACAGAAATGTTTTACAAATGGAGTACCGATTCCTGTACTTTAATATTCTCCTTCCTGAAAGCATACTTTAAGAAATCTTGCACAACTGTACAGTCATTGATAAGAAGTAAAACAAACCATGACTCTTCTAACCACATCTTCTAAACTAATGGTCATTCACAATGGTCATATTTACAACCCCCATCCCCACGTAAAACAAATCCCTCTTTCACATGAAACTTGCATTTCTTCTCCTGACTCCTGGTTCTGTGCAAGCATCCAACAAAGCGATTTAATATTCCTCTCAGTTTAGTCTCAGATTCTGCTACTGTAAATTCTTATCGAAGATCCTTTGAAATTTAAATGCTTATTTAATGGATTACTACAGTAAACATCTTCTCTGAGGATTCTCCTCCTTCCAGAAGCAGTTTTCCCACAAACATTCCCCCTCCCCCCCACCCCACACTATCAAAAATGCTGAAGCATTAACAAGTATAATGGTATAAATTCTTCCAATAATTGACCTATGTTGAATAGGTAATTCCTATTCTGAAGGAATTACAAACATGTATCATCTTTTGATTAAAACAAACTCCCACTCTTTGGTAAAATTTGTGTCTTCCTCTTTCAACTACTGTCTACAGAGTCTTTCACACTTAGGGGAATTCCTGTTGATAGCCTGCCACTATTAATTTCATTTATAGAATTATTCTACAATTTAACTAACAGGTTTATTATCACTGATACTTCCCTCTACATACATTAATCATGAATGAAGACAAATCTGTTTGTCAGAAGACCTATTTAATTGCATAGTTTATTTAGCATTTAGGACAACAGCAAATTAATATCCATTCAGGAAGCCTTAAACACTAAATTAAAATAATCTCTTTGTAAATACAGATCTACCAAAAAAAAGACTTAAAAATACAGAGCTTGCAAGCCCAAATTCAAGAAAATAAAATACCAACTTTCTTTTTATAAGTTATCTATTTCATTGGTACTTAAAAACACTTTGAGGTTCTCAGAATGAAAGGGAACACTGCACATTTATTCCCAGAATCATCACTAAGTGGAGCATTAAAAAAAACCTGTACTTGGCATTATCGTCTAGACCTGATAGGCCGATAGGCTTGAAGAACTTCACATTTTCTTACCTAGTTCAGTAACTTGTCGATCAAAAGGACAACGAACAGCTCTGCCATGAAGGGGAAGTCGGGTAAGACAGTCATGGCAGACAGTATGGCCACACAAAAGCAGCCGGGGTACTTTGTCACCTTGCAAAGAAAATACGTCTTCACAGACTCCACACTCAAGAACCTATAAATTTAAAACAGATAATATACACTTGAGGAAAAAGATAACCTTCATAAAATAAGCCATAGGACAGTTTATTTTAGAGAAGGTCCTGCAATCACAGCAGATAGGCCAAGTCATTAATTTTGCTTTGTACACACTAAATGATTGCAAGAATACTACTTTAAAAATAATTAAGCATGAAGAGAACATTTTAACTCTTTAGCATCCCATCTGATCACCACATCTCACCCACTTCACTTAATGCACTATCACAAGAAATGCCCACTGGTCAAGTGCCACAATTAAGGAAGCAGAAACGTCCTCGCAAGAAAAAGGACAAGGGAGAGCAAGACCCTGCCAAATCACACTCTCTGAGAGAGAAAGTTTTCATTCACAAATGATGCACAGAGGGTCAGTCATACCAAGTTAGCCATTTATGAAGCTACAAACGCAGCATCGAGGTAGCAGAAGCCAACAGCGGGGGACCGGAACACCTTAAACCGCTAACAAAAAGCAAAATTAAGGGTCGTTTAGAAAAGAACACCCGACAACCAGTAAAGCGTTAGCGTCAGCTAACCACCCTGGGAAGCCCAACTTTTACGCTTGCTTCGAGGCAGCTGCCCGTTTACAGCTGGTCACCTCTCCCTCGCACTGAGGCCTTCCGCACCCGTGGAAGTACGGCTCTGCGCTGGCCAAAGGGGCAAAAGGCTCCTGGCAGTGCCTCACAGTCCGACCTGGCCGCAGCCCCGCAGCTTCAAGGACGCCTGGGACCAGGTTCTCTGGGACCAGAGAACCCCCAACTCTGCGCGCTGCCCCGGCACGATCCCACAGCCACAGTTATGTCCCGCCGAAGGCCGAGCAGCCCTTCTCACCTTCACTGTAGCGCCAGCCGGGCCACGGCCACTACTGCCAGACCCCCTGCTACCATCTGGCCCCGCACTACCCCCACTCTTGTTTACACCAAGGGCCGCCATGTTCTGGAGGGCGGAGCGCCGGGGCAAGGGCAGGAGCACGGGCAGGAACTAGTCGGCTTCTGCCTTCGCACCAGGCACCGCCC
>VZRI01014343.1:10352-41576 GCA_013397515.1 Upupa epops | reverse complement strand
AGGGCGGGTGGGTGAGCTATTTTGTCAGTGGCCAGGAGCACGGATGCGCGACTTGCTGCTTGGGATCACCAAGACTGTTCTATGTGTTTGCATTTTGCACAAGGTTTTCAGCAGCTAAAAGAAAAAAAACAATTTTGAAAAAAATTAGTTTACTGTTATATACTGCTCTTTTGTTTGTTTGTTTTAATGCACAGTTATTGCTAACCTCCTTCAGGAATCACGAATAGTTAAATAATGAAGTGTGTGTCTCTTGCAGACCTTGCAGAATTAATAAGTAAAATCAAGAGAGCCCAGCAAAGAATTTGCTGGGATTTAGGTACCAATAAGCCAGCAACTAAAACACCAAAAAGCCTGAACCTACGTGCACACCATCTCAGTTGACAAGCATATTTACTTTTGGTGTTTTTCCTAACTGTAATTGTTTATAAAGTAAATACTGCCTGTTAAATCGGACTAGTAAATAGTCGGCTGATATATCAATTATGCAAAAACTAGTAAGGATGATAATCATAGAATCATTATGGATTGGAAGGGACCTAGAAAGATCGTCTGGTTCAATCCTCCCTGCCACAGTTGAATCACCTAGACCAAGTCGCACAGGAACACATACAGGTTGGTCTTGAACATTTCCAGAGAAGAAACACAACTCCCCTAGGCAGTCTGCTTTAGTGCTCTGTTACCCTAACTGTGAAGAAGATCCTTGTGATATCTGTATGGAACACCCTATATTCCAGTGTGTAGATCATTTCAGAGCCTGTTTTCTCCCATTTACTAGTTTTAGAACACTCCTGATGAGACATTTTAATGGTGTCAGGGTAAAATCTGCTAACCGTGAAGATCAGTGAGCATTTTTTTTTTTTGTTACACATGCACAAAATAGAGGAAAAAATCTGAGAACACAGAAGGTTGTCAGCTGGCATTACAAATGTATTCTGAAAATAAGTAATTAAAAGCAAAACATTTTGTGATGGATCATTTTGCTTTTGTATGCAAACAGTACAGTCCTTTGTCTTGTATATAATGCAGTGTACAGGCTCTGGATTTTGCACAAGAAGCAAGAAAGTTAATCAGGGTTTCTTTGTGTTGTGACTCTTTCAAACACAGTTGTGACAGTGTAATAATTAAGCAAATTAGATTTTTTTTTATTTTATTTTAATATTATGTTATATTGCTGAACTTTGGCAGGGAACCTGAATTGATTGCAGATTTGTCAGGGGAGGAAAACAGGAGAGCAAGAGAGAATCTGTTGTGTTTCATGGTAGTGTTTGTTGTAGTCTCTTTTTAGTGTAATCTTCGTATGAAAGAAAGCAGTGCTGTATGAAGGACTGAATGAGTCCTTCAGTTCCAGAAGACAAATCCATTAAGGAACAGTCAAGTCCTTAAGGACTAAATATATGACTGCTTGTAAGATCTGAAGGCAAAGTTAACTGTATAGTTCTGATATGAGTATTTTATTTGCCTGTAGCACTTCCTTTCTAACCTGTGCCTTCAGGAATGGCAATGTTAGTACTATTTCAAGAAGAGATTTTGTAACACGTGTTACATTCTAATTGCTTTATATGCCCTGGCTTATGGTGAAGTGTAGCAGGAGGGCACTTTTAAAAAATAAATCTATCTGTTGAATTTGAGAAAATATGCACTAGAAATTTGATGTCTTTTAACATACATCACAACAGTTTAGCAGGAATAGTAACATAAGTGTAAGATGGTGACAGTAAAAGACTGTTCTTGGGAGGGACAGTATTGAGTAAACTGCGTGCATTCGTGTAATGTGTATCTTACTGAAGTTTTGCTGGCAGTGACAGAATGCAGGAGATGCATAAAGTAGAACAGTCTGATTAATACCCTCCTGTTTTACTGTGTGTTACTTTTTTGTAAAATGTCCCAGCCGTGTTGTGGGTTTTTTTTAAATATGGTAGCATCTTATTATTTTATCATACTTCTGCTTTAGATCCTGTTTTCACTGATCTTTGCAGCACAGGGCAAGGAAGTTTCTTGTAAATAAGATGTTTCAGTCTAGATTTGAGAAACCTAATCACGAGACTCTTCCTTTTTTTAAGAATAACTGGATTGTTACTGTAAAAGCATGGAAGTGGTCTTGCATTATCGACCGCACCAGAGAGACCTAATAAAACTGCAGAAATTTGCTGAAGCAGCAGTGGAGGAGTTTCCCATTCATCAGTTACCAAGATTTATGCCCTGGTTTCCAAATGATTTGTACAGACTTCCCCTCAAGCCTAAAAAGCAGCCACCTGCCATATCTTGTGAAGAAGCAGAAGAATTGAAGCAACTTTCTACACTTTCTGAGTATCTTACAGGATCTTCTGATTATGACTGCACAAAAAATCTCCTTGAGTTTCAGTCAAATGTGAGACACAGACAGGCTTTAATACAAGCACAAACTGTTCACAGATCGATTAGCTTGGAGAATCAAGCTGAACTACCACCTAAAGGAGAACGAAGTCTGACAAGATCTTGGAGTGTCTCTCTTCCTAGTTCTAAGCTTAAAGAAAAGATTCTTCCTTTATCTCAAGAGCTACAAAATAAATTGGAAAGACTGAAACTGCATGCATTTTATAGAGCAAAGTGGACAATTGAACAGTCTATTTGTAATAATCAAAATTTGGAGGACATCTGGATGAAACTGAACAGACTCATCAAGGAGAATGAATTGCCATCTTGCAATGCAACCATCCAAAGATCTGTGGGACAGATATGGATTTTCTGTGACATACTATACTGTGAATATGTTAGAAATGTTCTTAGGGAAAAGCTGAGCCTTACTGATGAAATTAATTTGTTTGTACACAAATATGGAATTATATTTAATTTATGAAACTCTGTCTTATAACTGTAATAATCTTGGTGCCTGAAGTACTAGAGTTTTTAAGCAGCTTAAAAATACACAGACTTCAGAACAACTGATGAATTATCAAACTGAAACTACTTAGTATTACATGGCTGTGATTTTTTATAACTTTGTTTTGGATGGAGATTTATGAATGGTTCTATTCTGTTTGTCTTAGTACTGCAGTTTGTAGATTTGCTCTACCTTGATATAAATGAAAAAAATGGCATAAAAATTCCAGACAATAAGGGGTAAACTCTGTCAGTTAATAAAATTTATGCTTTCAGTCAAGCAGAGTGCTTCTTTGAAATTAGGAAAACAAAGTATTTTTGAATTGTTAAAATCCCTCCATTTCTTTTAAACACTGAAACTTTCAAGATCTGATTATTTCCTATAAGTCTATGTGGGTTTTTTTTTTTCAATCAAGATGTAGCCATCACATGAAACAGGAACTCACTTTCTAGGATTTTAGGAGAAAAGATGAGAGAACACCCTGCAGATACAGTATTTTGTAATATTAATTTAGTAGTCCTATTAAATACAATCTCAGTATTTTAATTTATTTGTGTTTTGGTGTCATTGCGTGATTTGTTTGTTTAATATATTTGACTAAGCTTGACCTCTTTCTTTAGAAACAGTAAGCAAGTACTAGTTCATATGTTGAATCTGGTTTAACATTTACTCTTTTTTACATATTTGGGAGTTGTTTGTTTACCTTGTAGTTGTAAGCCTTCAGAGACCATGTTTTTCAGCTTTTCACCGTGGCAATGAGAACATTTTACCTATTTCATATGAAAACTGGGGTTCAGCTGTGTCAAGACTAACTTGCACAGGCCTGCTGTGTAGTAGTATAGGTTATTGTGAATGATTACAGCCCTCTACACACAAATACATGTACTAATAAGTTACATATAGTGAATGCTGACCAGACACGTAAGACGTACAAAAGTGCAATAAAGATAAAAGCACAATGTATGTATTGCAATCAAAACTCACACATCAGTGAGTTTTACATATTCACATTAACACCTAAGGTTAGGAAATGCTCAACTATGTTTGATGTGAATGTTTCATGGAAAAACTATGCAGTGATTGGCCCATACATGAATAGGGAGAAATCGGTTTAAGAAGCATCATACTCAATCTGTAATGAAAATAATAATAAATTGGAGTACTCAAAAGTTAAAATAAGCTTGGAAAAATAAGTCTTTCTTGATGCAGTTTTTTTAATGGCAATATCATAATTACTTTGGTTTTGTCAGTATTGGTAAAATAAGATGTTTGTGTTCCTGATGTATTTCCTGGTTTGGTTTGAATTTAAAGTGTGCAGACTTACAACCATGTCTTGCGTGTGTGTTAGAGATTAAGTGTAAGTGTGATTTCTTACAGTTATGGTTTGTAATAGTCATTATGCCCCATTCTAGAACAACTAGGATCTTGGAGCAGGGCTTTAGCCTAGAGTCCACAAAACAAATAAAACTTACACAGTGTGATACTCTGAGGTCCGCCAAATGTTGTAACAGGTACAAGACATTTAGTACATTTAGACTGAAAGTAGTCAGTGTCAGTGTCCCAGGGGAATCAAGCAAAAGGGAACAATGGCATCACCAGTACTATTGGATCTCTGAGTAGTACCAGTGAATTTTTTATATTGAAAAAAGATAATCCAGAAGGCATTACTCTTTGATTTGTTAAATTTTTTTTCAATGAAAGGAAAGTGGAACAAAATCATACTTAAAGAAAAAATAATTTAAAAATATTTCTTTCATTGACCTGTGTTTTATTTTCTGATTTTTGCAGTGATGAGGCTAACCAAACCTACTTTGTTCACTAATATTCCAGTGACTTGTGAAGAAAGAGATTTGCCAGGTATGTCTCTTATGCTGACTATGATGTTCATATTTCCAGGCTTAGGCAGTGCAGACATCTGAGACTTATGTGTCGGAGTAGTCTTATGACCTCTCATAACCAATAATTTTTACGGCTATAGGAAAATACCAAGGGGTACTCTACAACTCTGACCTACAGCCTTGAAAGCTTGGTGATGTTGCAAACATACAACCTCAAAATCCAACTGCTGAAAGGCAGTTCTGAGAAACGTGTAATTAATTTTTGTCTTGCTACCCTCTTTATCTGGATAAAATGCCCTGGTGATTAGAAATCACAGGGTTGTTCTATGGAAAATTATTTTGCAAGACTCACTGCATTTTAATTGTGTTATGCTTGGTGTACAGTCATAAATATGGAATATCTGGGCTGTCCCCTGTAGTAGCTGCAGTCTAGAAGTCTATTATAAGAAAGAGGCAAAGGAAATACTCAAGGAGAGATGATTGTGTGGAAATAATAGGGGAGGAAAGTAGGTGAGATTGAATTGTTCTGTTAGGTAATGTGCTGTATTTATCCAGAATTTAGCTTATAATTTCATGTTAATTTTAGCAGTGCCTTTGGGATTATGCCCTTCAGTATGTATAATGAAAAATTTATTGGATGTAAATGCCTGGAAGCAAGTTAAAATTTATAGGTAGGCCTATAGGTATGCATTTCATCCCTAAACAAGTCTAAATTGTATTTAAATTAAATGTCATAACTTTATTGCAGACAAAGCTTTAGACTTAGAAAATATTTAGATTCTAGCAATTTGATATTTTTGCAGGTAATGTGTTTAACCAGCTCATGAAAGATGATCCTTCTACTGTAAAAGGAGCAGAAACTTTGATGCTAGGTGAAATGCTGACTTTACCTCAAAATTTTGGGTAAGAATGAAATATTTTAAGTATGATATGGAAGGTTTAGAGTTCATTTAACTGTAGCATGTTTATTACTTTTCATTTTGAAATTCATTGTTATGCATTGAGGTGTTAAATAATTTTAAAAAATAATCTGTGGCTTGATACGTGATGTGAGATAGTATTCTGTACGGCCTGATACTCCTATAGTCAGTCTATAGCCTGATTCTGCGTGTTGCAAGAATTTAAACTTGAAATAAATTTGCAGCAGTAGGTTAATTTCAGACTTAATTCATTACTGTAAACCACATCTTATGCTAACAGAGTTTACTGGAGTGATTTTTGTTGGTTCTGTATGTGGTCGTCTTAGATCTTGATTTATTTCTTTTGTGAAATTGTTTTTCTTAGATTATGTTTATAATCATGGTTGTGAAAATGACAAGGTACTGGCAATCATTGTATGCATTGGGTTGGAAGGGAACTTTAAAGGTCAACTACTCCAGCCTCCTCCTGCACTGAGTAGGGGCATCTCCAACTAGATCAGATTGTCCAGAGCCTTATCCAACCTGACCTTTAATGTTTCGAGGGTACCCGCCATCCTGGGCAGCCTCTTCCAGTGTTTCACCACCCTCATTGTAAAAAAAATTCCTCCTAATATCTAATCTAAATCTGCCCTCTTGTAGTGTAAAACCACTACCCCTTGGTTTTTTAGACTAGGCCTTGCTAAGAAGTCTGTCCACATGTTTTTTTGTAGACTACCTTTACTTACTGAAAAGCTGCACTGAAGTCTCCTTAGAGACACATTTTCTCCAGGCTGAACAACTACAATTCTCCCAGACTGTCCTCATGTGTTCCAGCCCTCTGATCATTTGTATGGCACTCATCTGGACCTGATCCAAAAGGTTAACATCCTTCTGCTGAGCACCCCAGAGCTGTATGCAGTACTCCAGATGGGTCTCACCTTTGCGGAGTAGAGGGGAGATTGACCTTCAGCCTGCTGGCCACACTGAGTGATGCAGTTCAGGATTCTGGGCTTCAGGGGTGCATTGTTAGGTTGTGTGCAGCCTTCCTTGATCAGTATCCCCAAGTCCTTTTCTGCAAAGCTGCTCCCAATCACATAATCTCCCGGCCTGCGTTAATATTGAGGATTGCCCTAACCCAGGTGTTGAACCTCATGAGGACCATGAAGGCCCATTTCTCCAGCTTGTTCAGGTCCCTTTGAATGACATCTCAACTCTTGTGTATGTTGACTGTACCACTCAACTTGGTGTCATCTGCAGCCTTACATTTGATCCTCCAGCAATGTAATTAATGAAGACACTAAAAAGTACTTGTCCCATTAAATATGCCTGAGGGACACCACTGGACACTAATCTCTTCCTGGACATTGAGCTGTTGACCTTTGTGCTATGGAAGCAACAATTTCTTTCCCACCAGACAGCCCATCCATACTGTATTTTTAACTAGGTCTTAAAAGGGTTTCAGTGAAATGTTCTGTATTTTTTAAAAAATAACTCATACTAAGTGTGTTTTACTGTCAACACAGAAATATATTTCTGGGAGAGACGTTTTCCAGTTACATCAGCGTACACAATGATAGTAATCAAGTTGTCAAAGACATACTGGTGAAGGTATGTAAAGTTAAATCTACTTAATGGGTTAATAAAAAAGTACAATGTTATTACAATATAAAATATTTTCTGACAGTCTTCTAAAATCTTTATTAGCATTAAACATAGGAAATACCTTGTTACTTTTTCCAATACAGAAAATATACCTGGAAATTTGAAACAGCAAGGCAAAAATTAAAATCATTATATAGGTCTTGAAAGATTAAAATGAAAAACTAGGATTGTATTAAAAGAAAAAAAAAAGGTTATTATATAAAGCTTACGTGGAGAATTGGTGTAGCAAAACTTCCACAGCTAAGAAGTTGCTGTCATACTCAACTTACTTGCGCTTTGAATGAGGCCATCAAAGCAAGTCTCTGTAAAGCATGCATTGACTTACATTTTGCATATGTTTCAAATTAGTTATTTTCTAGTGGGTAATTGTTTTGCATTTCATGCTGTACAAATAATACACTGAGAGCGTAAGTTCCAGACATTATTGTGGAAATCAATGCAGAAAGTAAATGGGGATTTTTAAAAGATGCATATTAAAGGATTGGGTTGTTTATGTATATTTTACTACATGGCTTCAGCTTTGATAAGCATCTGATCATGTTAATCTATTTTCCTTTATGCATGCAGGGAACAAACTGCATAGTGATATCTAATACTTTGGAACATACAGTATTTTTTTTCTAATTGCTTTAAGCAATTTCACTTATAACCAATGCTTTGTCTTTTTTGCCCCCAGGCAGATCTTCAGACAAGTTCTCAGCGCTTGAACCTTTCAGCTTCTAGTGCTGCAGTGGCAGAACTTAAACCTGACTGTTGCATCGATGATGTGATCCATCACGAAGTGAAGGAGATAGGAACACACATGTAGGGTTTAGATTTTTTTCTATAAATAAATGACCTTAATTGAAACTGCAGCACACACACACTATTCTGCTGCTGCTTTGATGTAGCCACAAAATCTAAAGCAGCTAAAAATTGTTTTTTAAAAATACTGTTTCTTTCAGTTTGGTCTGTGCAGTAAGTTACACTATGCAGACAGGAGAGAAGATGTACTTCAGAAAGTTCTTCAAATTTCAGGTATTGCATGAATTAGTCTACTTTTAATAAATGAGTGATGTGGAAATTTTAAATTTTAAAACATTTGATACTTCAAAACCACTTTTAAATACTAAACTGTTAGAATTATAAAGGTGAACAAAAAAAAATCACTTCGAACTTAACATGCACTGATGGTATCTTATTACCATGCAGTTAAATGTTTCAGAAAAATAAACATTCTACCTTACAATTTTTGTTCATTTATTGAGAAAGAAAAATCAACTTTTTTAAAAAAACCCTGTGATATAGCATCCATGTTTGTGATTACTTTTAAACAGAATGAGTATCATTCATTTAACTTTGACCTATCTAAACTTTGATTGTAAAATCCTACATTGTCTTTTACTGTATGTAAAATCAGAAATTTTTGGGTTTTTTAGGAAACTAAACAAAGAAGTCTGTGTTATGTCTGGCTAATATCCACAGAAGTAATTAATAGACCTTAAACCTTTAGTCCTGTTGCACAAATTTCAGGATTTGAGATTAGAGTATCTTAGGAAAGCAAGAAATTACCATTATTTGTGGACTGATTCTGGTTGAAGTCTGTTTTAGTTGTGTATTTAATAAACATTTATTTTTTTAGAGAAATATATTGAGACTTGGATTGTGGGATTTTCCCCATAGAAAAGATGGTTAGGTAACTTGCTGTACTATGATAACATTTTTAGGTAATTCAGAGAGTATGACAGTATAGGAGCATTATGTGATTGAGAACTGTATCTTTTGCAAGTGGCAAGTGATTCTGTTTTTCTCTTTTCTAGTATTCCATCTAGGTACACTTCAGAAAATAAACCACAGTAGTCTTTAGAAAGCTAAATTGTCATAGGCAATATAAAGAGCACCAGAGTGCTGTTAATATTTGTGAGCCTTGAAATAGTAGGTATTGATTAGTGAGAGGTGTTTCCAGATAATCCTAGAGAAAATTATTTCATATCAGTTTTCATGTTAAGCACCTCACAAACTCTAATGGTATATTTGTACCCCAGGAGCCATTCTCTCTAGGTCTTCTATGATTGCTTATATTCTATCCCTTCCCTACCCTTGTTCTTGTTAGAGCCTTGTTCAAAATACTGATTTGTCTCCTTTAGGTTTGATACGAAAACTTACTTGTGTACAGTTTTCAGGACTCCCCAGCTTTAGTGTCAAAATACCTAATACCAGTTATCTGTGAAATTTGAAGCTCTTTTAAAGGAAAACATATGAACATCTCAAAAAGTATATACATACTTCAGCACCATTCAGTAAATACTCTGATTGATTATGAGAAAAGTACATCACTGAGCAATCTTGATTGTTATTTTTAAAATTTCACATGGAAGCACTAGCGAGAAAATCTGGTGACAAACAAAAAGAAATGCTAGAGAAAACGAACACTGTATTTGCAGTGGGAATTTGTCCCTGATAGTGATCAAGGTGGTACCAGCCATTTTATTGCATAAACCTCCATTTTTAAAAATAGATTCTCCACTTTTGAGTTATGTTTTCTAGAATTTTTAGATTTAATTGGTTTATTTTAAACAGCTTATTTCTCAAGCTCTAAATAATTTTTTTAATACTAGTCAATAGCATCTTTTTATTCCAAAACTTTATTTGGGTAACTAACACCCTTACCTTTACATGAAGGAAGAATAATTCTTTCTAGGGTTTGGTTGCTATTTCATCTTGGGAATTGGAGTAGTAAACCTTACTGATTACTTGATTTGTCTTGGAATGGTGCTTGAAATTGAATAGAGTGAATGGAAACACACTGTTTATGAGAGAGAAAACACAAACATTTAGGGGAATTTTTATTTCTTTAAGTTATTTTTGAAGAACTCAACTGAATGAAAATTTTAACTTTTTTTTCTGACTATAAAGATAGTTACGGTTCCTTTAAATAATTCAACATTATAACTGTTGTAATGCAGAAATCTCTATGGAGGCTACTTTTTTATCTTGAATTCTTCAGGGTTAAAAAACTTCTTTACAACTTGGAACATCATGTGCCTCACAGTGTGCACTACACTTATGTAAAAAAGTTGCCTGCATAAAGGGAAATAAATTTCTTCAGCAAGATAATTTAAATTTGTTTACTTACACATATAATAGATGGTAATTTTCTTCTTCTAAATATGAAACAGATATAAATCAATGTGAATGTGTTAGCTGTAGTGGCCTTATGCACAAAAGTCAAACACTTGGGAACTATTACCACCTTCTCTGTTATATAATCTGTTGTCATGCTTTGTGCTGATTTAATCTCATGCAACTAAATATGTTTTGGCTCTTTAATTTCTTGTAACAGTTGCATTTTCAAAAAGGAAATGAAGCCTTGTAATGGTCTGTTGCTTAAACAAATCACATGAGTAGTTCTGTGTTTCACTTGTTTTTAGAGAAGTCCTCAGCACATTTTGCTACAGAACACTGAAGAACTTGTAATTGTTACATGGTTCTTGTTCACTCTTCACAACAAGTTCAGAGACCACTTCAGGATAAAAGATGAATGTAATGGTGGATATAATGTTATTGTAAATAGATAGATCTACATAGTCTAGTTTTGTCAGAGGCCAGCACTTACGTGGTAAAGTCTTTGTTTATGATCTGAAAAAAATGCTTATTAGCAAAGCAGTCAAGTGTGCAGATGAGAAGCAGTGAGTATATGGTTGAATTTTGAGGTTTTAGTTGAGGTAATTTTTATTCTATGTTCTTATATGCTCCTGTTCTGTGTAAGATCAAAAAGAAAAATAACATTTTAGTAAAGGTTCTAGCACTTAAAACTAGTTTATTCTGAAGTTGTTGTCTGAAAACCTAATGTCAATATGTCATCTTTTTTTTCCCCATTTAATTCAGGTTCTGAAACCACTAGATGTGAAAACGAAGTTTTACAATGCTGAGGTAAGTGACAGCTGTGTGTATTAGGTTTTGTTTTGGTGTGTGTTTATTACTTCACATTAGGTAGACTGAACTCAAAGAACTGCTTTAAGTGCATCTTTCTGAGAAAGATGATCACTTCTAAAGGGAAAAAATAGATGGTGCATTTATCAGTTGAAAATAGATACATTCCCTTTTGAGGAAGGGGGACAGCAGATCACAACTGAGGTAGACATGTGAAGATTTTAATGCTTAATACAATTGACTGACAATTTTGTATATTTTTAGTTTTCTCATGAGCTCAAGTATATTCAGTTATTGCCTGTATGTTTTGGCTGATACAGTACTTATTGTAAAGGAGATTAATTATTGACAAAACAGATTATAGTTTACCAGCTGGTGAAGTGTGACAGTTGAACACAGTGACTCAAAATGTAATGACCTTCTATATGCCTTGTATTTTTATTTGTGCATGGGCAACCGACTTTGTCTATTTATGGGGAGAATTTTAACTAAAGATGACAATAGTTAGTTAAAACTCCTCAAAATTACATACAGCATTCTCCTTTATTTGTAGACATGGATACATGTATCTATAGGTATGTTGTAGGTTATAAACTTCCACAATGTCTCATTACATAAGAAGCTAGGAGAAACTAGTTTTTTTCAATCACTATCAATTACTTGCTTTGTGATGATGTCCAAGTAGCTTAATTTTGCAAGCATATTCTGTACTGTCTGTACAAAGTTCAGAATGTTTCCTACAAAGTAATTTGAGAACTTCCATTTTGAGTATTAAAGTTTTTGCATAACCCCTTAGCTATGATCAACTATTACACTGCTAGACATTCAGAATAAAAACCTTCATTAGTTAGCTCTTAGTATGTTAGTTACTGCTTAAGCAGTTAGTATGGAATAGTGAAGTTGTACGTAGTTTTATTTGCAGTGAATTCTAGATGAGAGAAAAAAGACCGAAGTGTCAGTAACAGAAGAAAAAAGCATGGAATTTTAGCAGTTTGAAAAATGGCTAAATATACGTGTTTGTTTTTAACTAAGCAGGTACATGTGCTATGAATTTGTATGTGGAAAAGTAGAGCCTCCAAACCTATAGTAATTATTTATTTCCATCATAGATAGATAGTTTTTATCTCTCCAGTCAGTGAATAGCATGTCAGTTGTAAAACATGTAATACAGTGTGTTATTTATTTAGAGCGAGGATAAATTGAGACACATGTTGTAAATTACTGTAAGTGTGATAGTACAGAGGAAAAGAGAAATATTTTCCTGAAAGTACTTTGGCATATGTATTTAGGCCACAGGCTTCAATCCTTAGGCTGACTAGGTGTGAGTAGAGTGGGAAGACAGACTCTAAGCACTGATTGATGTATAGAAGCACTGGATTTATCTGTAAATGGGAATAGCCGGAAATGTCTCCTGCTGTGATTTAAGAACAGACATAATCCTAAGAAACTAGGTCGTTCCTGTGCAAACAAAATAAACTTCTACTCTGTGTGTTTCAGATGGAAAATACATGCTACAGGGCAAAGAGGGAGAGATAAATTAGATGTTGCATTAATTAAATATTCTTATTAAATCAAAGGTATTCTTTTCTTACAAAATTGTTTTACTCACTGAGTAAAACAATTGATGAGACGACATTAATGAACTCTATTCCCCAGTCAGCTACCAATTCCTTAAGATAAGGATGTATAAAGACCTTTAATGTCTTAGCTGGTACTTGTGGTTTGTTCCCTCACCACCACACCCTGTAAAAGTTTTAAAAGCCTGCTTTAGTGTCTTATGTTCTTCCTATTCAGGAATTTATGCAGCTACCAGTATCATACTAGCCATATGATTGATTGAAGAAATTGTATAAGATTTTGGATTATATTAACTGAGCCATTTTCGTTTGCCTAGAAAACTGATATGTTACCGTTCATACTTCATTTCTGAAAGTATGTATAAAGTGCTGGTATGGATTGTGACCTTAGAAGTCAAATAGTTAAAAAACCCTGTAAGTCTTGGGTTAGTAGTTCTACATGATACTACACAGCTGTCAAAGTACCAAGACCTTCATCCTCATTATTATTAAAGACTTATCCTTGTGACAGGGGAAGAGAATAAAAAATTTTTGTCAGATATTAGTTAACTAAAGGTCTTTAACAGTTGACTAACCAGTTAAACTCTTGCCATTAATATTACAGATGGGATGCTATCTATTCATGTCTATCACTAAAATTATTTTCTATTACAAATTATAATTTGTATTTAATTTTTTTCTGAGTAATTTTCTTGCTTGATGCTCATACTGCAGTAACATCCAAATCAAATTGATCACTGAAATTTGTGCATAGAACACATGTCCTGTCCTAATCTGCTGCAATTCTGAGACTGTGTTGCCTATCTGTGGTGTGTAGAAAAACTCTCACTGAGTTTGATGTGCCTTGAAGAGTACTCTGTGAAAGATTGTGTTCCTGCAAACATGCATAAGGAGACAAAGATACAGATACTTAAGAAACTAGACTTTGGAACTGAAGTTTGGCTTTTGGAATTATGTTTACTTAGAAAAGAGTTTTTCCTGATTGCTTTGGGCCATAGTTTCTTATAAGCTACAGTGTTTTAGCTTTGCTAGAAAACATTACCACATTATTTTTATTTTCAGACTGTATATATGTGGATACTTCCAATTGTCTTGAAAATGACAAGCATTCTTTCTCTGTTCCATATACAATCCATTGTATGGATTTAAATCTGGGACAAACTTTGAACTTGCTAAATTTTTTGCGGGTCAGTTTATTATACCGTATCTTAGCTGTGACCAGTGTGTGTGCCTTAGTATCTACTTTGGATTGGTTCTGAAGCAAAGCTAGTAAACCATGTAACCTTACTAGCTGTAATTTATTAGAAATGTAGTTGTCATCTTTGTTTGCATCCATTTTTATTTATGTTTCTGTCTTACTAATGCTGTCTTGTTTAGATGATGCAAAAAAATGCATTTTGTTTGAAAGTTAGCCTCCTTTTTCTTTAACATTTAACCCTAATTTCTCTAATGTGTTCTTTTTTATTTTCCCATTAGAGTGACCTCAGTTCTGTGGTAATTTTTATTTATTTTTTATAAATATGTATGCTTTTTTAATTGCCTATCCATCTCTGTGCTTGCTGTTGACATTCTTTTTAAAACATAATGGAAAAGCAATGTTTGTTCTGCTTATCATGGACTGATATTTTCTCATCTTTATATGTGCAGCTAGTCATTTAAATGGTTAGCTCTTCTTTAATAACCACTGTTGAAACTACAAGCTTATCATCACTCTTGGTTGTGGTGGTAATCATATAAAATACCTTACCAAAACTTTGAATAGAAGAGGTAATCCCTGCTAAAATTTTCCTGCTTTTGACACATTGAAATGGTTTTGCTACAGCACTGTGTAGCTGACAGGATTTTTTAATGTCTGGTTGGTGGAGACAGTGGCTTTAAGGAGAGAGCAGCATTTGGATGTTCTTTCTTTTGCTAGCTGGAACGGCACTTTGCAACTTTTAACTGCATGTTGATGAATTATGTTGATGATACTTCTGCAGTCTGATTTCATTATATGGTGTAACTTTTTAAAAAATAAACTGCATTCTTCTGAAGAACTTCAGGATTTTATTTTTTTAAAAGACGTGATATCATAACTAACTTGCTTTTTCATGACAATATTTTTTTCTTTTCCCTTTCAAACTAGCTTTTTCTAAATTTCTGGCTATGGTTGCTGCATTGAAAAACCACTAAAATGTGGGTAAACAGACACTTTGCACAATGGATTGGTGGGATATAAACAGAATCAATTCAAGTAATGATAATAGACAGCTACTTTCTTAGTTGGAGTTATTTCCATCCCTTTCTGCAAGTTGGGGTCTGTATAACCCATGGAGCTTGCAGTTTGCATTACTGTAGGACATCATTGGTTTTGTGTTTAAAATGGGTATAAGGCACAACAAATAATTCCAGTACCATTCTGTATTTCTCCTTCTAGCACAATGCTTTTTGAGACTAAAAATATTCTGAATGTTTGTCCCACTTCTGTTTTGTCATTCACAAGCAGGACTCCATTTGTGTAATGAAGTAACTTATTTATACTGGTTAAAGAGAAACAGTAAACTGTCTTCCACATACAAATACTTTAAAAATACATTTATTGTAACAAATTATCTCAAATTTATCATATGAAATTTACAGAATGAAATATTTCAGTTGGAAAGGACCTACAGCAATCATCTAGTCAAATTGTGTCAATCAGTAACTCTCTTGTAACTGTAGTTTTGGTACACACTCTCCCTTTTTGTTTTTATTGGCACTTGGTTGGTTTTCTTTTCCACTTTTCCAGGTGCTTATATGTCTAGTAGACTGATCGTCTGTAATTATTAAACCCTGAGATTTTAGAGCTGCAAAGCGACTGACTTCACTTTTCAGCAGTTCCACAGCAGCACTGAGGCAAAACTACCTCTATGCTTTTTCAGCTTCTAAAATTTAACACTCTGTAGCCCTAATTCCTACACTAGAATTGGTCATCATATGCCATCTGCAGGCATTAACTTCATTTAACTTTTTCCAGGGTGTTTTGAAAGTAGAGCACCTGTTAAATTGTTGGATGCATACAATAATATTCGTGAGCACTGGTATAATACAACTGAGTGATAGGATGCTGGTTTTTGCTTTTTAACAAGTACATAAATTAATAATGGCATCTCAGAGCATATACTATTTTACTTCAGTTAAAGAAAAACACGCACGTTTATTTTCATTTTTTATACAGCTGGATGCACTAGTATTTTGGCATGGCATGTGGAGCACTGCAATTCCTTACCATTTATTATAATGATTTTTTTTTTTTTCAATAATTGGGGTTAAAACAAGGTGATACTGAGTTGATGAAAGTCTTGGGAATTGGTGATGAACTGATGCATTACAAATAAGCAACAGATAGAATGTGGCAAAATTATCCCACATCCATTGTTTGGCAAGATACCTGTTGTTGACTAACACTTTTGCTTCTATCGTTACTGGGATTAAGGTTTTTTCTTGCATTAATTATTTTGATTTGCAGGCATGAACTAAATACGTGTGACTTTTTAACAATAGGACTGTGTACTCTTTTTAATTATAATAATAATATTTTCATGAGCTTGTACTTTTGCTTATTTTTCAGACAGATGAAGTGTTTCTGGAAGCTCAGATTCAGAATATAACTACCTCTCCAATGTTTATGGAGAAGGTTTCTTTAGAGCCATCTATGATGTACAATGTTGCAGAACTGAACACAGTTGACATAAGAGGGGAAAGGTATGTTCGGATTCAGGACTGTACTTAATTAGCTTGATTAAAAATATCACATTAATGTATAGCTGAGAAGGCTCTTGCAGTTTTATAGAAATTATTTTAAAATACGGAATTTGACATAGAGAAATTCCCAGTTTAATCCTCAAATAATTTGTAACATGGATGATGCAATGAAAACATAATGATTTTGTATAAAATTTAGTCTACATCTTGTTCTGACTTGATCTGTCCATGCATATTTAATGTAACAGGATGTCTTACATGTCCTTCCTTCCTACAGACTGGTAACTGTTTGCAGTTCTTCTCACCAACACCTAGGAAAGCAGCAGTCAAGGAGAATTGTTAGAATGCCTTTATAAGATCTTAAAATACAAAAATGGCTTATGCTTATGTAGATGTCATTTAGTGGCACTAAACATGTAATGTAAAAGAATGTGTTCGTTTAATGTGTTCGTTAAACTGTTGTGGATAAAAAGGCTTATGATGTCTGGGTAGAAGTTAATTTTGGAAGTTTCTGCTGTGTAGTTGCTTGGGGTTTTGGAGGTGATGTCTGGGTGCTTCATAGGGTAGGGCCAAAGTGAAAATTCTGTCGTCTTATTGCCTGTCAAAGGATTCACTTGCAGCGTAGTGGAGCATTGTTCTTAGAAAGTGCTTATACCCCATGTAAGAGTTGTTTCGAAAGAGTATCTTGAACTTATGACACTGCTATTTACAGGGAAGGAACCAAATAGAAATAAAATTGCCTACACTGTTGGCTTAATGTTAAGGTGCTAGATAACATAGCATCATGAAGTGGATGCTTGGATGAATCCTTATTTGGGGCTTTTTCCCCAATGTTCCTTGATGCTACATGAATTCTAGAATTGATTTTGGTCATGAAAGCACAAAACTATTCTGTGTTTTGCCATGAATAAAATACACAGCAGTAAGACTGGTGAGGAACGGGGGAAAAAAATGTCCTTAAGTCTTAAAAATAACTGTTTCAAATGTGATCCAATGTCTTTTATTTTAGTGAATCTACTTTTGGAACAGGGACTTACTTACAACCTATGGATACACGTCAATATTTATACTGCCTGAAACCAAAACAAGAATTTGCAGAGAAAGCTGGAGTAATAAAAGGTGTAACAGTGATTGGAAAACTAGACATTGTATGGAAAACCAATCTGGGTGAGCGAGGAAGGCTGCAAACTAGCCAGCTGCAAAGAATGGTAGGTTTAGCTTAATAATCAACTCATCTATTTTTAAGGCAACTCAATGAACAATTCAGTAATGACTTGAAGGAAGGGTTCTAGCTGCTTGTTTTCTGACCTTACCCTAAATTCACATTCTTGAGAAAGTTATTTAATGCATTTTGTTCAGTGAAGCATGCAAAAACTCCACTACTCCAAGGTACTGTAGGTGGACCAAACCATTCTTGTTCCTTTTGGTCACTTGAATGGCAGTGGTGTGGTTTTGTTTTTTTTTTTTTTTGCTTTCTTGAGGATTTGTTTTCTAGCACATAACACATCTTTTTTCACAACACAATTTAATAGATTGTGTGCTTAAATCAAATAACATTTGCAGTAAAATACATTGGTTAAAGTAAAACTGATTTTTGGATGCCATTTGGGAACAAACTGAAAAGCATTAACAAAAGAATCTAAATACTTAAGTATGTCAACTGTGCTTCCTAATTCACACAGACATTTTAGCTTTGTACCATTTATCTTTTATGTCCACTGTCAGTAACAATTTCTGTTGTTTTCTCCCCTTTGAGTTGCACAGTGACTCTCATCTTCTCATCTTTTAAGTCAGATTATTTAATTTCTAGGCTCTTTTCACCTTCCATCAATTTTTTGTAATGCATTTACTAGCCCTATGACCAGTGTTTTCTGCCACAGACAGAATGTTACCTATACTGTGCCCCTCCATCATTGTTTTGGTTCAGACTGGGAATTCAGTTTTGAAACAAGTATCCTGAATCATCCCACATAACATAATTAGGGTGTGGCTTTTATCTTGGGGTAAACTGGGAATTCACAACTACATTGGTTTTTTGATGACATTAAGACAGATGAATGTCTGCAGTATACCAGTCTGTAATCTGTATACTGTACCTTAGAACCACAGAGTAATCCTGATTGGAAAGGACCTCCTAGATCACCATGTCAAACCATACCCACACCAACAAAAACCTCAATACCTAAGAGATTGAAAAACATAGAACACCCTCCATGCCTGCCATTGGAGCATGCCACAATGCACAGTGTCTACATGCTTCTTAAATACTTTCAGGGATGGTGACACAACCACCTCCCTGGGAAGGCCATTCCAGTGTTCCAGTGCCCCACCTCTCTTCTTGGTAGCTCTTTGGATACATTCCAGCAATGATTTCCTATAGTGAGGGGCCCAAAACTGGAAACAGTGCTCAAGATGAGGCCTCACAAGGGCTGAATACCAGTATGTATTAAGTCCAGAAGTAGAAGAAGTCAAAAGAGACTATCCTGAGGATGCGAGGAATTGTCTTGTTCCATGCTCTGAGCAGATATCTCATTCTCAGGTGAAAACTGTATATCCTCTTTTGGTGTCACTGTAAGACCTTTACCTCTAGCCTTCAGATTTTGCAGGTCTCTCATTGTTAAAGCCAACAGGTTTGTACTGGTTTAGGCATTCTCATCTGGTTGATCTTGTTTTGATTTGATCAATTGTTGATAAGTTTATTCTGTAAAGTACTGCTTTCATTGTAGTTATTAATATGTGGGTGTTAATTACAGGCTGTCTGGTCAGGATGAGGAAGCTGATATGGCCTTGTACAGGCAGGTGAAAGTAGCTTCATAATCCCAGGCCTTGGTTCTCATGGGGGACTTCAGTCACCCTTATATGTGCTGGGAAGGCTGCATAGCCAGGCACGTGCAGTCCAGGAGGTTCCTCTGGTGTTCTGATGACTTTTTGACTTGGGTTAGTACTTCTGGACTTAGTACTGACAAAGAGGGAGGGAGGATGTTATGGTTGGAGTCAGCCTGGGTTGTAGTGATCATGAGAACATAACAGTTCTGGATTAAGTATAGTAAACACAGAATAACAATCAGTATCTCAACCCTGGAATTTAGAAGGGCTGACTTTGACCTCTTCAAGTAACTGCTTGAGGAAGTGCCAATGGGATAGGGCTCTAGAAGACAAGGAGGTTCAAGAGAGCTGGTTGATACTCAAGCAACGCTTTCAAACTTTGGATCCCTAAGAGCAATAAGTCATGCAAAGGAAAGCAGGAGACCTACATGGCTGAGCCTCAAGTAGAAGGCATTTCTTTGTGGAAAAGGGAACTGACCACTTGGGAGAAATAAAAGGATGTTGTCAGAGGATGCAGAGATGTGATAGAGAAAGCTAAAGCTGCCTTATAATGAAACCTGGCAACAGATGTCAGAGAAAGCAAGTAGGGTCTTTTCAACTATGTTGGAGACAAAAGCAGTACGGAAACAGTGCTCAAGATCACTGAGGAAATGTGGGCACACTGCCGAATGAAGTGCGTGCCCTGGTGATGGTAGGTTACAGTGAAGGCAATTAAACTGAATGCTTCCTTCACCTGTGTCTTCACTGCTAGGGCTAGTCCTCAGCCTTAGAGACCCTGGACCTTTAAGACTGCAGAGGAAGTCAGAAGAAAGGAAGACTTTGGGTCAGTTGAAGAGGATTAAGTTAGATAACTAAGTAAACTGGACGTACATGAGTCCATGGGCCTTGATAATGCACCCACAAGTGTTCAGGAAGCTGGCAGAAGTCACTACTAGGCCACTTTCCATCATCTTTGAAAAGTTGTTGAGAGCAGGAGAGGTGCTTGAGAGTTGGAGAAGATTCAGTGTCACTCTTCAAAAAGGGCAAGAAGGACCCAGGTAACTACATATGAGTCAGCCTCACGTCCATCCATGGAAAGGTGATTGAACTTGGTGTCATCTTAAGACACATCAAAGAAAGGTTCGGTTGTTTGACTGATGTCTCCATCAGTTTGACATCCCTGTCATGTCCAGTTTAATATAATTTTTTAAAGTCATCTCAGTCTGTAATGAACTGTAGCTTTCTGGGGCTGTTTGTTTTAATTAAGCTGTAAATATAACTACTACAGCATCATTCTATCAGCAGAAATAGGGTATGTATTACAACAAATCTTTATAAGGCAGAACAGTTTTTTCCTTTGATTTTTATGATGTGACATATGTGTGGATTGAAAATGTAAAGCTTTTTATCTGCAGATTGCCATCTCTTATTGGTAGTAGTGAGGATATTTATCATACGTTAGTGAGCAGACAACATGAAAAGTGTTTCTCTCTTGACAGAATTGGGTAATTCATGAGAGTTTGTATTGTGTCTTTTTAACTGTCAGCAAATAATTTTTTTATCAGAGGCTTGAAGGCCTGAAATGACAAAGAACATGTGCAATCTTTTATTTCTTGGGATGTGTAGTAGCAGTGCATTAATGCAAAAAAACTGAACTGTCTGCAGTTATCTGCCTATCAGGAGCTGATTTTGAGAACTGTATATGAATATTCAAACCTTAAGGATGTGAGCTATCTGAAAAAATTAGTAATAAAGCTCATCCTTTTCTAATGAATTGTTAAACCATAACAAGAACGTGGCTGTGGGTAGCAGATGAGGCACTGTTGTGATTTGGGTACAATTCAGAAGCTTTTTTGGGTACAATTCTTCAGTTTTTTCTTATTATAAGCTTGTTGCAGTACATGAAAACCTGAGTGGTAAAAACTTTAGCTTTGCTATCTAGCATCTAAAAATATACCTTCCTGTACCTTCTCAGGCTCCTGGTTATGGTGATGTAAGGCTTTCTCTGGAGACAATACCAGACACTGTAAATTTGGAAGAACCTTTTGACATTACATGTAAAATAACAAATTGCAGGTAATGATGTCATGTGATTCTTGTGCTTTTTCCTGAGTAGGTAAGTTGTGGCTGTCATTTCATTTTTTCAATACTTTCTCCTGTAACAACTGTTTATGAGCTGTAGCAACATGAAACTAATTGGAACAATTACAGCAATTTTAAAAAACCCAAATCCTTTCATTATGGTCTGTTAATACTGTTTGGACTAGAAGACTGCCAGAAACCAGTAGTGGAACTCTTGCGGAACTGGATGACATACAATTTAAGATAGCACCTCATACTTAAATCAGAAATCATCTTAATTCTTCTCAGTTAGTAACAGGATTGAGTGCATGTGTAGAGTGGGTTGTTTTTACCTACAGGTAGTTTTATCAGAACAAACAATGCCATTTGTATCCAGTCTCATTTTACCATGAACTGCTGCTAGAATGCCTGCTAGGCATCGTCAACACAGTCTTTTGTATGCCATTAACCATGGTTTGCCTTGATTTGTGTTTGCACAAAAGGTTACCAGAGTGACATTTTAAAAAAAGAAGCAATTTTAAGTAGAAGTTAAAACCAGGGACTAAAGGATGTATCTGGTCTGCAGATGCTGCTTATGTCTGCAGGCATTTCTCACAAAAATCTCATACTCTGTTGAAAATGGGAGCAGTGTTACTACTATCCAGTATTGCTAAACTCCCAAGAGGACACTCATATCAGATGAAGTTATATCAACTGAATTACTGTACATCACAGTGGAACTTGTTTGCTGTCTTACAATTATTTGTAAATGATTGCTTGTTAGCAATCTAATTCATAAAGGTTATTAAGCTGTTACATATCTGCAATCCTTGAATGCTTAAAAAAAAGTCCACAGGTTTATTGTTGTTTTTCAATTTTCTCTAGCAGTGAAAGGACTATGGATCTGGTCTTAGAAATGTGCAATACTAATTCCATCCACTGGTGTGGAGTTTCAGGAAGGCAACTTGGAAAGCTGCACCCAAGTTCATCTCTCCATCTTGCACTTACATTGTTGTCTTCAGTGCAGGGATTGCAAGTAAGTCTACATAGTGTAGTTTTGTTATAAAATAGCAGTTTGATAAGCTTCATAATTCTTTCTAAAACAACTCTAATAAATATTTTCCATTTCTAGAGTGTCTCTGGCTTAAGACTTACAGACACGTTTTTGAAGAGAACATATGAGTATGATGATATTGCACAAGTCTGTGTTGTTTCTTCAGAAGTCAAAGCTAGCTGAAGGAAAATTTGTATTTCTGCAACGCTGTTTTTTTTTTTTTTTGGACCAACCTCTTCATGTTCTAGCAGTTGAATCATATTAAAAAGTGTAAAAATAAAAGCATATCTATATATCTGTGAACATGGCTATGTTTGTTTAGTTTCTGAATGTTTTTAAAATTTTCTAAAAACACGCATATGCATTGTATCCACTGAAAATGAAGCCTTTAGAAAAAGGTGTAGCTCAAGCTTGTAATACTGCATTTAACATCAGGTTAGGGCAGGAAGGCGAGAGATAGGAATTAACACTTTATTATTTCAAAGTATTCCAGCCATTTTATGATTGTGGTTCTTACAAAACTGCTTCATTCTGACGGAGCTATCTTTTTACAGTACCTGGAATCCCAACAGAGGTACTTTGTCATGGCAGTGTATGAACATGGTACATGCATGGGTGATAAGAGCTGCAGTCTGCTAAAGAAATGAGACAGGGCACTATTGAGGCACTAGCAATATCAGCCAAACAATATAGTAGTGATGGCTCACTCTCTGCAAAGGAGTAGTACACCCAGATAGCTGCAGTATTGTGCATCTCTGCAATGCCAAGGCATGCTGTGAATACACGTTACTTCTCAATTGGTAGAGAACCAAAAAACTCAGGTGCCTATTTTTAGAATTGTTCTGCTGAGGCAGCACACGTCACTTTGCTCATCCCAGAAGCATTTTAGTAGTTTTATGAAGAATTAGGGCATGTACAAGAAAGAATTCAGGACTTAGTTAAGGACGGAAATGTACAATTCCCTTGTTTTATTGTAACAAAAAATGGAAGTATTTGTGTCTGAAATGGCTTAAGATCAACCAAAGGTAGCCATTTGATACAGAAAGTGGTGACTGGCTTACCTAGTTTAAAGATTCTACTTGGTGCATTTTTCAGCTACCCTATCATCACTTAGCAAACTTAGTTTTAACTATTTTACGTAAGGCTTTCCTGGGTATACAATTTTTGCGTGAAATCAAATTCTGAAATACTGGATAAATTTAGGAACAGCTTACTAATTCAAGGGAATGAGTTTTTCCATGCAAGTTATAAAACCCAAGCAAATGTATCCTGTACACACAATAAAATGCAATACAACTAACATAAAGAATCCTTACTAACCACAGAAGTCCCAGTTGACTGGGACTTTCAATAGAGGCTGTCATGAGGATCTGGGGAACTGGAAACCTGGCAGTCAGACTTCAGTGCTGGGGAAGGTTATAAAGATGATACTGAGCGCTGTCACAGGAGACAAACAGGTAGTGATCTCCTACAAAAAAGTGACCTGATTAGTGGTTGAGGGAAGGGCTGCTAACATTTTTTACATTGCTAACATTCCTCTGTGAAACCTTCCTCAGAGTTTCTCACAGCATCCTCCTTTAGAAACTTAGAGCATAAGATTTAGTTATGTGTATTCTTCACTGGATAAAAAAACAGGCTAGATGGCTGGGCCCAGACTGGTGGTGGTGAAGTTAAATTGGGCTGGTGTCTAGCTACAGGTGGTGTTCCCCAGGCTTCAGTACTGGGACCTGTTCTCTTCAATATCTTGATGTATGATCTGAATTGTGAGGATTGGATGAACCTTAAGTAAGTTTGTAATGACAACAAACTGGATTTATCAATCTGCTGGAGGGTGTGGAGACTCTATGGAAAGGGGTCTGGACAAGCTCAATCAGTAGTTGGGGCCAATTTTATGAGGTAAAACAAGACTAAGGGCCAAGTCCTGCACTTGGGCCACAAAAACCCCATGAAAGGCTGCGGACTGAGTACAATGCGATCAGAAGATGACCTCAGGGTACTGGTTGGTGCCAGAATGAATATGAACCAGTAGTGTGCTCAAGTGGCCCAGAGGTCACCAGCATCCTGGCTTGTATTATAATTTAGTGTGGCCAGCAAGAACAGAGAGTTGTCTCCCTGTACTCAGCACTGGTGAGGCCACAGCATTGATTCCTGGGCCCCTCGCTACAAGAATGAGTTTGAAGTGCTGCAGCATAGCCAGATAAGAGCATCAAGGCTCATGGGGTCTGGAGCACAAGTCCTATGAGGAGTAGTTCAGGGAACCAGGGTTGTTTTGTCAAGAGATCACAGTGAGGTGTGAGTGTCCTGGGTTAGAATGAAGGTCTAGATCGGTTCTGGGTTGGTACCTGCAATCCAGCTCTTGCCAAGAATTCAACATGCAATCAAGCAGCTTTGTTAAAAAGAATTTATTGAACCCACAATGGATAAGCAAAGGGAAAATCCTCAAATATGTAAAAGAACCAAGAAAAACAGAAACTGTATCACAATGCCATTACACACTCTCAGAGAAATGGAAGACAGCTAAAACATTGGTGTTTGGTTTCAGATGAAAGCCCTGGGAAAAAATGCATTCTAATCAGAGGGGAAAATTCAGCCATCTCTTCCATCCTACAAAGTTCTCTTTGTAGGGTTCCTGAGGCCCTCTTACGTTGTGATGCTTGTAGAAAACTCCCTTTTCCAGTCCTTTTGCATATGCCGGCTTCCCCTGTACAACTCAGACTTGCTTCTAACTCACTCCTCTGGTCTCGAGAGTTCTTCAAAATGTGACTGGCCAACAGACCCTATCCATGAGATCTTCCAGGCTGCAACAGCATCTCAGATGCAGGAACACAACAGACATTTCAGAACCCCGATCTCTTTCAATTTGCCAAAGGTTTAAGAGGTCAGTCCCATCTGTTTTTTTTTAGCATGTAACTTCTGGCCAAGCAATAGGGACCTTCAGAAATCCACCTTAGGACCTCTCTCACACTTATCAAAGGCTTTTTCCATCAGTGACAGAGCTGAGATACAGTATCTGCATCAGTCCCATGGTCCTGGTCAAACATAGCTGAGCCCATGGCGAGGACAGAGGCAACATGGCGCTGGTGAAGTGGGGCAATGCCTGTTGTGGTAAACAGGATCCACTCTCTCTTTCCCTTTTTTCTTTCTCCCAAGTGGTTACAGCTCCAAGGGAGGAAAAAAGTAAATAGCTTTCAAGGACAATCAAGTTGTAAGAAGACTGTGCAGGAGCATCAGCTCCTTACTTCAGCATCTTCCCGATTGCAGAGCCAGGCTGGGAGCAGCAACCACAGTCTAAGGGCTCAGCTCCCCCTGCATTCCAGCCTTTGGAGAAAGGGGAGCCATGGCTGGCCCCCAACAGTGGCAGGAACACAGTGGCTGAGCTGGGCCCTTTTTCTGCCCCTGCAAGGCAGAGGGAGGGAACTTGGCCCCTTGGTCCAGCAAAGCTCTGTGTCTGCCAAGAGATAGAACAAGAAGGAGAGAAATCTTGGAATTCACTTTTTATTGGCTCTGTCCACCAATCACCTCTTGTGTAGAGGACACTAGGGGTCTGATGAGACAACTATCTATAGTTTCAAAATGAAATGGACTTTCAGCATAAAAGCACAAAATCAAACACCTGGAAATTTGGCAAATTTTCAAATTACAACAGGGGACAGCCTCTTCTCTTTATTCAGCAAGCAACCAGACTAGAGGAAACAGGCTCAGGTTGTACCAGGAGAAGTTTAAGCTGGCTGTTAGGAAGAATTTCTTCAATGGAAGGCCAGTTCAGTGGTGTAATCGCCATCCCTGGAAGTACAACTAGCATACAACTGGTATGGATCTGGCATGATGGACATGGTTTAGTGATGACCTGGTAGCACATGGAAAGTGGCTGGACTTGATGATCTTTAAGGTCTTTTTCAACTGAAGAGATTCTCTGATGTATGTTTTAAATGTATGCTACTCTAGATAACAAACAGTAAAGCCACAACTATCCAGACCAAAAAACGTTAATAACTTTATTTATAATGTATTTCCAAGTTAAACTAACACAAGTTGAAGGACATGTTACCATATGGTAATAAGAGGTAGGAAAGATACAGAAATAGTAGGTAAGTTTCATTTTGCCAGTATGACTTTCTGAAGCCTCGAAAGAGCATACGAATTGCAAGTTGAAGACTTCATTATTTCTCAGTGTGCATAAGAGATTTTCTGTTGTACTTATTAACAAAACAAAAAATGCAACTGAAACAATCTCTAAGCTGAATATTTCATTATGTGCCTTTATGATCAGGCAGTTAGAATATACTTTCATGCAAGCACATGACAGGGTTTACAGTTTGAGAGTGCAAAACATTTTCTTCTCTAACAACTACCACACTTCTGTGCTGATGGAACAGTACTGACACACAAAAAACAATTCAATGTTAAATGCATACTTTCTCCCTTGAATAATAAGCTGCAGTTAACTTTAAAGCAGTATTTATAGGGATTGGGGTTTACCACTTGATCTAGCAGGATGAATAACTGTAATGCAAAATAAAGTGCAATTATTACACAGGAAAAGACTCCTTCTTTCCCCTTGGATTAAGACATAGTACATGACTGTGAAACAATCTATCCTATTCAAGGCAAAATAGGTTTCAGAATAAATGTTCCCTCTGTTCCTGGCTTCAATGGAAATGCATATAATGACAGCTCCTGTGATTGGTTTCACTGTTTTTATTGAGGCTATAAAGCCCTTTCTGTTAATAGATAAGAAACAAAGAATGTTTACAAGTACTGTGCCAATTGTAGCACGATCCTAGAAAGTTAGCTATCCCCATCAGTGTTTTATTAAGTACCCTGGATATATATTACCTGCACTGGAGCAAAAGCTAAGCATGACAACATTGTAGTATGTGAAATTTAATGGTAGAGAGGTAACTTTTCACAGTAGTTTGCAGATAACTAACTACTGCTTCACTGCATTTAACCTTGGAGCATACCTTTCCCATAAAGCCAGTAACCTATGGCACTTGACAGTGCAACTTTTACAGCCAGTCTTTGAATATCACTGTATTTTGTGTTTCCAGAGGAACTTCTGAAACATTCTTGAAACTCCTCTCTGAAAGTATAAAAGTAACTGACTGCATGAAGAGTGCTGTCACAAAAGAAGGATAAACTGAGTGTGAAAACGTATTGCAGTGCTGTCCAGTTCACTCTGGATTTATTGGTTCCCCTTATCAAAGTTAATAAAGCTCACTTTGAGCAGTTTAAAATACGAAAGAGACAAACAAGACTAACTGTGAAGTTTAACAGGAGATGTGCTCTGAGTAATGCTCCTGACACATACACTACCCCAAGCAATGTTTGTACAGTAGCTGTAGCCCACCTACAACCTCCATTATCTTGTAAATGGTACCCTGTCCTATGAGCTGTAACTGAAACTTGAGTGGCAGTTCTTTTAAATGGATTAGATTCAGAATCTGAACTACCTCTGAAAAAAATTCTTAGGGATTTTCTCTGTTGTCAGATGTTATGCCAGAAGCTGTTACTTAGAAATATATTTAATGTAAAGCTTTGGTATCTCTACAACCTCAGAAAAGCAGCTACAGCAACTTAAACAAATAATTTTAAAAAGCATTTTAAATGTGTTTAGATAAACGTGCAATTGAATAAAGCATGAAATATCTTAAAGCTAGTTTTCACTTTTGTTTTACCACTGTATTCAACAGATGATAATACAGATTTTCTATTTTTGTATTTTCTCCAATTCTTTTCTCCTTGGATCCAGCTGCATTCCACCTTACCCTCCCCAGTATTTTAGTACTGGAAGACATACACAAATGATGCACAACTACTACTATTTGTTAATTATGTATGTGATTCTACTAGAGACGTTATTTTTTGACGACAAAATTAACCAAATAATGCCTGAGGTCCAGGATTTCCTGTGTATTTCTCCATCTGGAAGCCTGTTACTGGTCCTCCACATGCTGTCTCCAATCTTAATTGACCAACAGAGGTCACTGTGCCTTAGGATACAAAGCAGGCTCCTCAAATCCATTTTGATACTCAAAGAAGAAAGTTTGAATGCTGACAACATCTGCTTAAGTAAAATCAAGTCTACTTTGTACCAGAAAGCAGTGTGAACCGTAAGCAGAGTAAAAAAAGAAAACATCATAAAAATACAGAAAAACAGTGGTTTCTGAAAGTTAGTAACAAGAAGAGCCAGGATAGGAACAGAAATACTGTGGAGTGGAAAAATCTGTAACTGCCATATAGCCATAACATTAGGCAGATACACATGATGAAACTTCAAAAAAAATCCGTAATTGTTCAAGCCACTGACACAAGAATAGAATTATTCTAAGGAAGCTATTTTTTGCTTTTCTGTACCAGTTATTTTTACAGCCATAGGATCAGTTTTAGCTTATTACAGTTAAGCATGTTAAGCTTATGTTAAATACTGCGTACACATGGAATGTAACAGTTTGCCATGCTTAGGAAAACAGTGCCATAATGCTGACCTCCAGAGCTACCATCATGATTTGAGGGTATACATGGCAGTAGAAAACCATTAACTTCTTAATAGTCCATCCTTTCCCAAAACAAGTCCCATTTTGGTTGCTGTGTATTACAGGATTACTGTCTCCTCTTTCTCTGCAATTTGTGATACTCCTTCATATGCAATCATCTCTCTCCCTCCCACCCAAAATACTTAGTGTTACTAATGACTGCCCCTCCACAGACATAAAGAAATTCTTTTGCAGCATTAGTTTTCAAGCACACTCTATACTCCGATGCTCACTATAAAAGCACACATCACATGGGCCTGTACTTCGATATTTGACAAGGAGTATGGCCATAATGATTTTCATCATAAGAGTAATGTGCTTTTTACTAGAATTTTAGAATTAAGTTGTTTAACAAGATCATCCCCATATAAAACTCCTCCCCTCTCAGCAGCCCTGGAGATCAATCTATTGCACATACTGAAAATGACTTGTACTGATGGATTTTAATAAACCACCTACTTATTTTCAGAGAGGTAACTATACATAAACTATATGTTCCAAGTCATGTGCAGTACATCTGTTTAACAGATTTATTCTTGTTTGCAAACACGCACAAAATTTTCTGTCTTCTATTCAAGCAGAAGAGTTACAATGGTGCTTTTGCTACTAACTATGGTATACATTTTGGGGTTATTTACCATTCAAATTCACATGCCTCCTTTAAGTCAGGAATGCTCTTCAGTGCTGCCACTGAAAGATCTGCTCCGAACGTGATTTCTCAGTTGCTCTATGAGCTCTGGATTCTGCTGCTGTATCTGTTGTGCAAACTGCTGCCCTCTGCATTAAACAGATTTAAATAAATGAAGAACTAGAGAAAAAACTGACAAGCAGTATTTGTTAAGACGACAGGTTACTGCAGTATAACTGAAAGTTACGCTACATGAAAGACGAATCTGCTCTACAGTCTTAATCAAGATACTTGTGGTACTAATAACTTTATCTAGCTGAAGTGTCTCCAAACATTATTATAATAAGATCTTTATATTTATTCTTTAGGACTAGCTAAATGATGGGATGCTAAAGCAGAACTCTTTACACCCTGTGCTAAGTAAATCTGTAGCTTTTCTAACATCTGGGATAGCAGGTAGTAAATTTACCAACACAATTGGATAGCCTGTGTAGGAGTACTTAAAGGTTTAAAGGAGCATTTTTAGTATGTGGCATTTAGAAAGTAAACATTGTATGAAAACCAGAATATGAAACTGAATACACAGTTCAGTTGCTCAGGTCTGTGGAAATGTACAAATCCAACCACCAAGATAGTGGAAAATAAATCTTCAGGTTGTCAATTTTAATAATAGTCAGGCATACAGCGGGGACAGGCCACAGCGTAACTATATTGACACTATCGCTTTTAAATAGGTCTTGAAAAAAGATGCTTCTACAAATGTAACCACTAAAAATATGCAATTTCTACTTACGCATGGATAAGGCTGGACAAATCTGATAAGCCACCAACACCTGCAGCAGGGCCACCAATGGCATTCGACATCATCCCAGACATCCTGGAGTAGTTAGCACAATGTTGGCATTAGGGTATGCAGAGACTCTTACAGTAAGCAATAAACAGTAGTTTGTTTTTGAAGTACTGGTAGGAAATAAGCCCAAAATTAAGAAACTGCAGGACTTTTATTTACAGTTAGTACAAACAAAATCACATTTTCGGGAATACGGTACTACCCACCTTTCATCTTATTAATTCAAAACTCTAAAGACATTTGTTTAAATAACACTCCATTTTATTACTTACAATTGTTGAACTTGAGGATTCTGCATTAAGCTTGCTGCCTGGAATAGACAGTATATACCAGAAGTTATAACACATTTATTAGGTATCACTGACAACAACATAGGGGGCAAAAAATTTAGAAATCCACATGCTTGCGTGCTATATTCTATTATGAAATTAATCTAAGTTATGTGCACAGAGACGTATGTCCCCATCAAAAAGAATCATAACAGAAATATATTTTAAGGAAATTATTTGTAATGTATTAGATAAAATTCATAGAATCATTTGGGATTTGAAGGAACCTTGAGAGATCATCTAGTCCAAGCCTCCTGCCACAACAGGATTACCTAGACAGTCACACAGGAACATATCCAGGCAGGTCTTGAGCATCTGCTCAACCCCTCTAGGCAGCCTGTTCCAATGCTGCATCACTGTCACTGTGAAAAAGTTCCTTCTATTATTTTAAGAAACCTCCTATGTTCCAGCTTGCACCCACTGCCCCTTGTCCTATCACTAAATGACCTTAAGAGCCTGGCTTCATCCTCCTGAGACCCACCCCTCACAT
>VZRI01014343.1:0-10316 GCA_013397515.1 Upupa epops | reverse complement strand
CCTACACTGCTGTCTAACAGGTCAGTCCCCAATCTATACTGGTCTCTGGGGTTGTTCTTGCCCAGACGCAAGACTCTATACTCATCCTTGTTATACATCATTAAATACAGCAATTACAGAGTCAGACTTGAAAAATACGACAAAAAGATACTAAACATATTTTTTAATTATTATAGGAATTTTTAATAACTGCAAACTGCAAAGGACAACGTTTTTCTATTGGGCTTTTTGGGGAAATGTTTTTATTTTTAGGTTTCCCAGTCTGGATATATCAATTTTGCAATTACTATAAGATATAAACTGTTTAGAATATGGCCACAAAACACCACAGAGTATTGCAATCAGTTTTTACAAGTACTACAAAAAATGTACATATAGAGTATGAATGTTATTGATAGGGATATCTTCATATTCATACATGTCTGTGTGTGTAAATATATATACACACACATATATGCACACCAAAAGTAAACAATATGTTTTCACTAGTCTACAACTGGATATAAAATGCCAAATTCAGGTCAATTCTATGGGTAATAGAGGATCGTTTTTTCCTTTCTTCCATCAGTTACAAGTATGATCTAATTTAGAGCCCAAAATGGAGACCACAAGTTAGACAGCGAGTCAAATTTTTTTCTTAGAAACAACAATATCTATACATCACAGGAAAATAATTAATTTGTTCCTGTCTGTTATGTCCTGTGTTCCATCCAACTGATGAGGCATCTTCTGGAAATGATGCAAAACATCCTTTTCCCTATAGTCAGCTCCATGTTGAAGAATACATCTTTTATTTCTGAACAGATGTAGACTGTCTGAGAAAACCACATGACCAGGGAAGTGGTACAGAGTTCCAGGGCTGTTTAATCACTAATGTCAGAGAACTCACTTCTTCCTTACCCACCATCTCTTTATACATTGACCACAGTAACAGACCAGACATATTTAACTCTCTTGCATGAAGTGCATTTCAACAGAATAACTGGTTGAAATGTCCTACCCTAATGAAGTACCAGAGGAGCAGTAACAGTTTGAGTTCTCAAAGGAAGTAAGTATTTATTGCATTCTTTTCTGCAAATGCCATTCCATAACTATGCCATTTATCTAAGAATACCATTTATGGGCAAAAACTGAGGGACAAATCCACAACTTACCCTTGCACTGGAAGTAAAGGAATGCACTATATGTTACTTATATTCATTGTTTGCAAATGTCATTAAGTTTTGCACAATTATAAGAATCTCAAAGATAATTTTAAAGAGAACACAAAGGTCTCCTGGGTAGTTCTCCCAAGAGAATTCTTAGTCTTAGGCAGACTGTCTTTTGAATCAATTGCTGTTCTCTTAAGAGGAAACTGTGTTCATTGTTAACTGCTGTTAACAAGTCAGCTGCTGTTGGCAACTGTTTTCTATCATACCATCGAAAAAAAAGCACAGCTAATCTATGCAAGTTGAAAATATGACAGGAGATTTATGTTACACTTCTGTTTTGCTAGTAAAATTATTTAGAAAAATGTTGCGTCCATTATAATTAAACCATTTTCATTGCAATAAGCATGAAATCTGCTTTTGGTATTAAACAACAGTTGTTCTCGAAACTTCAGTTTTAAAAATAGCTTGAAATATACTCACCATACTAATGAAGGCAGGATTGTTTATCAAGCTTGCCATGTCGAAACTCAGTCCAGTTCCAGTCTATAAACAAATTGCAATTGAAGGTAAATTTACTACAAGATCCCAGTTAAAACTATTGTAAATAAATAGATACAGAGCTAACTTACAGGACTGGACATGTCTCTTAGTTTCTGTTCTGCTATTTTCAAATTTGACTTATAAGAGTCATTCTCTGGATCCAGATCCAGTGCTTTTTGGTAACTGGTAACTGCTTCTTCATATTTATTCACTGAGGTCAGAGCCAACCTAATGTGAAATAAAGAAATCCTAGGCAGAATATAAATGACCATCAAAACATAATGACACATTTTCTGTTCTAAGTAAAATAGTATCTCACAAATCATTTTTACCTTGAGCACTAAGTTAAAGCAATTTTTGCTATTGTGCTACTTACTAATGCTTCTAGTTACCACTTGTTTTTGCAGAAGAGATGATCCCCATTGTAATTTGAATGTGGTGGGTTTCTTGGACTGAGTGAGAGATCGCCGCTACAAGCAGCCACAGTAACTGCCCAAGCAGCAGCTTGTAATGGCAAGCTAGATTTGTGACTGCAAAAACTAGTTCAGAGATTCCTACTTCCTGTTCCTTGATTCTTGTGTGGAGTTAGTCACTCATTGCCTAATCTTTGTTCAGAGAAGAGCACATATCACTGGGCCAGACACAGCAGCCATCTTGCCCTTGGAACATGGTGAATGATGAGAATAGGAGTTTTGGAATCTCAAGAGATCGCAGAGGAAAAGTTTCACCTGCAGTCTGTTTATTTGGGCTATTTGTTTGGTCCTTAGGAAACAGCATGCTGGAAGACTGGCCTCTAAGTACACAAAACAGGCCCTTAAAGGACCTGCATCCATGACTTTTTGCTTGAACTATGGAATGTGTTTCCTTCAGTGATTTTGATCCAAGCAATTACTCAGTGCAGTATGTGAGTAAGCAGGGCACTTAACCTGATGTTATGGTTTGAAAATCATCAAATTTTCAAGTGTTAATTGTGGTAGTTTTATGCCAAAAAGGCGTTTTATTTTGAAGCTGTAGGTAGCTTTCCTAGCAGACCTGCGTCAGTGTCCAACTCTGCAAGTGATTGGTGGACAGAGTCTACACTACAAAACAGAATGTACTTCCTGCTTCATTATCTTCACCACCTTTGTCATTCCCTTCTCCTCCAGTATGTCTTGAGAGACAGAGAGCTCCTCTGTAAGGAAGAGAGCTCCACCGCGAGGGTGGGGAGGGTGCAAGCAATGGCTCTCAGCCCCCTGCCATCGAAGGGTGGAACCCAGAAAGAGCATAAACATGGCATCTCAAAGTTCCTGTACACTCTGCCACTGAGAGAAGCCTCTACTAGAGAGAGAAAGAGAGATCACAAGTACCAATCTCCTAAGCCTCTGGTAAACAGAGAGAGTCTGGGATTCTGTTGTATCCTTTATATTTGTGGTGCTATAGCCTCAAAGAAGACCCCCTGAGTATGCCAGAGATGTCACAGAGGGCTGACATCTGCATGAGGACTAAAAAAAGGAACTGTTCCACAAGCATCAAATGTATATTTTGTGCTGTATTCCTGCCACCCACCCACCCTACCCCTTTCTCTTCTAGAAAGCGGAGTGCAAGTGCACATGGTGGCTTTGTGGTTTTAAGTGTTGCTGTACGCTCTCCTGCCCCAGAGCTCCCATCTAAAACTGATGTGTAAGTTGTCTCCCATTTCTCTCAGTGTGTGTAAAGGCATTGTGATACAGTTTCAGTTTTACCTTCTTGATTCTTTTACTTACTTGGGGATTTTTCTCTTTTTCTTATTGGTGATGGGTTCAATACATTGTTGTCTTTTTAGCAAAGTTGCTTCATTGCCTGTTGAACTCTCAGTGAGAGCTGGTTGTTGTGCTTGAATTACATGCACCAACCCAAACCAATTTAGAACCTCTCCCTAAACCACTGAGTTCTACAGCTTCAAGAAACCACATACTGGAACCCCAAGTTTCTGTGTAGCAGATACTTGTCTTAAGGTCAATGCAGGGTTCTCCTTTTGAATCTTCTGCTTCAACAGCTTGTCAAATGTGTTATATCTATTCATAGTAGCATCTGTAAGATGCTGGAAGAAATACTTGTATTAGGAAAACCTGCGTAATATTCAGCAGAGCACAGGACATAGCTGCTTCTTTTGAAATAGTATCTGTTTTCAGATTTTATCCACTACTGTATTTAAAACATCATCTTTCTTTGAGGTATTCCAGAAGTCCACCCGGTTGCAGTTTTATTTTACACATTTTTAATTTATACTGACCACAACACTAAACTGATCTTTTCAACATTTTATGAAAGATATGTGTAACCCATATTCAACTGTGCTCCAGTCCCTCTTTAAGTGCTGGGACACACAAACTGGGTTGGTAAGCTTATCAACTTGCTGGACCTTCATAATCTCTTCACTGCAGTTTGACTCAACCCTTTCTGACTCTTGCCCATAACCAACAGTACCGCCTAAGGTTTCTGTTCATTAAGGTCATTAAACATACAGACAGATTCTGAGTTTTTTTCTAAGTATGTTCTATGACCTGCTCAATCCTTTCCCTGAGAGCTTAGACGAGTTATCTTTAAAGTGTCTGGTAGCCTTTTAATAAGCAGTCTGAGGTACTCAAGATCCCCTGATGTGGTCATGTATAGCTGGTGCCAGCCTCTTTCAAACACTGCCTGGATACTGCTGGGTTTTGCTCCTCTACTGCCAGCCCAAACAGTCCTTTTCCACAGATAGTAACTGGTTCTCCTTGTTCTCTGTGGTGCACTCTCCTGGCCCAATATGCCACTCAAGATGTGACCTACTGGTCCACCCAGCGGCCTGTTGCTCAAAATTATTCTTGGACCCTGAACCCTTATCATCACTTAACAATATCCAATTTCCCCCAGTTAAAGAGACTCTCCACAAAAAATTTCATTCTCCCCCTGCTTATGTGAAAATCTGTCTTGGAGCTCATTTTGCTCAGATCCAGACTGGGGGTAGTATGGACTGTGATTCAGATGTTCCTGCCATGTGATCCCTCACATGCCTCTTTTCTTAACAGGTCACACCTCCCTTTCCTCCTATTTCTCAGTTTCATCAGAACTATTTGCATCAGCTACTCATGTGTGCAAATTCTTGACATGTGTGCCCACAGTTAACTTTTGGGTTCAAACAGCACTGTCAGCTTTTCTCTGTAGAGCAATCTTAATTAACATGTGTCCACTCCCATTCTCTTTCCAAGTCTCTCTATAAACAATCTACTTTTGATGCTAACCTTTTGGAACAGTCCTGCACCTGAAATAAACAGGCACCAAGGACAGCATACATTGCCCCTTTGTCTATGCCACCCTATGCCCCCATGGCAGGGGGTGTTGAAACTAATGATCTCTGTTCTAATGTCTGCTATCATACTGTAGTCTTCTATCTCAGACAAAAGAGCTCAGCATCAGAGTCAGACACATCAACCACAGACACCACTCTCAGTGATGATGAACTCAGTAAAAGTAGCAGTTTGCTATAATGTTCCTGGAGGAGCCCACACAATGTTTTCTCTCTTAACATGACTATGCCTATAAAAAAATTTCTCACTTTTGGCCCATTAACCAAAATAATTTTTGAGCAGACAAAAAATGAAGGGTTTTTTTTTAGTCAGAAAGTAGCAAAATTCTGTTTCTTGGAATACAGTTCCCATCAGAAAAATGGCTGACAGTTTCTTTGCTCACAGTCAGTACCCAAACAAGTGTTGTGCCAGAGTCATGCTGCAAGTATCACCATCTACATCTTTGCATATTTTGTGGCACTTCTGTATCTTTCTGTGGAACATAAAAATTGAAATTCACAGTGAAATTCTGTGAAAAACAGATATGTCTGCATAATATAGTTAGAAAACATAGCCTTCTCGTAAGGACTTTTTGTTGAGAAGCTGGTTTCTACAATTTTTTTCAGTTACTAGTAAACAAGAATTGTTCCCTCATTCAGCCCATGTCAAACATACTGCTACTTCCAACTAACAAGTTAAACGATGGCTTGTAGCTCAAAAAATATAACCTCTACCAAAACAAGGTAGTCAAAAAAGGGAGAAGCCTAATTGTCTGAGAAGGGTCCAGCTTACCCTGTGTATCAAAAAGGCACACCGGTCTTACAAGCAAAACTCTAAAATACAACTTCCAATCAGCCTGTAGCTTGTATCTCACTGGATCAGTGAATGGTATGGAGCTCAGAGATTATATGGTTCCAATTCCCTGCCAAAGGGAGGAACACCTCTCTTTACATCAGATTTCCCAGAGCCCACTCCAACCAGACCTCCTTGAACACTTCTAGGGAGAGGACATCAACAGCTTTTCTAGTCAGTTCCAGTGTCTCACCATTGTCAGAATAAAGAAGAGTCCTTCTTCAGCTTTCTATCAACCCATTTAAGCACTGAAAGACCACACTAAGTTCTCCCCAGAGCTTCTCCAGGTAAACACCACCAACTCTGCCAGCCTAGCCTTCCACCAGAGTATTTATACACTTCCAGCATCTCTGTGGCCTCCTCTGATCCCATTCCAACAGGTCCATGTCTCTGCTGTGCAGAGGAGCCCAGAGCTGGACTCATGAAATCAGGGAATCTCAGATTATGCTGTATGAAAAAACAATCCAAATAAAATTAAATAGAACAAAACCAATTTAATAGTGCCTACATTTTCAAGGTGAATTTATAATATCAAAAGCCAGCCAGGCTTCTGTATTAGTAAAATTAACTCTATCATGGAAAAGTTCCCAAGAGATAGAATTCTATAATCTCTGATCTAAAGCAAATGCCCCCTGGCATGGTTTTGTACCAGGCCAGCAAGCATTAACCCAGACAATTTGGGGCATGGTTTGGAATTTAACACAGGCCAGCACAATTTAGCAAGAGTCAGTTTGGATGTGGCCACTACATACTGCAAACTACATTTTAATAATATGGACATGGGCCATTTTGCACCAGCTGACCCCACAAAGAATTCCAAGCATTTTTTACTTTAGTAGGACAGCTATAACCTTAAAAGCCTTTTGCAGCATTCAGCCCACATGCACAATATGCTTAAGTATTGAAAATACAAAACTACAGATCTTGGAAAAAATATCCTGATATTTATTTCAGATAGCACTTATTTAGACCCACTGCTTAAAAGGCTATACTGTTAATCTCTCCAAAATTACTAAGAAAAACCACCAAAGGGGCACAGCTTAGTCTTGCTAAAATACCCATTTCCAAAGAGCTACTGAACTGAGAAATTAGCCTCTATTCCTGCTTGTGTGAAGACCTGGTACTCTAAAAGCATCATTAACAGCTTCACTGTTCCAACTGCAGAATTTTGATTACTCACAGCTAAGCAGGAGGTATAAAAAACCCCAAAATGACTTCCTAAACAATTTGCAGATTTCAATTAAACAAAAAGGAAGTTTGCAAAGTGATGAAATACAACAGGAAAGACCTGAGATCAACCACATATATAAAACCTGACCACCTGATAATGTCATATTCAGAAAACTGCCACACTTTCAGAACAAGAATGGCATCCAATAAAACAATCACTTCCACTTATTTCAGAAAATGTATGGTGATGTACACTTGGGTATTTGGTGTTCATTCAGATTTGTTGTTAGCTTACCCCATTCTCCCATATGCTTTGCTGTATTTTGGATCTATTGCTATGGCTCGCTCACAATCTTTAATTGCCTCTTTGTAGTTGTTGAGCTTGCTCTGAGCAGCAGCCCTAAGAGGAAGAGAAGAGGGAAGCAAGACAGCTTTATCCAAAATCAATAAAGGTTATAAAACAAAAACCTTAGATATTCACATGCCTATGATTAGCTTTAGACTTGTTTAATCTTACTGATTTTTCATTCACTATTTGGGCAATGCCTCAGCTTTCCTTAATAAAGTAGGACAAGCAAATGTTCTGAATTCAGTATGTCCTTAAGTGCATTGGTAGACTGGTGCTTTTGAGAACATGCACTCACCTCTGAGGATGCAAAAGATGTAATTCTAAGGAACTGGTTTAGGTTCAGCATGTGACTATGCCCAAAATATGTCATAAAGTCTACTATAAGGAGTAAAACTCTCAAGTAGGTATTTACATGAGATCATTGTTTAAGAAGAACAATTTATATAGTTTGTAATTTCCAAAAAGAAGTGTAGGTTTATTGCCATTGAAATGAATATTGTGATTTCACCCTGATCAGTTTTTTTAGCAGGCAACTCATGCTTGCAGGTAAATAAGGACCATATTTTTATTAAATTACAATTACATCCATATAGCAAAATTATACTACATGTTGTGGACATTTGTAAAATAAAACTAAAGATTTGCCCAAATTTGAAAGGACATTGGAACAGGTTAATAATCAAAACTTCCCTAATTTGAAGTGTTAAAACACTAATAATCTAATGAGTACTTCCTTGATGAAAAAGCTATTGTAGACATGGCATTTCTATTCTTCTATAAAGCATGTGGGGTATTTTATTAGGAACGCTACATGCTACAATCATGACTATAGGCAACTCTTTCTCCTGTGATACACTCCAGATTGTATGTTTTCTTTGACTTACATGAGAATCAATTAGCGCTACTTATTTTCAAATATTTAGGCTACTTAACAGTTACCCAACTCCATAGATACCACTGAAGATGCATGGACAAAAATTAGGGACAATGCTTAGTCTTGAATGTGTTTGAATAGACAATATTTTTTGAACTGGTTTACAAAAAATTGTATACAGTCAGTAAAAACTTTGAGGTCTTCCCAACTAGCTTAAGAATTCTAAGAATAAAGCCTGTATTCAACCAAATACTGTATCACTCACAAAACTCCAAGCAACTGCACTCTTCAGTAACACTGACTGGCTCAACAAGCACTCTAATACCAGTAGGATTCATAGACTATCTTGCCTTTGCTCTTATACTGCTGGGTTAGCATGCCCTTCCAGACTTCATTTGCTGCCATGTCACTGTGTCTTCACTGTCGGGGAGAAGTTATATAGTACAAGTGCAAGAGTCCTTTTTAACTTTCAACAAGTCATGCATGACAATGTTGAATGTTTATACAAAGCCAGAAATTTTAAAAATGTTATTCCCAGACGTATGGTATTTTTCCCATGGAAAATCAACACTAGGGGAGATGAAGATGGCAGCTAAGTCACTACAACACCAGAAAAAAAGGTTCTTACTGTTCTCAACAGACTGAGAATAACAGCCTCCATTATGATTTAATATAGACAACCTTATTCTAAGTCTTATAAGTAATTCAAAGCCTGTATTACACCTTTAACTGACACAGATACATTGAATGAGCTCACTTTCACTTCTGATATTTTACAAAGTTACCGTGATAGACTTATGAATAACATTTTCATGTTGTTTTTACCTACTTCACAATTAATCCTTTAAATAATGTTACAGAATTTCAGGGCTGAAAAGTGTGGATTATTTCTTTTTTACCTGTTGCAGTAATAGACAGCATTGTTTGGATCCAGCTTTATAGCCCTAGTATAACAATCCACTGCAGCCCCGTAATTTTCTTCCTTCATATGATTATTACCTGAATTATAAAAAGATATTACACAATTAAAAGATATTGAGCAGCCAACATGATAGCATCTATGTAAGGTCATTCATTATGAGTGCATTTTTTTAGATATATTCTTTTAAGTGGAACTGGCGTGGAATAAACCCAGTAAAACTATCTATTATGCCTGCAAAGTTTATTCTGTATATTGAATAAATACTCCTCATTATGCTATCTCACACTTCCCACTTCGTTTCTGCTGTCAAGCAAAGATCACTTTGTTGAGAAGTCTAATTGTAACTGCGGTTCCATCTTGATACACAGTAATCAGTCTCAGCTAGCTCTGCAAGCCTCTTAATCCAATAGACTGCATGTTTATTCCTTTGTCTTGCTTTTTCATGTCTCAACAATTTCCTTGCATCTATCCATACAAAACAGGCAATGAAACAAAAAGCAAAGCACATAAACCCAACTCCTGTGATGCCACACAATTAGGTTAATGAAAAGTATGTACAGCAGAGGCAATATAAAACGATTCAGAGGTAACATTTATCATCAACAATGCTCAGAACTTATACTCTGCAACAAAGCTTCATATCTTTTAAGTACAGCGAGAAAAAATGCACAAAAATACAACTATTCTGTTAAAGCTCTCAAGAAAGAAAATTCTTTCAAAACAAAAGCCATCTTACATATTCTTTCATCACCAACACAGGCAATCCTGGTATTTTCTTCGCTGACAAAAAAGCAGTACAGTGCCCAAGCCTAGGGTTGTCCCTGGTCCTGTGACACCAGACCTCTGGCCTGCTAGATCTTACAGATATCTTAATTTCCCCAACATGTTTTCAAGCAATTGCTAGGGGAAATCCCATGAGACAGGGTACTGGCAGGTAAAGGGGCCCAAGACAGCTGCTCATCATTCAAAGACCACTTTCTGAAGCACAACACAAGTACATTCCAACAGGAAAGAAGTCAAGGAAGGGAGCTAGAAAACCTGTGTGGTTAAATGGGGCACTGCAGAACAAAGTGAAGAAGAAGAAAGTCTGTAGGACATGGAAGGAGGGGGTGGCCACATGTGATGATTATAAGGCTCTTTTGAGAGAATGCAGGGATCCAACTAGGAAAGCCAA
>VZRI01014341.1:238655-272569 GCA_013397515.1 Upupa epops | reverse complement strand
CAATCCCTAATGATTCTATGGAGTCTAAGTGATATGACCCCCTGTTTCTCAAGTCAGGTGTGATACACTGCTAATGGAAATGCATACCCCTGTACCAGTGTGACCCTGTTGTGTGCAACAGGCACAGCTAAGGTGAAGGCAGCAAAATCCCTTGTGCTTTCAGCAGAAATGATGTTCGTGGCTTTTCTGTGCTGATGAAACACCAAGGTTGTGTCAGAGGAAAACAAGTAAGAGAAATGGAAAGTAGTTTCTCCATCTCCCTCGCATTAGAGCACGCCTGTCCCCAGTATGACTCTCCCTAGGTGCTGGCATGTTTTCCTTCTGGTGCTGTGCGCTCTGCATTATTAAAAGGCTTCTTGTTTGACCTCATGATTAGGTTTCTATTTTACTTTTTGATTGTAGTGACTAAATATAACAATAAATGATTTAAAGAGGAGACAGAAATAAGTGTTAGAGAAAACAAACAGCCTCCCCCCTGCCAAAATGCTGAGTGGCATAGCAGGGAATGGTTGAAAGAATCAGATTTAATTAGAGTTCCTTTCAGCACTGAAAATTCCATTTATGCACACTATTAAAATAATCTCCTGCATTAATACTAATTTACATCATCAAAATAGCACTTCATCTATTATTCATATGCCATTGTAATTCCTCCCGACTGAGAGGGTGAAGCGTGGTGAGACTCTTCTAACTAAATGCTGCACAGATATTAAGATATCAGTAAAGTCTTCTGTTATTTTCTAGCACACTAGAGATCTCACACAGCTTCCCTCTCTTCTCTGGATCTGTGTAATGACCACTGAACAGACAATCAGAACAATCAGGCCTCTATGCCCTGCGTGGCCAAAGGGTCTCCCTTTCACAGGCATTCTTGAAAAATGACTCTTTTCACCGTGAGGGTAACAGAGCACTGGCACAGGCTGCCCAGGGGGGTTGTGGAGTCTCCTTCTCTGGAGATGTTCCAGTCCCACCTGGATGTGTTCCTGCTGTAGCAGGGATATTGGACTGGATGAACTTTTGAGATCCCTTCCAATCTCTAAGGATTCTATGACTTTTCAATGCATTTAGAAACCATTAACTAGCAGGCATTATGGAGAGATTTCCACCACTGATTTCTTAGTGCTGCATGTGATCATAACATAATAAAAGACCTCTGANCCTCTATGCCCTGCGTGGCCAAAGGGTCTCCCTTTCACAGGCATCCTTGAAAAATGACTCTTTTCACAGTGAGGGTCCCGGAGCACTGGACCAGGCTGCCCAGGGGGGTTGTGGAGTCTCCTTCTCTGGAGACATTCTAGACCCACCTGGCTGTGTTCCTGTGTGACTTGGTCTGGGTGATCCTGCTGTGGCAGGGGGATTGGACTGGATGATCTTTTGAGATCCCTTCCAATCTCTAAGGATTCTATGACTTTTCAATGCATTTAGAAACCATTAACTAGCAGGCATTATGGAGAGATTTCCATCACTGATTTCTTACTGCTGCATGTGATCATAACAACATAATAAAAGACCTCTGTCAGAGTACAAATTAAGATTCAGGGTGGATTTCTCTGAATTAAATGACTATATAAAAAGAGGATATTGTAATGAACTCTGAATTGTCTCTCACAGTGTGAATTCTCTGAACTTCATGAGTCCTTTGTTAACTTATTGATGCATGACACTGTAATAACAATTAAATCAGAACCCTCATGATAAGGTATCCTGCATTGCTTTACTGATAATTTGTCTCTATTGCCAAGACATCACCGTTAACACAGACGATAAGCAGGTGAAAGATGCATGAAATCACTTCAGATAGCAGCTGGGTCTTTGTAACCGAAGATATAAGCAAGGTTTTGCTCACAAACTCGGGGGCTATTTGTGGAAAACAGAAGTGAGAAGTTGGAAGAGAGAGCCAAATTAGCAGGTTACAATTAGTTAAAGGACTGAGCTTCACAAAGTGGTGTCGTCAGCACGGAGTTTTAAACGGCCAGGCAGAAGGGAGCAGTTTTGGAGAAGGAGAGCTGCTGCTAGTAAAGACGGAGAAAGTTTGAACAGATGGCTAAAGCCCGTTGTGAGGACTTTCAGTGAGAAGCTGAAGGACCATGACCTCACATTATATGAGAGATTCACTGTGAAATTAAGGATTCTACTCCCAGCCTTCCCAAAAGTTTCACCATCAGGTTGATCCCAAGAGTACCTGTAGGTATGCACACGTGCACTGGACACAGTGCAAATGAGAGATTGACAAGACCTTCTCTTTCCAGGTACTTTGGTCACAACAAGGATGCTCGAGTCATCAGTTCCTCAGATAAATCCTGCATGCTAGCACTCTAATCCCAGTCATGAGTGTTAACTGTGTTACTGTTTTCCTACTGGTCATGAGTTGAGGTTGGGCTGGCCAATACATAAGTGATGCTCTCTATTAACCTCTTTTTCCTCCACAAAAGGGGAAGACAAAGGAATAAAAGAGAGAGACCTATAGATTGGAAAGTTAAAACAGATTAAATGAAAACAGTAACAAAAAACCCTGGGAAAAACCCAATGCTGAACTTAACTCCTGATGCCAATTATATGACTGGCACCACTGATGCTACAGGTGGGCACTAGACTGGACTCAGCAGCAACTGAGTGTAGAATCCGGATTCTGGAACTGGAATGAGGAACATACAGATTAGGATTGAAGGCAGAATGGACCGAGAACTCCTCAGATGCTGGGCATTGAAATAGAGAAGCTGAGCCTTCATTTTTATACCCACTGTGACTCCTATGGAATGGAACACCTTGTTGGCCAGCATAGGGTCACCTGTCCTGTCCACTCCTCTCTAGAGATGTAGCCCCAACACGGCACACAAGATCTATCAGTAACCTTGGCCTGCATGGGAGAAAGTATAACCAAGAGCCCTTCTGCAGACAAATCCTTGTTAGTATCTGCAAACATCAAGCATTATCACTTGTGGAAGCTGTCCATAGCTCAGAAGAGACTGAGCTGAGCAGAGTTAGTTCTGTTCCAACTCAAACCAGGACACTGACGTAGCACCTTTTAAAGCCAGAAGGCACAATATTAATTATCTAGCATGAAACACATAGGCTAAGACAGCAAATGCTTTGTCAGGTTCCCTTTTTCAGCCCATTATCTCTCCTCTAGTTGTGATGTAGCTTTCAGAAAAACATACAATATTGATTTTAAATTTTCCCGTGATAGAAAATCCATCACAGCTGTTGGTAAGTTGCTCTGATAGTTAATTACCTTGCCTGTTGAAAGTTTATGACTTATTTCTTGTTTGAGTTTGGCTAGACTGGGCTAGGTCTTTACATACCGTTACCTGTGAGACAGAGGGATGTTTAATTCACTTGTCAGTTCTCTATAGGATACAGGGTGGGCAGTTCAAGTCACCCATGTGCTCTTCTTAATGTTCAATACCTATCCTGAAATGCAGAGACCAGAACTAGGAGGAGTTACTCCACAGAGGTCATACCTTCTCAAATTCAGAGGCTAATTTCTGTTCATATACTCAGAAATCTTCAAACCTATGAATCTTGGAATCATATTAGCTCTACTGACTACATTACATTCAGAGCTCACTTTTCTCCCCCCTCAAAGTCACTAATTTCTAAGAGGGAAGGGTCTAATATTCTTTATTCCTTAATGTATAACTTCACAGTTGATAAAACCCTTCTTTTTCTGTGTCTACTTGATCAGGCAGCTCTGCCTCAATGCCCTCTCTTTTCAGTATTGTCTGCTCACAAACCCAACTAAATACACTCTCTGTTTGCAGTTACATGTCAAAGACTATCAGTCAGCCTGTTCTAAAGAGTTCAGCATCTACTTATTCATTTCATATCCTCCTTGTTCTTCTACAAGACGTTTCCACTATAAAGTCTGAGGAGAGACCTCATTCCTGTCTCTAAATCTGTGAGGGGTGGGTGTCAGGAGGATGGAGCCAGGCTCTTCCCAAAGGCATCTGGGGATAGGACAAGGGGCAACGGGTGCCAGCTGGAACAGAGGAGGTTCCCTATCAATATCAGCAGGAACTTCTTCCCAGGGAGCGTCCCAGAGCACTGGCACAGGCTGCCCAGGGGGGTTGTGGAGTCTCCTTCTCTGGAGACGTTCCAGCCCCACCTGGCTGTGTTCCTGTGTGACTTGGTCTGGGTGACCCTGCTGTGGCAGGGGGATTGGACTGGGTGATCTTTCAAGGTCCCTTCGGATCCCTAAGGATTCCCAGTCAAACCCTGTAGTGATTTCCACTGTTCTGACATTACTGTTTCTTCCACCCAAACCTGCAGTCTCACTAAAGCGTATGCTGCATTTTAGCAAGATCTGTTCTAACACGTAGACCTGTTCCAACTCTTGCATTCTCAGTTACCTGTCTCTAATGCCTTATTAACTCTCATGCTAGCAAAACCATGTTTTTCTGCCCAGAATAGATGTCAGACAGAAATTAATTCCACATTTTTCTTTTAAGATGTTGGGTCTATCCCACTTCTGGGTATTTTCCTAGTATTCAAAGATATTTTGAAAATAGAGAGGACACACAGCCTAACATCTTCTCTCTGAAAACGTATAAAGGCAGCCAACGTTTGCTGATGGATGAAAAACATCCTAACTTTGTTACTGTCCATGACAAGCAGTAGTGGGTTGGGGTTTTTTTTACTTACATCCAAGAACTCACCCATGCATAACTATTTCACATAATTACTCTGGATAGTTGAATTAACATACATATTGTTCTCTACTGCCAAGGAGGATGGTTCATTATGGCATTATTAGTTCTTAATGGCCCTGGTTTAATGATCAGGTACTCTGCTGTATTTCTCTTGTGTTCCTAAGACTTTGTTCATCAGGAGTAGGCTGCAATTTGATGTACCCTCACACAGGAGCCATGGTAAAAGGGAACAGTAGTTAATAGGAATTTAATAGATATTGCTGTATCTTTTCATTGTTAATGTACTTTTAATTGTATTGATCCAGTATGAATCAGAAAAAGTAATAAGGCTTTAAATGGTAGGTGATGAGTGTCTCGTTTGCATGATGTAGACTTTAATTTCTGAAGGAACAAGGGAAACAGGTCAGCTGCTCTAGGCACAGGACTGAATTTTTAATGGTTTCTATGTGCTATTTGCCAGGAGATGGGGCTCAGATGCTCCTAATCTTTAGTTCTTTTACTTCAGCGGATGCATTCAATCATTTAGCTTTATTTTTTTAAGTTGCTTTTAAACTGCTGTAAGCAAAGACAGGCACCTTTGATTGGAATAGGGCAAACGAGAAACTGCCTGATGTTTTGACAAGGTTGTAACACAGCCTAAGGAACAGGCACAAGCAGAAAGCACAGTTCACCATTGGACTCTGCATATTGCAACAACAAGTTTACATAACTTACAACACAACTCATGATCATAGAGGCAAGGCAGACCACATGGGACCAGTAATACCCAGAAAGAAAACCCAGAAGCCATAAGCAAGTACAGAAGACAAGGAAAAGCCATTCAAACCAACCATTTGTCAAACTCACGGTCCACCACGTAAAGTCCAGTGCTGGCAGCAGTCCATCCACAGAGACCAGGGTGAGGAAACAGGGCAGGGACCTGTTAAGACAGGTCTCACAGCTCCATCCTTCTCCAAGACAGCTCTACTTTCCTTTCAGAGGACCTCTGCAAGTAGTCTCTCTCTTATACTGTGCTGCTTTGACCCTTTCCTCCCTGAGGCAGAACACCTGTTTGAAGCAAAACACCTGTTGCCATTTAATCCAGATGCTCTGTCAAAGTTGCCTGTCTCTGGGGGGGCAGCCAGGGAGTGTTTTCCTTCACACTACCCCACGAGACTCTGGACATTGGCCGTCTCTCACAGGGAGAAGGTATCATCCATGTGTCAACCTCAATTTTTAGCACTTCACATGGGAGCTCCCACATGATGTGAAAGAGAATGTGTTTGCTGAAGAGAAAATAAACAGCTTCCACTGGACAAGTTCCTTTGATTCAGACAAACTGAGCATTTGTCCTTGATTGATTATGTCTGTACAAACTTGTCTTCTTATAAGATTTCTGGAGAAGAGCTTTTAACAGGAGTTTGTGGTGTTAGGATCAGGGGGAAATGGTTCAAGATAGAGGTGGGTAGATTTAAATTCGATATTAAGAGGAAATTCTTTACAGTGAGAGTGGGAAGGCACTGGAAAAGGTAGCCCAGGGAGGTTGTGGCTGCACCCTTCCTGGACGTGTTCAAGGCCAGGTTGGATGGGGTCTTGAGCAAACTGGTCTAGCAAGGTGTGGCCCTGCTTGTGTCAAGAGGTTGGAATTTGAACTAGATGATCTTTCAAGTCCCTTCCAGCTCAGACCATTCTGTGGTTCCTTCCTCCCTTCCTCCCTTCCTCCCTTCCACCCTTCCTTTCCAGCATGTTAGGTATTGATATATATTAAGTATAGTGTTTTTAAAATAAATAGCATTAACATATAATTTCTAGAGAAGATGTTTAAAATCTACTTTGATTTGCTAAACCTTCACTGCCTGAACCATGTCCTTGTTCAAAAGAGGACTAAGGGGTGGTGGATTGTGTGCAGTTCTGCAGCCTTAACCAGAGATGGGTCCAACTTGGAGCCAGGGGATCTTCTCAAAACTTCCTGCATGATCCATGTCCGTAGCACCCTGCTATCAAAGCCCCTCAGGCAAAAACTCAACACAGGGTGCAGGTTCCACCTCTTTTTCTGTTTCTGCAGAAGCCTTTGAACACTCTTTCTAGCTATTGTGGCTCTTGCAAGCACTCGAGGTCAGCCTGTTATTATGGTGAGAGCAGAGGCTGTATGTGCTGATGCAATTCATAACTTACACAGCGACAGTGTAGGAAATGAAGGTGCCTTTCTATGACTGTGTGTCTCTTCATTCACCTTGAAGGGACTCACTGTCTTTCAGCCCACTCAACCTCTGTGGCTCTCCCAGCTGTGATTAAAGCCTTCGTCAAGGCTCTAGCATTCAGAGTTGCTTCTGCGGATTGCAGTCTTGATCTGATTTGTCTTTGGAGACAAACATTTTCCTTGAGACTCATTTAATAACAAGATAAGGGCTGAATGAAAACATTTCCTTGTTTGCAACTGAAACTGCCTCCAAGAGTCTGGAGAAATATAGGTGGGTATCAGCTCTGCAAAAGCAACCAGAAACAAGAGGGGATTTTCTCATGTAGCAACACTAGAACCGTAAGAGAACCTCCCTCTCCCTGCTCTCTCTGTGTCAGTGACCTGCCACCCATACTGCACGTTAAATAATGAGGCAACTCAAGTGTGTAAAGCCCTGGTGAAAGCCTCCTCAAGTGACACTCTTCATTGACATCAAGTTTCACGTTTGGATCTGGCTCTGAGAACACAAGAGCATCCAAACTCTCCTGAAGGGGTTGGGCTGACTTGGTGGATTTAGATGCCCTGAGGGCACTCCAGTTTGTCTTCCCACTGATTTTATCCCCAAAAAAGCTAAAACATTGTCCTCAAAACAAATGTTTGCCTATTTAAGCATCACAGAAACCGAGAGCACCACATCCCTCACTTACCATCGCTACTCTCGGGGAGACGTTACTAATAGGATTTAACAGTCTGTTGCACAAGGAAGCCAGTGGCATTTGAAGAGAAGCTTTCATTCCTCTCCTGCCTTTCTTTTGTTCAACGATGCCAGATTGAAGTTTACTCAGTAAATTCACAGAGATTTAAAATTACCCTTCAGTTCGTGTGGACTGAAAGGGGAGGAATCCCGTTCTGTCTAATCTAATTTACTGCAACTATCAAGAGTGTCAATAGAAAAGAGTCATCAATATGACATGCACAGGGAAAGTAATTTGTTTCTCTCTGTTCCCAGGTGGTTGTGGTGCAGATGCAGTAGCTTCTTGCATCTCATAATTAAGCCTCAATAGCTTTGCAATTGGATTCTCTCTTACATACCTTAGCACATCATCCTCCTTACAGGGATGTGTGTGACCCATACGCTGTGCCGCTAAGCAGCCGACATGAGGATGATGATGCAGTACTAGCAAAATGACCCTTTAGATGGAGGCACTGGGATGATGGATAACCCTGCAATGATTCTGTTTAAACCAGGGAGAAGGCATCCAGATGGGGCTTGATGACACAGGTGGAGGATTTTGAGGATCTAGGAGCGATCTCCCCTTTAGGCTCTCTCTCCAGTACTGTCTCCACTGCTTTTATAATGGTGGATTTCTAAACCTGTCTGACTTCCATCCCTCTGTGTTTAGAAACGAATATTTAAAGTTTTCCAGCACTGCAGTGGCAGGGATAAACTGTGACAATTCCTAAAGGAAGGAGATAATACAATACAACCCCGCTCAGATGAAGATGGCTGTTGACTCTGGATTCAACAGTGCATCACATTAAACCTTCTTGTCACTATCTTCAAAGCTCTGCATAAATCTTCTCTTCCTACTTGTTCTTCATTGCCAGATTCAAAGTACTCCTCACCCTCATGACCACCCTCTCCCTGCCAAGGCTTCTAGATTCGTCAGGTTGTTGATCAACAACGCCCACCACTGCCCATGAGCCCTACCACATATAGCCCTCTCTATAAATGTCCCAACTTCCACCCACACCTTAAAAACTCCTTTATGCTGTATTACTTGCAGACTTTATGTGGAGTGAACTTTGTCCAGACAGGAGCTTCAAAGACTGAGAGTGGATTCGCTGAGTGAAATATTAGGTGCAGGAAGTATTTCTTGTTTGGAAGCAAATTGACCTCCTCACAATTTGTTAGAGCGAAAAGTAGAATCCCGTTCATATTTGATGGGGAGTTAGGTCAACACTGTGGCATAAAATACTGCTGCCTCTTCTTAAAAGTAGGTTAAAACAGGCTGTGTGCCTTGATCTCTCTTTTCTTTCCAACCGTCCTCAGATCATGAGATGCTGGGTATAAAATAACCCTATTCCGAACCAGGCTCAGATTGGGGGTAGCTTTAAAGAAACAACCGTACAAACGATGTCCCGTAACCCTTCCATGGCTTCAGAGGAGGCAAAGGTATTAAAGAATTAAAGGAGAAGATGTGTCGAATTAAAGGAGCGGTGGAGAGTTTTTATAGCTGAGGATTGAAATGAGAGCTCACGCAGGACACACGGAGGAGGTCTGTGCAGAACGCGAGCTCAGGTTGCTGCGAAGAGAGGAGATGCTGTGTTCCACAAGTCAAAAACGTAATGAGCAGGAAAGGCTCTGTGTGAAAGGGTTGCTGGAGCAAGCAGATGAATGATTTTAAATTCTAAAGAGAAGTGAATGAGATGGAAATGTCTGGTTAGGGGTAAAGCTATTGTGAGGAGGTTAGGAAAACGTTGTCTAAGGTTATTTTCTAAGTGATGGCTTCGTGATGCTTTCAGGATGCCACACGGAGTGGTGCAAGGGTTCGTTCACATCAAGCCCCTCCTAACCCCTGGAGCAAGTAACGTATGAGTATGGTAGAAACAGCAGGTTAATGTCCTATGGAAATATACAGCAACCAGATGCAGAGCAGCTCAGAGAGGACTCCAAGCCATAATTTCTAGCAGGAGGAGAATGATACAGTTCCGTAAGTATAAACACACAATTCACCTAACTCTTGCTATTATGAGAGGCTTGAATAGATCCCTGTGTCATTGAGCTCGGTTAACTGCATGTTTACAGCAGGAGCCACTCGAGGTTGCTTCAACTCAGATGGTTTTGCTTTGTTCCTCCTCCTGCCCCCACACTGAAGTGTATTCAGTGACTGCTTTATTTCCATTACAGAGTTGATCAGCCTTTCACTTCCTGAAACAGCTGTCATCAGTTAGAAGGAAATATTTGCACACATCACAGCTTTTAAAATTTAGTCTTGCTCAGTTCGAAATCTCTTCTTTTTCAAAAAGGTGTGCTTTCAAAAATTACATATTAGAAAGTAGAAGATGTAAAGTGATTGTAGAAGGGAAGTGATTTAAAGATTTCGGTATAATTTCATGTAATTCCTAACAATGGTCTGTATCATTTTATCTGTAATAGCTTTTCTTTGATGATGGAAAGTTTTCCCTAACTCTATCCTACTCTCTGGCTGTTACTCATACCCTAGTTGAAAGCCTTTGCGTTCCTATAACTATAATCTTCTATATTAACGATTTGCAGCTACGCAGTGATGTTTTATGGAGGTATCTGTCTCACTGTACATAGTCCCTTCCTGCCTCTTATTGCTATCCAGAGACCAAAGAGTATCAAGTGTGCCACCGTGAATTAACTTGTTGGTTCTCCTTACTCACTGCAGATTGTCTTCTTGAAGTTCCTGCAGCCCAAAAAGACTCTGATCCTGCTGTGGCAGAGGGATTGGACTGGATGATCTCTTGAGGTCCCCTCCGATCCCTAAGGATTCTATGATTCATGATGTCCTATTAGCTTCAACTACAAAGAGAATTCCTCCAGAGGTTGCAAAAGTAGAGTCTTAGATAGTTGTTCTCAAAGATTTGGAGACTAGATGGAGGCTCTTTGGGAACCCCATGAGAAGGAGAAAAGGCCACTCATCCTTCTTTGGTTGTTGTCACTAAGGAGAAATTTTTCCCTTCCTAAACTACTGTTCTCTGATTGAAAACCAGTTAAAGAAGCCCAACAGCTCATCTTCTGATGAGCCAACATCTCTGCATGCCTTCAAATCACAAAGAGTGTACAGTGTGTCTAGATGCTGTTCTCTTCACTGCTGCAGAGGACAGCCGTGTACACTGCTTAGAGATGTTCCTTCCATGGTCATTGTGAAGCATTTCTGAGAGGAGCCATTTATTTCTTGTGTCTAAGGGGATTGAAATCCAATTGTGGAGACCATTTTGGCTTTAATATAATGAAATTACTTTTGTTTGGAGAGACCGAGTACCTGAGGTGAAGATGGAGCTTCGGATGACTTCAAGGTTTGTGTCTAGAGGATGCTTCAGTGAAAACAGTTCCTCTAAACATTATTAATCGTATGAGTCTGTCTCCTAGAAATTCCTCTTCCAAAAGATTAACCAAATTAGATGAAAAAAAGCAATTCTAAAACTCCAGGACGTTGCTGTTGAGGTAACAACGTCCTACTGTGATCTGTTCTAATCGCTTGCTTTTAAAAGAAAGCCACATCCTTTCTGCAAAGAGCAGCTCGTGTTTGCAGTCACTCTTGCTCACTGGAAGACAAATTCATGCCTCTCTCGCAGCAGTTCTATCCAAGGGTAATTCAGGTTGGCTCTACCTTTCAGGACACAAAGGGGTATCAAACAGGCAACTGCAAATTTGAGTCAGATCAATTTAGCAAGGAAAGAGAACAGGACAATGGGCTGCTGTCACAGGAGTCCTAACTTAATTTTTCCCCTTTCTCGTTTGTATTCTTGGAAAAAAGTGAGTCAAGTTAAGAAAGAAATCAACACAAGATGCAGACTAAATTCCTGTTATTGATATTCCTGGTAGCTGAGAACATCTCATCCTTCTCTTGTCATGCTTCTAGTCTCACAGGCTGAGTGTTCTCCCCTTCAGGTGCCACCAGTGCATGCGGCATACCTGGAATTGCTGGTTCGATTGGGTGCTGTAGCAGTGCAAGGAACATCTCCAGAGAAGGAGACTTCACAACCGCCCTGGGCAGCCTGTGCCAGTGCTCCGGGACCCTCCCTGGGAAGAAGTTCCTGCTGATATTGATAGGGAACCTCCTCTGTTCCAGCTGGCACCCAGTGCCCCTTGTCCTGTCACCAGATGACTTCGAGAAGAGCCTGGCTCCATCCTCCTGACACCCACTCCTCACAGATTTAGAGACAGGAATGAGGTCCCCCCTCAGCCTCCTCTTCTCCAAGCTCAAGAGACCCAGCTCCCTCAGCCTTTCCTCATCAGGAAGCTGTTCTCCTTCTGATTCTATGTGCATCACCGTCTCTGTGCATCGAGCTCTTTTCACTAAAGCCCTGTGGTGCCTGCAGTGGCAAACCCGGGAAATTCAGTTTGGCTGAATCAGCATCAGCTACTGCAGCATCTGAGTGCAGCTTCGTAGCCTGAGGGATCTCTTCCTTCTAAACACAGAGAGAGAGAGGAGGCTGTGTCTATGTAGGTCGCTAGTGTTGAAGATCAGACTACTCTACGTATGGTTGTGACATGAAGTCTGTCGATTCAGGGGGAGAAGTTCAGGAATTTCCATAGCAACGGAAGGAAATAGATGATTCCTGATGGATCCTTTGGCACGGTAAATGAAGGTTTGATTTGTTCCAGCCACTCTGTATGAACTAAATTTGGATTGCTAGAAGGCCTTGCATATAGGCAACAAAATGCAGAGACAAGAACACCTCTTGCACTCCGTGAATAGATTAAGGAAAGAGAGGGGTAGACTCTTGTTTGGAGTTTGATTCAGAGTCATCTTGGAAACTGAGAAAGACTTTTAAAAGTCCTTTAGTCTTCGAAGGCAGGGTAGAGAAAGCAAATGAATATTGATGAAGAATGAAGCTGAGCATATAACATCACATTCATTAACTTGCTCTCTCCTGAGCTCCTGTGATGTTTTATGCATTTTGAATTAACCATTTTAGCAGGGGACAGGTTAATTCCTCCCACCTGGAAATGTATATATATAATTCTGAAGATGTTTCTGGAAGCAGAAGGTTTTCATCCTGTGTATAATTTGCTCTGCAAGTCATTTTAGATTGAAGGATGTATCATAAATAATGGTTTGCAGCACAAGAACATGAGGCCAACCATCGTTGAAGACCCCCTGAGGAAATTAAACACACTCACACACAGAGGTGCAGCCTTTCCTCATCAGGAAACACAGATTAGGTGTCTGTAGAACATGGATAAGGTAATTCCATGGCAATTGTTGTGCTGTTCACTCCTCAGACCGCAGAGAAATCACAGAATCATTCAGGTTGGGAAAGACCCTCTAGATCATTGTGTCCAACCATTAACCCTACTCTACATGTTCTTCTCAACCCCTCTGTCAGTCTCAGAGATGAATCAGACTTTAAAAGTGACAAATGCTGAGCTGATAGTACACGTTACAGTTTGTGATGTGATTTTCTGATCAGCTGTACAGCAAGAAATAATTGGGGCTCTAGATGCAATCTCTGGCCACCTTCAAAGTCTTTCGATGCTTTACCAGTTTGACTGTTTTGATGCTTTACCAGTTTGACACCGTCTCTGGAGGTGTTCAAGGTCAGGCTGGATGAAGTGCTGAGTGGCATGAGCTAGATGGCAGATGTTTAGGTTACTCGGTTGGTTTTAGATTGGACTGGATGATCTTTAAGGTCTTTTCCAGCCTCATCAGTACTGTGAGACTGTGATGCAGGGCTGTCCTGGGCTGGACAGTCTCTCTCACAAGCACCATCTTGAGAAACAGAGATCCAGCAGAGTTAAAGGTATGATCAGCTAAGGAGGAAAAGCCAGCTCAAAACCTTACTGTGTTCAAGTGTAATTGCCATTCGGAAATGTTTCCTGACTTTCATGAGTATCCGTGTTATTTATAAGCTTTTGCTAAATACTGTCGACGAAAACTTTTCAATCTGTGCACTGTTTGCAAACTGTTCACTTCAAATCATCACTATTCATCATATGTGTTAGCTCACGTGACCCGGGGGGTTTTTTTTGCATCCTGCTAGGATGCCTGAGACACATTTGTAGGAAAATAATGAGTTCTTCAGTACAATCTGTTTAACATTCAAAGCTGTTTTGCAGATCCAGAAACAGTTCTTCAATTCACGAGTAGGCAGACTATGAAGCGTGTGACCTGTTGAATAGAAGAGCTCTAAATTAGAATCTAAATTAGATTTGATTATTCTGAAATACATTCATGAATATTTTACTTAGTCAAACGTACACAGTAAAATATTTAAAAAGTTAGGCCTGACCCACACTAAAGAGAACTTCAGGGTTCAGTAGGAACAATGACAGACACATCATGCAATAGGATTCCTCTCCCTATTCATGCTATCTTCATGTGTTTCATTACAGCAACACACGACACCACGGAATTGTATAGCTTTTACAAGTGAATCACGGAATCATAGAATCATTGGGGTCAGAAGGGACCTCAAAAGATCATCCAGTCCAAGCCCCCTGCCACAGCAGGATCACCCAGACCAAGTCACACAGGAGCACAGCCAGGCAGGTCTGGAACGTCTCCAGAGAAGGAGACTCCACAACCCCCCTGGGCAGCCTGTTCCAGTGCTCCGGTACCCTCCCTGGGAAGAAGCTCCTGCTGATATTTACAGGGAACCTCCTCTGTTCCAGCTGGCACCCAGTGCCCCTTGTCTTATCACCAGATGGCCTTGAGAAGAGCCTGGCTCCATCCTCCTGACACCCACCCCTCACAGATTTAGAGACAGGAATGAGGTCCCCCCTCAGCCTCCTCTTCTCCAAGCTCAAGAGCCCCAGCTCCCTCAGCTTTTCCTCACCAGGGAGCTGTTCTACTCTCTTCATCATCTTCGTTGCTCTACGCTGGACACCCTCCAGCAGCTCTGTGTCCTTGAATAGAGGGACATTGGAATAGAGAGGGGGTTGTGGAGTCTCCTTCTCTGCAGACGTTCCAGCCCCGCCTGGCTGTGTTCCTGTGCGACTTGGTCTAGGGGATCCTCCTGTGGCAGGGGGATTGGACTGGATGATCTTTTAAGGTCCCTTGCGATCCCTAAGGGCTCTATGATTCTAATTCCATAGTGGCAACGATCTGGAACACCAAGTGTGTGATCATTTGAAGAGCTGCAGAAGCATCCAAAGATAAAAAGAAGGTAATTTATGCAGGACTTTTGCACTTTACTGCCAAAACCCAAATGTTGTAGGATTTTTATCACAAAGAATGGAGAAGGCTTTCAGAAGGCAAGAAGTGAGTTTGGCCAGTTATTTGATAAGGAGACAGAAATGATAGTGCCAGAAAAGATCTTTGCAAAGTGCTGAGCTTTCAAAAAATGACGTGGAGACTGTATTGAAGAGGCTGAAATAAAGAAGACAGATAGCTGAAGAGGGGAAGCTGGACAGAAAGGGTACTCGTGCTGTGGTAATCTGTTGAAATCCTCCCAAAGTGAATCAGAGTTCTATTTTAATAGAATATGGATGATGTAGGCACATCTCACTATCAACTCTCCAGGAGCATAAGCAAAACAAACCTCTTTATAACCTTTGCACGTGATCGACTTCCCATGGCATCTCGGCTGTGAAACGGTAATGTTCTTTCAGGCTTATCTGCAGCTGCAAAATGATTATGGCAAGTACCTGAACATCTTTAGCTAGTCTTACAACAGCTCTTTTTATTTGTTCCGCTTTGTGGATCTTGCAAGTGAAGTACACTGTCAGCAGCATTTAAGGCACCATTTGAAGTTGGCTGCCTTGCACTTTTTCCCGTGGCACTGACTATATATATGCTAGTAAAGCCAAGCTATAAAAGCAGAAGTGTAAGTGGTAAACCTTGAGCTACGCAGGCTTCTCCGAAGCATTTAGGCATGAACTCAAGGAGGAATAGTGTGGAAAACTTGCAGATCCTTTCATTATTCATTTCCTCAGTACCTAAAAATATTCCTTTGCCTCACCACGAAGCCGAGTGTGAGGAAGGCAAGGTGAGCTGGCATGAAATCACAGGTTGCTTTTCTGGTTCAGAACTAAAGTGTCCAAATAGACATGAATGAGGTTCCCCCTCAGCCTCCTCCAAGCTCAAGAAACCCAGCTCCCTCAGCCTTTCCTCATCAGGGAGCTGCTCTCCTTCCTTCATCATCTTCGTTGCTCTAAGCTGGACACCCTCCAGCAGCTCTGTGTCCTTGAACAGGGGGGCATTGGAACAGAGAGGGGGTTGTGGAGTCTCCTTCTCTGGAGACTGTGTGCACAACACATACAAACACGAGGGTTTGGGTTGTGTTCAAGCGAGTCAGGAGCTGGGAGTTGTCTTTTTGTCTAAGTGGGGAGGGAAGAGGCAGCTTGTGAGGTAAAGGGTTTCTTTTCACTGCAAGGAAGAGAGAATGAAGTCTGTCATGAGTGAAGACATCATCCCTCACTAACCAAACCCTCCTCAGGTGCTTTGGAGCTCTGTCTACCCTCTGCATGTGTCTGCCTTCTCCTTCAGGCACCTGTAAGTGAAGATTACAATAATTCTTCCTTTTTTCTACTCTTGGGGGTGGATTTTTTTTTCAGGGAAACAATCAGAACCCTTACAATTTTTTTTCCCCTTTGTCTGTTCCATCTCAACTTCAGTTGGCAGTTTCTGAGCCTGCTTTCTCATGTGCTGTAAATAAAACAAAAGCATTAGAGCTGGAAGGTTCCTGATACACTTACATAAGATGCACGGAGAACGAATTCCAAAGGAGACAATCACAGATGTCCTCAGCATGGAAGACTACATTTGGCTTAAGTTCCAGGATTAATGACTGTGCAGTTAGTTATTGTTAAAGTTGAATTTACTGCCAAGTTTGTTAAAAAGTATGAGTAATTAAGCTCAGAAGTATTTTCTTCCTACCTAAGCTGGTGCAGTCGTATCTTTGAAGTCACCACACACGGCGATTTCACCGGTACAGCCCAGATTTCATAGGCATGGGTGGCTATTCTTTTCAAATCATTAAAATGTCTTCATGTTCTCATTTGATTAGTTAAATTTTTAATTATTGAAAAAAAATGAGATATTCCCATGCCAAGTAGCTGTAGCTTGTGTATAACTGGAACTAGTAATTCAGCGGAATGCTTGTTCTTGATGGGGATGAGCAGCGGTTGAAAAGCAAAGGACCACAACACAGTCGAAGGGGATCTCTGGAGTATTAATGAGTCTCCTTCACCATAGCATAATGCAATAAATTCAATCTAAAGGTTCTTGAAGAAACCTTCCTATTGAGATAAAGGAATGTGTTACAGTCGAATCAGATGCTGACAGCAGAGACATTCTGCAAAGGGAATTAATAAATGAATTCCTTTGCACTGGAAATTCTGTGGGAGATAGATGTAGTCTGCAGGGCTGTGAACAGTCAGTTTGGGTTATGAAGGAGTAAGCCACAACAGCTTTTGTTAGCCACAGCATGACTCTGCTCAGTCTCAGTCAAGATTATAATGATGGTAGAAACTGTAGACCCCCTCCTACTTATGTTGTCTGCTTACACGAGGAGAGCAAGGCACTCTCTTCAAAGAGCAGTACATCTAGACACAGCAGGGATGCGTGGAGCTACCAACTTTAAGCTAACCAGACAGATATAGTAGCTGAGCTTTTTAATTTTGGGTTCTATTTCCATTTCTGCCATTGCAGCAAAACTCACTAATTTCATGGCTACCTGATGGAAGGGTAAAACTGGAGTCTCTAGTTCAACAGTCAGAGATATTACAGTTCATAATTCCCAAGGGTCAGCCAGAAGGGTTTAGTGAACCACTCACCTTGTGACCTGAATTCCACAGCCGTATTGCTCTTCCTGCTAAAGCTTTGATGGACTTCGCCTTGAACAGCTGCATGGAAGAAGTATTTGATGGAAGGCTCCTCTTCCAACTGATGCAATAGACTTTCCAGAACCAAGGTCTTGCTAAATACCCTTGGTGTCTGAAAGGATAACGGTTATATGGACACCTCGCTGCCCCTCTGGAAAGCTGGATATTAGTGAAGTTTGTTCCTATGAAAATGCCTCGAGCATCTCTGCCCATTCACTTTGCTATTTGTTTATGCACTTGCACTATAAAAATAGTTCAGGAGAAGAAAAAAGGAGAGGGTATTGTGGTGTGGAATGAAGTTTCCTTAGTTACAGAGCTCGAAATGTTGCCATAAACCCCAGTTATTTCTGATGAGACATATTTTGTGGCGTTTAATGAAGGGTAAAAGGAAGAGGTAAACAAATGATAGGTCATAAAAAAGCCTGTACTTGATGCACCAAAAGGAGAGAGACTCGTGGCTCTGGTGCACGCACGTTTTGGAAGAGGTTTCTATCATGGAGCTGCCTTCTTCAGTCAAGTTTGTAGATGCAGAGTAGCACTGATTCTGCTTTTCTTTCCTATCGTTAGCACCAAATTGTCTCACTAATGTTTAGATACATACAAAACATGTACATATCATGTGTAACCCTATATCGTGCGTGTGGTATCTACACGTGTATTTGACATGTTCAGGTAGACAGGTAAAGAGAGCTTTCCTTGCCTTAGCATTCTCTAAATTCCCTCAAGTATGTGGGGCTTTTAGCTCATGGCAATACTTCTATCTGAGATCCAGTGCACAGAGCATCTCAGAGATCCCACGGCTGTGATGGGTAGAAGCAGCTTGGAGACATTCAAAACTTGACAGAGCATGGCTCTGTGTAACCCTGTCTAGTCTAACCACCTCTGAGCAAGGGATTGGATTTGGAACTTCCAGAGGGCCCTTGAACCCAAATCATCCAGTGATTCTGTGATACTTCACTTTTGTAGGCCAGCTAGGATGAGCCTAGTGCTGGTATGAAGTTGTTAACAAGACTAGGTTCCTTATATGGCTTATTTTGGAGTGGAAGTACTGAGCAACTTCTGTCCAAAGTGTAGAAGAAGGCAGTCAGCTCCTCCACAGGAAGGACCTGAGCAAGTGGTCTGGGTTCCTCCAGTACAAAGGACCTACAGGAAAGACAGAGAGGGAGCTTTATCAGTGAGAGCAGTGATAGGACTCTGAGTAACTGTTTTAAACTGAAATGGGGTAGATTTAGATCAGATCTTAGGAAGAAAGTCATACTGTGAGGGTGGTGAGACATTAGAACGAGTTGCCTGGGGAAGGTACGGATGCCCCATCCCTGGAAGTGTTCAATCTAGGCTGGACAAGACTTTAAGCAGTGATATGGTAGGAGGTGACCTTGTCTGTGTAAGGGAGTTGAAATAGATGATCTTTGAGGTTCCTTCCAAGCCAAACCTTTCTATGATTCTATGATATTATTCTTGTAATTTAAAATTAATAAGAGAATAATGAGATTTAAATTGGTCGAGATACATTATAAATGAGCAGAACTCAGAGACAACCAATTGATGATAAAAGGAGGCAATAGTAGGATTATGAATAAAAAATGTGGAGGTAGGGGTTTTTTTTGTTCAGGAAATCTTTTGGTGAAAGTAAAAGGAAGCAGGAGGGCAAGTGTGTGATCTAGGTTATCAGACAATAGCATCTGCATGAATTTATCTATAAAATAAACACAGATTAGTTCTTTTAGAGGCCACGGTACTTCCATAACTGAATGCCTTCTCCCTTCAGTAAGACATTGGATAATTCTGAGTAGAAAATGATGAGGAAGGAGGGTATAAAGATTTTTGAAGAAACTGAAAAGTCTAGGAAATTAGTTCAGTGGAATTTGAGAAGCGTTTCTTACTAAATGGGAATCATCAGATGTCTCTAGTTGTTCACAGCTAATGCTTGCAGCTCATGTCATCTATTGTTTTCACTAAGGATAGCAGCATAAAAATAAGACCATATCTGCACCAGGGAGTGATGAGGGATCCATGCTCGAAGTAGAGGAACAGTGGATCAGCATGCAGCGTACATTTCTGGCCACCAAGACTAGAAAACCTGCCAGGGGATGAAAGTCAGAGGAGGATTTAGAAGGTCTGTTATGAGATGAAGTTTTCTCAGCAGAAAACAGAGGACAGGTACAGGCATATTAGCTGCATCAGAGCGGTTGTGACCCACTGAAGTAAAGCTGTCAGGAGAAAGCACTCTGCTACATTCCAGGTGGGATTTTCCCTATAAAGAGGGAAATTTGAATGCCATTGTGGAATATCATGTTCAGCCCTCATCAGCATTGTTCGAGAGAGGTATTAAAATTAGAACAGGGTTACTAGAATGGAAGAATGGAGCAACTACCTTAACAAAAAATAGGAAGAAAAGAATTAATAGGTTGCTATCTTCAGACCAGCAAAATGGAAGCTAGCAGAGGATGTAATTATTGCTTATAAATATCTACAAGCAAGTAAATTCCAGGAAGAGCTAGAAGCTAACGGACAAATGGGGTATAAAGTGATCGTAAATATGGTTAGGCAAGGAATTAGAAGAAGCCTTAGAGGTAGAAGATTAATGCAGATCAGCTGTTCGGTTGGAGCAGTGGGTACAGATCACAGAACCACTTTTAAAAGGGAGTTTGATAAATGCATCACCGGGATGATATGACATGACTTCCTCTGATGATTGAGTGCTGGAGCTGATTACCCGGGAGATCAGTTCCTAAGTGGATAGATAATTGGTGGAGAGATGAAGGAACAAGCCAAGCAGCACATGGTGTTGGGACCTGAGCAGAGAGAAAGCCAGAGATTAGAATTCATTTAACCATTTGCTGTGGTAGGGGGATTGGACTGGATGATCTTTCAAGATCTCTTCTGATCCCTAAGGATTCTATGATTCTCTAGGGTTTGAGTTGTCTATCCTCACCCCATCGAGTCATTAATTTGAAGGGCAATTCATCCCACCCAAACAGAGACATGGAAAACTAGGGGCTGAGTAATCTTCTGAAGTGATTTACTCCTTTAAAAAGCCCTGCTCTGTTGAAAAGGTGATCTCAGCTAGCCAAGCCAAGCTTTTTGATGGCTGCAGTTAGCTGAGATACATCTTGTCACGTCGAAGGGAGAACGTGCGAACAAAGGTGGAGCCATAGAGGAAGATGAGAGAAATTCTGCTGCAGAGAGGAAAACAAGGCAGGTGATTTAGCTTAATTCCTGTAGTTTTATAACCACCTTGATAACTATTTGGCATTGGAATTACTTTGGCAAGTGATTTCCTTGGCGATAGAAATGAGTTGTCAATGACAGCGTGCTCATCGGAGGATGCCTGCGAGAGAGAGCTGTGGGGAGACTTGAGAGGGCAGCATTTAATCTAAGGTTAAGGAAGTCATTCTCCTCTCATTTTCTGTCAATGTTTCTGCTGTTGCTCTGTAATTTTTCTCTGCATTTGATCTTCAGAGAAATGGGGGTTTATATACATATTCTAACAACTTAATTTCTGCACTAACTAACTGTCGTCTCTCACGTTGACTCAGAGACCACAAGGTTTTTTCTTATGCTGAGTTGTACAACAGTTTGCACCCCTACCCAGGGTCTCTGCCTTTCCCATTGTCCTGTGCTGCATTACAGGCAATTACCATAGTACAGACAACCCACTTACGACAGCGATCTGCAATTTCCTCAAAACCATACAGACATCAAAGCCCCTGAGACAAATGAAGCAACAATTTCAGATTCAAGCCAAATCAGGCAAAAAAACCAAAACCCCAAAGCAAGGGGCAAGATCAATAGCAAATAGGAGGAAGAGGTTTCTTTCTTATGCAAAGAAACAGGGATTCTTAGCAAAGATCATTACACATTGTATTGTTCCTGCCCTGCCATGCAGATAAAAGCTTTCTATTTCATTTCTGCAGGGAGTTGTTTGTCTGCGAGGTTTCTTTTCTTAGCAGCAACTAAAAAAAAACCAGTTCAGAGTTCCTTTGAAAATAGCTGTCACACGAGAACACGCATGCTGACACTCCGTCCTTCTAGGGGTCGCATTCTTCACCTGGGGAATGCGATGTGTTCCTGTCTCTCAAACCAACTTTATTATTCAAATTCCTCAAATGGAAGAGCTACTGATGTCTCTAGGCAATGGCTGAAATACCAGAGTAAGCTGTGACCCTCTCCCAAGGCAGATGCTAACAGCAGCTTAAGATAAAAATACCTGCTGCTGCCTTCCATGGTTGCCCTCACCTTGTCTCAAACTGTACCCAGTCCCAGCCAAAGCGATACCATTCCTCTTAGTAGAGGGTTTTCTTACCCAGAAGGTGACAAATGACAAAGTTCATGCTCTGATCATGATGTCTCAGCCATGTCACTGCTTCTTTCCGTGGAGATTTGTGTCATTTCAGAGATAAAGAAGCTGAACAGTGATGTATGCAGGTCTGTGCCAACATCAACTCACGCTACTGCTCCCATTCCCCCCGCAAGCAGTAACTGATGGATAAAACGAGTGTGAAACTCCTTAGTATGCCACATGTTTCAAGCACTCAGGCATTCCAGCAGAAGTAGGCAACACACAGTGCTAGCTCAGCAGGAGAGTTACATCTCTTTAAAGAAGTGGATGTCCAGCTGGCTTCCTAGAGCTGTTGCTTTGCAATTGACTGTTCCAAGAGAATATTCACTGCGGCGAAGTTACTGAGCCTAGATGAAGTTGGCTTGGTCGGGTTAGTTTGTTGGCACATTTGCATTCTGCAGCAGACAGAGGTTTGTTTTAATTACTTAGAAGTGTTGCATGCACACAAATCATTACCAACCATTTGCTTGTAATGCAGACACAGTAGGGGAAAAGCTTCTGCCAAGCCAGTAGGACTGGGGAAGGATTTTACAGCCATTGCTATCTTGCAACTGGAAAAAAAAGAGGGGTTTACTACTTTCTGAATTGCTTTTGGCCTCCCAATTCCCCCTAACATTCCCAGTTCTACATTGAGCTGAACATCTGCAACGGAGAGAGGAAAGGAAAGGACTGCTTTCACACTTCTCACCTTCCCTTTAGCACTGGAACTGCCTCATATTTTATGTTTCAGAACAGAGAAGGACACTTTAGTGTAGAGCAACTATAAAAAGCAGAATTGGTGTTTAAAGTCCTTTTTCTTGTCACAAAAGTTGGCTCCATGTGCATTGATATGTAGATAGAATCACAGAACCATTTAGGTTGGAAAAAGGTTTTAATAGCCTCCACTGCAGCCATAAACCCAGCCCTGCCAAGTCCACTGCTCAACCATTACTCTTGTCACTCTAATATGAAAAAATCCCACATTTATTTAGATTTATTTATTTATTTAGATGTTCAGAAATAAAAACACTGAAGGTGCTGTCATCAGAATTCTTTTCCAACCCCCTCTTCCCCTTCCAGAGCTGATTGCCTGTCCCTTGTGTTTGTTTCAGATGTTAAATCTTTAGAAGACTCCTCTTTTGTCTCTCCTGTTTTAATAGCCTAGGCTGAGAATAAGCCTTTACTATGTAAAGTAAACCTACCTGCTCTGAAATCTGGGCATCAGTTCACTGTACGAGTGTGATATTTAATCACAGCAGGGTGTTCAGGCTTCTGGGGCTGTTATAGCTGTGATACCACTAAAAATAGAGATGAGGTAGTACTGAGTACCAACCTGCTTGTTCAGTGGCACGTACTCAGGTGTTAAGCACCTGAACCTCGTGTGCTGAAGACACGTGGCTGGAACATTTGTTACATGCTGAAGGATGAAGACATCTCACGTAATGCTTGCCTCTGGGACTATATTAGCTGGAGATAGTGCTTTGTATTTTCTCCTACTGAGCTCTTGTTCATGTTGGAAAAACACCCTGTAGAGCTATCGGGCTGGGTTTTATCCTCCTGCAGTCTGTCCCTGGGTGGGCACCCCAGCTGCATGCAGAGCTTAAGGAGAGTTCTGGTACTAGGAGAAGGTCAGAACAATGCAGGAGAAGCTTGGATGAAGGAGGGCTTAGGCTGCCTGAGATCATTCCTGATCTCACTTATCATGAGGCAGGGAAGAAAGAGCTACGACAGGCTTTTTGGACTCCCCTTCCCACAGCCATGCCTTTGGGCTCTGGTGCTCTTCATGAACCCACTGGCAGGGCATCCAGTTTGCATGGGGTGTGAGAAAGATGCCCTTGTGGGCTGGAACTGATTGCAGCAATAGTCCTCCTCCAGAGAAGACAGAAGTACCTCTGTCCTCCCTTCTCTGAGTCAGTCTGCAAACCTCTTCAGGCTGATCTCCATCCACCCTGTGATGACAGAACAGTTGGGCTGCTGGTTGCAATTAGCACTGTCACTATGCTGACACAAAGTGCAGAGCAGCACTCTGCTGATGGCTTGTGAAATTAGAAGGGAGCCAGGTAGGTGGTGCTGACTGGAGCTGCCAGGACCAACTAACAAAATGACTCTTTCTGAGGAAAAAGAGGAAAGAGCTTTGTTCTGTGTTAAACAGCAAATTACAAAGCACAACCCAGCCCTTTCTGGAGCCTTCATCTCATATTCTGGTGGAAACAGAAATTGTACGTGTTCTGACTAGCAAGAAATCATTTTGTCTTGCCACTCGACTGTTTATGAGTCCTGGGGAGAGGATGTGATTGGGGAATATCTGCAGAAAAGAGCCAGACCTCTCACACATGGGTCCCTGTGTTTGTACAGCAGGAAGAGCAAGGAGACTGCTTCATTAGCAGCTTCTTACGTCTTTCCAGAGGCACTGCTGAAGCTCCAGAAGGATTAGTACTACTAACTACTTGTGGGACCTGAGTTCAACGTATTTGCCGGGAAGCAAAATGCTGAAATCACTTCCTCTGTGATCATTTCCACGTGTGTTTGCTTTGGCAGACCTTGTAGTGAACAAACACGTTGCCATGTGGCTACACAGACGACCTTTCTGCCCCAAGCTTAACTCAGCACTGGCATTTAAAAGAGGCATCGTGGCTGTCCTAAGTTATTCACAATATTTGTAGTATTTGCAGAGACCCACAGACGTATTTAGCCTCTCAGTCTTCCATCCCTACCCTTGAATGGCTGTCTATAAATCTGGGAGGGGTGGGTGTCAGGAGGATGGAGCCAGGCTCTTCTCAAGGTCATCTGGTGCTAGGACAAGGGGCACTGGGTGCCAGCTGGAACAGAGGGGGTTCCCTATCAATATCAGCAGGACCTTCTTCCCAGGGAGGGTAATGCAGCACTGGAACAGGCTGCCCAGGGGGGCTATGGAGTCTCCTCTGGACGCATTCCAGACCCACCTGGCTGTGTTACTGTGCCACTTGGACTGGGTGATCCTGCTGTGGCAGGGGGATTCGGCTGGATGATCTCTCGAAATCCCTTCAGATCCCTAAGGATTCTATGATTCTATGAATTATAGAGCAGGATTCCATAGGTGAACAACTGAACAGAGTTTGCTTCCAGAAACACATTTCTTTCCCTCCCATTTTCACAGGTTTTCATAGGAGAGATTATTTCAAGTGGAAGTGACCAACAATAATAATCTAGCCCAAGTGCAGGTACTCTCCCTACCCCAGCATGCCTGCAGGACGTACTGCAATGTACTCCAAAGTCTGCAGGCAAAGGAAGTTTCCTACTGGATTTCTGCCTTCATTCTGTTCTGCTGGGAGGTTTCCTGTGGTAGTTGTTTCATTTATTTACTCCCCCCCACCTTATCCCTCTTAATTCTCTGTAATCAGAATGGGAGAAAGGGAAGGGAGTATTTTCATGAGGAATAAACAGCCCTGTAAACATCTCTCAGCAGCTGAACTCCCAGTGGGGAACGACATCTCCCTATTAGGGGCATGCAGCATCCCCAGAACATCACCTGAGACACGTGTGTGCCATAGCTGCCTCTGAAGTGCCCTTCCAGGGGGTTTCATCCTCTCTGTTGACCTGCACTGCCTTGGTTATTACTCTGCTCTGGTTAAGACACAGAAAGTGATTGCTCCCTTTCTTCCTGAGCAATAAGTGGGGGGTTTGAAATTCCTTTGTTTGAATGAGGTGATGGTAGGGTACTGCGAGGTGCTTCGCCACCTGTCTTAGAGCAGCTGTATAATAGCTGAGATTGACGTGTGTTGACAACAGCCATCACAGCCTGAATTATTATTCACATTAGAGCCAGATGCAGAGTGCTCAGCTCCTCCGTGATAAACCGTGCACGAAGATAGATCAAGAGCTCTGGGCTTTTGGCAGACTCGGGATAAGAGAAGTGAAAGAGACCGCAACAAGAGGAGAGGGAGGTTACCTGGTGGTCACAGGATAACGCTGGTGGCTGTGATTGCTGGACTGTGGAAAGACCGTCCTCATTTTACACGCCAGGAGGGATTTAGGGAAAATATTCAGCAGAATTTTTACCTTCAGGAGTTAGAGGAAACTGCCTTCTCCTGCCCTCACTGGGCACGATTCACGAAAGGCGAGTATCTAGATTTGTTAAATAAATTATTCACTGGGAAGTAATTACCAGCCTGACTTTTTCTGATGTCCTTCACGGCACTGAGGTAGGAACTCATAGCTCAGAGATGCCTAGGAGTAAATTTAGATTTAGCTGAAGAACAGCGTTCTCCACTGAAATGGGGTGTCTCAGCGTGACCTCACTCGCAGCAAGGTGATGGCACTGCAACTTCTCCATCCTGCGGGTTTATAAAGGGGGGGGCAGGATTCTTTAACTTTGAATAAGATGAAACCACACTGGAGTGACTGGTAGAGTCTTTCTCATCCAGAAACTTTCTAGATGGGCAGGGAAATGAGACACACAAGGATTCATCCTCAGTCACTCAGTCTTGACCCATTCTTGGGGAACCAGACAGAAAAGGTCAGAAGTCCCCACTGCTTTTCCAGTTCTCACAAGTTTATTCACACCCTGCATGCTCTCTGGTCATAATTGGAATGGCTGAATTCCTTATTGATAAGCTCTGGAACAATAAGAACCTCAACCTTCATATAGGAATTGTCTTCTCTCTTCTCAACCTCTGTTTCTTCTTGAATTAAGTATCTGAAGAGCAACTCTATAGGAGGAAAATAGCAGGAGCATAGTCTAACCTCATAAAACACCCCGTTCTAAATAAATGTCAAAGGAATGGGTGACTAACTGTATCCCGGGCTGCATCAAGAGCAGTGTGACCAGTGGGTCGAGGGAGGGGATCCTCCCCCTCTATTCTGCTCTCCTGAGACCCCATCTGCACTCCTGCATCCAGTTCTGGAGCCCCCAACATAGGAAGGAGATTGAGCTGTGAGAAGGTGTCCAGAGGAGGGCCACGAGGTTGAGGGGAGGGCTGAAGAATCTCTGCTATGGCTATACACGACGTCATGTCTCCTCAAGTCTTCTCAAGTGTTCTCATCACAGACACTTCCACCAGCTCTCTTGGCAACGTGCATGAAGAAGCCTTCCTGTCTCCAGGCACTGACATTCAGAAAGTTACTAGAAATTTCTTTGAGATCACCTCATTCATCCCAGCCCACAGTTCTCCGAATCGAGGTCTGAAGCAGGAAAATCTGACGCCGGCGTTCCTGTTTGCAATTACCTTTTCTATAAATACTACTCCTCTCGCCCCAGACCTCCCCCCATTAGTGACTGTTAATGTCTTAATAACACTAACATTCATTAGGAAAATGCATTTCACCTTCTATCCCGTCCCGATTGGAATGGATCTTTCATTTTCATTTCAGAGGAGAGCTTTTTTCCCAGGCGATGCTTTGCTATTCAGAGATTGCCTTTCACATTGCAATAGAAGGGATTTAATGACCCATTAGAGCTGTCGTGGTTTTGTTCTTAATACATTTTGTGAATGACTAACTGCAGCACCTCACAGCTGGCCCCAGTAATGCTTGATGGAGCTCTTTGCCCCACCAGATCTGGAAAGTTTCATAAAAGGAGTCGTTCCAAATAATGGAAGTTAAAAGGGTGCTGTGTAAGTCTTTATTTGAGGCACCTATTGGAGTAATTTGTCACGCCACCAAATTGCTGGAATAGAACTAAAAGAAGGGAAAGGATGACAAGTGTTATGTTCTCTACCAAAGTTCAGTGCTTTATTTACTCGATGACTTTATTTTTCAATAAGACTTCGGGCCTACCAGACACCACACAAGTAGAAATTGTAGCCTCAGGCTGCCTTTGCCAGCTAAAGAGCGTGACTGTGTTATACCAGGGAAGTCTGCAATGGAATGATGCCTTCAAATGTAATTAATCCACTATTAGGAAGTAAGAAATGACCTCACTCGGTCACCTATAAGCAGGAGTCGACTGGGAAGAGAGTTAATGAGTTTAATGTTATGTAGTGTCTCCCACTACTTTACCTGAACACCTTGCTGTAGTCATTTACTTATTCATTCCTTCACCCTTTTATTCATTCATGCTCTCAGCATCACGAGGCATCAGCCTCTTGATCTTAAACTCTCTGTTTGCTTCTACTGGCAGTTTGCAAGGCGTTACGTGGGCCTGCACTCGGGTGCTGTGATGAATGGGGTACAGGCGTGCTAACGGGAAAACAACTCTTTACCTGACTAATCCCCCTCTCAAACTCAACTGCAAGAACAATTAGACAAGGATGGTGGTGAAATACATGATAGCCAGGTGGCTTCATCATCACCTCGAGTGAACCAGACCCAGCTGCTTGCTGTCGTGGTAAAAGAAACAGTGTTCTGGGGTCGCATATAGGGGTTGAGTTGATGCAGTGTCAAACTTTAGTGATAATGCCTTAAGACTGAGAATGAATGTCTCAGAGATAGATAGATAGACAGATAGATAGATAGATAGATAGATAGATAGATAGATAGATAGATAGATAGATAGATAGATAGATAAGAGACAGAGATGGAGAGATAGATAGATAGATAGATAGATAGATAGATAGATAGATAGATAGATAGATAGATAGATAGACAGATAAGAGAGAGAGATAAGAGATAGATAGATAGATAGATAGATAGATAGATAGATAGATAGATAGATAGATAGATAGATAGATAGACAGACATAGATAGATAGATAGAGACAGACATAGATAGATAGATAGATAGATAGATAGATAGATAGATAGATAGATAGATAGATAGATAGATAGATAGATTGATAAATGTCTCATGAAACATACACTTAACCAGGTAGGCTGGGGATCAGTGTGGATTCTATGCCAAGCACAACCCCACTTGTTTCCAAAGGGAACTTAGTGAATTCCCAGAACAGCTTAGATGATGTGTGAGTCCTACTGGAGGAGGTTGGTAGATCTGGAGACTGACTCGTAGAATCATTCAGCTTGGAAAAGACCTTTAAGGTCATCAAGTCCAACTCTATACCCTACTCTACTAAGAGCAGGAGAAATCCTTCCCTTTCCCAGGCCTGCCTTCTTGTGGTTGAGGGAAGGAGGTGATTTATTCTGAGTCGCAGAGCAGGTATAAAACATTAACAGCATCTTGAACTCTACCCTGCAGCTGAGGCAGTAGCAGTCAAAGCCAGAGAAAACTTATCCAGACACCCCTGTGCCTGGACATCTGGACTCAGAAGAAAGGGGTGTTCTGGAGGTGTTTGAGAGCAGATACAAAAGACTTCAAGCATGGTAGGAGAACATCAATATTTAGCTATTTTAATGTTGTGGTGAATACCAAACCATCGTATTATGACAGAGAGACCCTGGACCCTTCAGATGCTGTTGGGACACAAAGCAGAGCCATAAGGCGAGTGACGGCATGCACCAGTAGCCTTTCAGGCACTGTCCTACACCCTGCCAATCTTAAGCAGATGAGCACAAATTGAATTTCATGCTAACTTGCTCTGGGCAATGAGCACCCAGGTTCTTAATTAAGTTTTAGTGAATTAAGGTAGCGTAATTAAAATTTTGTCACACAGTTCATAGATAGAACAAAAATGTTTTGGTAGCAATATTAATCTTCTCCAAAGTCTGCAGACACAACAGGCAGCGTTGCTGCTGCCATTAGCCACACTGGTGAAACACTTGCCCACTGGTTGTGAAAGCTGGCAAAGGAATTTGTAGCCTGGTGTAGAATAAATTGGTGAAAGCCACAGAATCTGACTGTGGAGAAGCAACAAGATGGAGATAGGATGATACCCAGTGGAACTGGGAAGGAGGGAAGAAGGAAATGCTTTACTGCATGGGAGGTAAAGTGCTGAAGCTGCTTGCTCAAAGAGATCGTTCACTCCATCTTTGGGGATGGTCAAACCCCATTCAGACAAAGCCCTGAGAAATCTGCTTGACCTGCTCCTACTCTGAGCAGAGCGGTCGAGAGACATGCAAAGAATTCATAGCATCATAGAATCCTTAGGGATCAGAAGGGACCTCGAAAGATCATCCAGTCCAATCCCCCTGCCACAGCAGGANTATGCTGGACACCCTCCAGCATAGGTGTGCAGCATGCTGTTCCAGCAGCTCTGTGTCCTTCTGGAACAGAGGGGCCCATTTCTAAAAGTTCTGCTCTTTGGGAGGTGCTCTGTTCAATTATACAATAGTTTAGCTTTATTTAGTCATCAAAGAGTTCAGTGTTGGAAGCCCCCTAGATAAGGAGCTCAAGGACATGGTTTTGCAGTGAGCTGGGTTAATGGTTGCACTCAATGATCACAGAACAGAATCAGGCTGTNAGCAGCTCTGTGTCCTTCTGGAACAGAGGGGCCCATTTCTAAAAGTTCTGCTCTTTGGGAAGTGCTCTGTTCAATTATACAATAGTTTAGCTTTATTTAGTCATCAAAGAGTTCAGTGTTGGAAGCCCCCTAGATAAGGAGCTCAAGGACATGGTTTTGCAGTGAGCTGGGTTAATGGTTGCACTCAATGATCACAGAACAGAATCAGGCTGTAAAGGGACTTTTCCCAAGGGGATCCAGCGACAGCACAGGGGAGATGGTTTGGAACTGAAGGAGAGGAGGTTCAGACTGGATCTGAGAAAAAAGCTCTTCAGTGCAAGGGTGGAGAGACTCTGGAATTGATTGCCTGGAGAGGCTGTGGCTGCCCCCTGCTTGGAGGTGTTCAGTGCTAGGTTGGATGAGGCATGGAGCAACCAAATCTGGTTGAGAGGCATCACTGCCCCTGACCGGGGGTTGGAGGAGAGGTGCTCCAAGCTCCCTTCCATCCTGAGACAGTCTGGAATTCTATGAAAAAGCTCTTCCACCAGCTGGAATGAAGTGGTGGGAGAGGGCAAAGGGAGCTCAGAGCTCTCAACAACCCCTTTTGTATCACCAAGCACGGATGAGGAATCAGTGTCAACAGAACTGTCTGGCATCAGCATTGAAGAAATCCCAAGCTGAGGTGGTGAGGTGAGCTGAGAGAGGGGCTGTGCTGGGGCAGTGCTGCCAAGACCGAGGCCATGGGAATCTCTTAGCATGGAAGAAATTCTGCTGGCTTAAAGGAGCCAGGGAGATGCAGGAGGCATCTTGACGATCGTTTCCAACCTAAATGGCTCTGTGTTTCTGTGCTGTCCAGACCTCACTGCTGCATGACAAATTGCCCACTGCAAGCAAGAGAGTGCTGTCAAAGAGATAGGGGATCTTTCCTCTTCAAAGGCAAGCATCATCCTGTGTACTGCTGTAGGATAAAGGACCTTTTCCATCTTGCACCATGATCAGGAGGGTGAAAATGCTCTTCCACTGCCTGAAATGAAATGCTTTTTGTTTTCTTCATCTTCTGAAGCACTTGCTAGGGTAGTCTGTTTATGGTCACACTTCCTATGAATTTTTCATTATAAACAGCTAAAGGTTTAGTAAATAATTAATTGCTCCTATAAGCATCTTACAGACACAAGCACCTGGATGAGAAGCAGTTTTAATTATGAAAAGCTGTGGTGTGGGCAACCTATTGGGCTGCTGGGCTTTCTAAAAGCTAATTTCAGTATGTTTATTAAATGATCAGTTATAAATCCACCCTTTGCAGGGAATCTTCAAGGAATAGTTGATCACATTTATTTTCAAAGTAGAGGGTTTGGAGGAAATTGCTCTGGGGTCCTTTGCTGTCTGACTGTGAAAACACCTGAAATGGGGCTGGTTTGTGTGACTTGGTCTGGGTGATCCTGCGGTGGCAGGAGGATTGGGCTGGATGATCTTTCAAGGTCCTTTCCCATCCCCAACGAGTCTATGGTTTGGAGCCAACTTGAGATCAAAGCTGTTTGTGTGAGTTCTGATCAGCAGTGGGACTGGGTGTACTGTAGAAGTTTATAGCTGTTTGGAGTTGTGAATTCCATGGATACTCTGAAGAGGGTGACACACAGCTGAAGTCTTGGTCTGGAGAGAGAGGAATGGCCAGGGGGTTCCCAAGGTACAGCACCACTCAGAACAACATAGAATCCTTAGGGATCAGAAGGGAGCTTGAAAGATCCTCCAGTCCAATTCCCCTGCCACAGCAGGATCACCCAGACCAAGTCACACAGGAACACAGCCAGGTGGGGCTGACACAGTACTCCAGATGCAGTCTCACCAGTGCAGAGCCGAGGGGGAGAAGAACCTCTCTTGATCTGCTAACCCCTTCCTGTTCTGATCCCCCCCCAGGATGCTGGTGGCCCTCTTGGCACAAGAGCACATTGCTGGCTCAGAGTCATCCTGCTGGCCACTGGGACCCCCAGGTCCCTTTCTCTTACACTGCTCTCCAACAGATAAGCTGAAACAATCCTTCACCCTGAGTGTGCTCAACCCACTGCAGCCAGCTCCTCTGTCACGCTTCCCTGTGAAACGTGTGATCTTGTCCTAAATAAACAAAAGTCTTGTGACCACAACAACAGAGCAAAGACTTAGATGCTAAGAGTTCAAAAAGAAAGCCTTCTTCAAAGATAAACAGAGCCCAAACCCAGCTATTGGAAGAGGCTGCCCAAGGCAGGTGGCTGTATCACCACCCCTGGATGGCTTTAAGGGTTGTTCAGGTGGGGTGTTGGGGGCTGCTGTTTAGGGGTGAGCTTTGCAGAGTAGGGCTAATGTTTGGACTTGATCCCAAGGATCTTGTCGAGCCTGAATGATTCTATGATTCTACAGGTCTTTCCCAGGAATGCTTCTGCCACAACTCACCTCTTGGCTTGCCAGAGACTTTATTTAGCCTCAAAGTCAAGTTCACCCCCTCATTCACAGCTTGACAGGGGTTTCAGCAGAGGGAAAAGGACAGGAGCTGTTGGCAGCAGTCACATTAGTTCTCTCCATCTGTATCCCAGAACGTTTCTCCCATGAGAACCCCTGAACTGGTGTGGTTACCTGGGTCAGCTCCCCTTTCTGGAGCCCTTGGTCATGAGATCAAAGCTGTAAGCTGTGGAAAACAGAGCTGTCCTTGCATCTTGTGAGAGTCTGCAGTGGCTTCGGTCCCATCTCTTTGTGAAGTGGGTATTTTTTCATCATCCATCCCCTTCATGCATTGATCGTAGAGGTTGGCTGAGGGTGGGGTGTGGGGGGAATCGAAACCAGAGACAAGGCTTCTCACTTGTTTGAAAAATGTCTTCACAGATCAACGGTCTCCTCTCCCTCCTCCACCCTCCTCCTGTGCCTCTCCCTCAGAACATTGCCTGGTTGCATTATCCCTGGATCAGCTGCCCTCTCCTGTGCTGGGGACGGTCACTCTGTACAAAGTCAAGTGGCTGTAGAAGTCATGCAAGCGGGTCAGTGCCTGGGTTGTCTGCTCTAGGGAGGCAGATCCTGCACGGGAGCTTGGCTTGGGCTGCTGGGCTGGAGCTTCCCTCAGCATCTTTTCTGCCAGAGCTAAAAACACAAGAGCCGATTGATGGAGACATCAGAAGTGCATTTTCCCAGAGGTCAACTCATTCAGGGAATGATGCAATGCCGCAGTGCACTCCTCCTAATCCAATCAAGCAACGGCACGGTTTAGGCTCTATCAAATAAAGTTCAAGGTAAGCCTGTGAAATGTGGCTGCTCCCTGGCTGCTGGCAGCTTTCCTAAGTGCCCAGAATCAGAGCAGAGGAAGAAAAAAGCCTCCCATCTCCACAGAGCAACTTCCATGCACACTCTTGGATAAAAGACAACGCTTGAGCGCAGCCTTTTTTATGCCAGGCTTTTATTTTTCCCCACTCATTTTTGGTTATCTCTCACCTCCCCATTGTAGACCCTGTTTGCTTTAGCTCCTGTTGCCTTCTAAAATAGCTGATGAATTCAGGATGCTTCAGTTTAGGGGTTAAATCTATGTCTGGAGTGGATGCCGTGATCTATTCTCAGCAGACTCTGTCCATTGGGGAAACTTAAGCCCCTTTGAAAACTCCAGTTAATTTCTGGACCTCTCTACCCTTCACATCTGCAACTGCATTATCTTTGCTCAGTAGAGCTGTTGATGTTACTTAAACAGTTCAAAATATTGGATCAGGGAGTGGAAGTCCCTGTATAAATCATCTGGCATCGGGTAGGAGCTGCAGGATTGTTTTTCTATAAACTTAACGCGTTGAACAGCAAATGCACCCGCAAAGATGCACACAGCTATTGATCTCGTTTGTTCCTTATGAAATATTAATTGCAGTTCCTCCATCATGCCCTATAAAAGTTGTCCAGCTGTCTGGGAAACATCCGCAGAGTTATCTTTTACATAATCAGGGGTGCTCAACCACCACAGAATCATAGAATCACTAGGGATTGGAAGGGATCGAGAAAGATCATCCAGTCCA
>VZRI01014341.1:204454-238347 GCA_013397515.1 Upupa epops | reverse complement strand
CAGGTCCCTTTCTCCTCCCCTGCTCTCCAACAGGTCAATCCCCAACCTCTCCTGGTCCCTGGGGTTACTCTTGCCCAGATGCCAGACTCTCCAGAGACCCTTGTCCCTCATTCCATTTCTCTCCAGCCTGTCTGACCCCAGCCTGAAGAAAGGTGTGGGTTCGGGTTTGTTTCTTTAATCCATGCTGCTCTGTGGGTTCAAGTCCCTCTGAAGAGATGTTACAGGCACTTGTCCCTTTCCTGCAGTGCTGTTGCACTGCTGTGATGGGGAAGGAGTGAAGCATCGTCTCTCTGTCTTTATCTGTGTTTTCTGCCAGCTGTGAGCATGCTCAGGGTCCTGACTCTGCCTGAGCAATCTGGTTGCTCTCTCTGAGTAAACTACGTGGCTGCCAGTGTTTGCTGAAGGGATTTGTTGACTGGGAAATACAACTGTTTCTTCCACGTTGATCGTGACTCTCACCAGCCACTGTTTAAACTGGGCATTGTTTTCTGAAGAGTTCATTACCCTGGGCAAAGCTTTTGTTTCACTCTAGTGCAGCTTGTTTTGTGGATCAGAGTCATTCCATCTGCTGGGGTGTTTTGGAAGCTTGTTCTTAGATGAATCTCTACAGCACTACCGAAGAGTCAGCCTTGACATCTCCAGTCATCCCATGGTTAATCCTGAATACCCACAGGACAGTGGACAATGCAGTCCATTCTACACTCAGATCGAGTCCCTTCTGTGCACCCCATGGCACTCCCATGGGAGTTCCTGGTGGGACAACCATGATAGAGCCAGGAGAAGCCATGGTAGGCACATATCTTGTCTTATTCTGAGCCATATGAGCTCTGATATTGATGAGCTGGCAGTGTCTTGCTGTTCCTCAATGGTCAAGATGCTCCTGGAAGTTGGCAGATATCCACAGATTCCTAGAAGGGTTCAAATTGGAAGAGACCTCAACCATCACCCAGTTCCAACCCCCCTGCCATGAGCAGGGACACCCCCCACTAGACCAGGGTGCTCAAGGCCCCAGCCAGTCTGGCCTTGATCACTTCCAGGGAGCTGGGGGGCAGCCACAACCTCCCTGGGCAGCCTGGTCCAGGGTCTCAGCACCCCCATTGTGAAGAACTTCCTCCTGACTTCCAGACAGGAGCCCTGGGACAGTCTTTGAGCCAAACAGCCTTTCCCTTCCTTGCGTGGCTAACAGAACATGTTACAGGAACTACCCTACTAGTGTCCTACTAGATGATCAATGATTCTATATCAAAAGGAATCGGAATGTCCCAAGGTCTGGATACGAGAGGGGATTTGTTTTCAGCAAAGCACGTCTGATGGAGCAGTCTTTTCAAGGCATCTTTGCCCTGATGACAGGATTCTAGGTATACTCCAGAGTGAAAATGTGCTTTCCAGGGAAAAAGAGCTTTTAAAGCCAGATTTCACCCCAAGATCTTCCTTTGCAACGCGAGAGGACACGAGTGCAAGCATCTCAAGTTGGAAGCTGCTTCTCATTTCTCAGAATAAACCTCTGGGTTTATTCTTGGGAGGGAGTAACTGGAACAGCTTTAAAGTACTGTGAGAAGCATTCATGCACATGATTTGAATCACACTCTTCTGCTGACAAGCTGCAACCTACTAGGAAATGGGTTTTACTTGCTCTTTAAGTAGATAATTTGGGGGGGGTGGGCAGGGAGGGGCTGTGAAATGAGGGAATCTGACAGGAGCAGCAGTTGTGATGGTAACAAAGACAGACAAACTTCATGAAAACGTGAGGGGTGGGTGTCAGGAGGATGGAGCCAGGCTCTGCTCAAGGTCATCTGGTGACAGCACAAGGGGCACTGGGTGCCAGCTGGGACAGAGGAGGTTCCCTATGAACCGTCCATTCTGCAGATTGATCTTTCTGCCTGGGTTTTTTTCACTGCAGACCTCGTATGGGGTGGTGAGACCACCGATAAATCCCTCCTGGAAAAAAAGCCCAGCCAGTTCTAAACATCTTCTCTCCTTGCTGTTATCCTCTGGACTCTCTCCAATCTTCCTACATCTTAGTGGGACGCTCAATACTAGACACGATACTCCAGCTGAGGCTTCACCACCAAGATAAAAGAGAGGATCTCTAATTACCTCCTGTGTTGTCCATATGTTAATTCAGTCAGGAATGAGGTTTCTGCAACAGCAGCAGATCTGTTCAGTCCTATTAGCCATCAGCTCTCACCACAAGTTCTTCTCTGCTCTAGGCAGAACTGCTTAGCCAGTTCTTTCTCACTTTCCCTTGGAATTCTCTTTCCTAAGCAGAGTACTGACTTATTGATTCTGTTTTTATCAGAGCACATCGTCCATATGTCAGGACCAATTTCATTCGTGACTGTGTCCTCTGTGCTCCCTGCAGCACCTCTTAGCTTGTCTTCAGCACCTTTCTATGGGCCTTTTCTCTACTGTTTATCTCCAAGGTATCAAAGATAGCAGTGAATGAACCACCTAGGTGAAAGATCCCCACGAGATCCCTCACAATGTTGCCTGAGTTTGATAGTGAGCTCTAAACAACAGTTGCAATGCTGGATTTAATCTGAGTCCAAGACTTAACCTAAGCTTCAGCTCTGTGCACAGGGCTGGTGAAACAGAGAGGGTTTAATGCACCAATGCCTCTTGCTAACTTCACCAGCTGAGTGGTCATTTCCTCAAGACAGAGTAGCAGAGGAGGAGAGCTGTGATATTTTGCATCTCTTGAGGTGTCATTGTGAAGAAACAAGCTCTGTGTTCTTGTCCAAGGCAAAGGATGATGTATTACCCTTCTGTAATAGAGGGGCAAGGCACCTCCAGCTGCCTCACATTTATCAATGCCAAAAGGCCAGGTCTTGTGGAGGAGCTCGTGTATGGCAGCTTCTCATCCCGTTGCCTCTCCCCACGGCAGCTGAGACACTCTGGCTAAACACAGTTTGAATATTTGATCTTCTCAGGGCAAAGCAAACAGCATCCTGAGTGAGAATAAGTGTGTTTGCAATGCTGGAGCTACTTTTCAGAGATACCCTTAACACCATCTTTCTCTCTGTTTGCCTGTGGGATGTTAGGGTTGTGAGAACATAAGGAAGTCTCAGTGAAGTCAGCTTAAATCATACCCACCACTGCTTTCTTATCCAGCATGTGTACTGTCTTGTCAAGGAGGATTGTAGTTGAGTGATATGATTATGATATATGATATGATATGATATGATATGATATGATATGATATATGATATACTCTGTGCAAACCCCTGTCACCTGTTTTTCACCTTGGTACTGATAGATTACTCAGTAGTTCCTTCCAGAGTCAGCCCAGGGATAGAGGTGAGGCTCAGTCACATCCTGGTTTAGGTGCCCCTTGAGTACTCTCATTCCTCTGCATCAGTCCTCCCCGATCTCTCACACCCGTCCTCAGAGGTAACTGCAAAAGGTTGGCAGAATTTTTTAGTGAACTTCAAAATCCTTGGGTGGATTTGATTGCAACTTAGGAAGTTGAATAACTCTGTCTTATCTACATATTCTTAGCCCTATTCATGTTTGGTTTGAGCTTCTCCTCTTGTAGAAGCTAATTGCTTTAAGCAAGCTGGAACAGAGGAGGGTCCCTATCAATATCAGCTGGAACTTCTTCCCAGAGCACTGGCACAGGCTGCCCAGGGGGTTGTGTAGTCTCCTTCTCTGGAGACGTTCCAGCCCCGCCTGGCTGTGTTCCTGTGTGACTTGGTCTGGGTGATCCTGCTGTGGCAGGGGGATTGGACTGGGTGATCTTTCCAGGTCCCTTCCCATCCCTAAGGATTCTATGAATTAATTAGTTGTTCATAATTAATTTTCAGTATAGTCTGCAGCAGAAAGAGCATTGAACTCCCCAGCCTTCCCTGGATCAGGTGCTATTTATTCCCCATCCCTGGTAATAAAGGTCCAGTACTCTCCCATGGTTTTTCCTACCTTTCATGCTTTTCTGAAACCTTTTCCTATCACTCTTTATGTTCCTTTCAACCCGTAACCCATTTTATCCCAAACCCTCCCTGAGGTTTTATCCCTGTCCCTAATGACACACTTTTTTCCCTTTTGTGTCATTTTCCTTTCTTAGTTTATTTTCAGGCCCTTAAAAAGCTCCTGATGCAGTCATAATGGTTTCTCACTGAGCTCTCTGTCCTTCCCTTGTATCAAGATAGGCTACTATTGTGCTTTTAATACACTCTCTTGCTCTAACTGCCTGCTCTTCTACCCTCCTTTATCCCCTAAATTACCTTTCCAAGAGACCCTACAGATGAGTTCCCTGGGTGTTGCTGAAATCTTTCCCTTGGGGTGAGAGGGGAGGTCCATTATCCTGACATTTTCCCTCTGACTCCAGCCTTCTTCTTAGAACAGAGAGTCACAGCCCTTTCCCTGTCACCTTCTCTTTTTAGATTCTAGTTCCTCTCTGTTAGACCCAGAGCAAACCCTCTCCTTACAATTTCCTCCACAACTGACATGACACTGATTAATTTTGAGATCTTTATAAATAGTTTGAGTCCTCCATGCTTCCCCAGACAGGTTTTGGGGCAATCATGCTCCTTATCAACATGACAACCAGTCCCCCACCCCGGTGTCTATGATCTACAGAGGACCCATCTCTTCCCATTACTCCTCCTATGGAGACAAGAGCAAACCTCTGGCATTTCCAACCTTCATGGAAAATGATCCTTTTCTTGATGTAAAGCACAACGGAGTCTTTCACAGCATGAGATTGGTCTAGGTTGAAAAAGACCTTTAATATCAAGTCCAAATGTTAAGTTGCACTGAGAGCCCATCACTAACCTATCTGACTAAGCACCACATCTACATGGCTTTTCAACACCTCCAGGGGTGGTGACTCCTGGGCTGCCCTGGGTAGCCTGTTTCACTGCTTGACAACCCCTCTGGTCAAGAAATGTTTGCTGATATCCAACCTAAACCTCCTCTAGTGCAATCTGGGGACATCTCTTCTTGTCCTATTGCTTGTTACTTGGGAGAAGACACTGCCACCCAGCTCACTGCAGCTGAGTACTGAGTGCTGAGTACAAGGCATCCCTAGTCTGCTTGCCATACTATTTCTGATACCAGCCAAGATGCCATTGGCCTTCTTGGCCCCCTGGGCACGCTGCTGTCTCACATTCAGTTGTCTCTCAGCCAACACCCCCAGGCCTTTTGTTGCCATAGAGTTTCCAGCCACTCTCCCCCAAGCCTGGGGTCCAGCACTTGGTCTTGTTAAACCTCGTATCATTGACCTTGGCCCACTGATCCAGCCTGTCCAGATCCCTTTGTAGATCCTCCTTACCCTTTCCTTTCACTCATCCAGAGCAAGATGTCTCCCAAGTGGACATATTCCTGTTTTCCTGCTTATCTATCCCACTCTGAAGGTGGAACACTCCTCAGTGCAAGAGTGTGTGAACTACTTGGCTCCTTCATTATCTGATGATTTCCAAAGTTTAAGAGGTCCGGAAAGATCTGTCAGGAAAACCCAATGTCAGGATAGCTGTCTGCACTGCCAGCCTTCAAGAAGACACTCTGGCTTACTTCTTTATCTATACACATGCAGGTCTCAGTTGTGACTGATCAGGCATTGTAGGAGGACTGAAAGAGGTGTTTCTGCAGGTGACACTTCACATGTCCTTGTATCTGAGGCTTCGGGAGCAGAATTAAGGCACCAAAAGCTCATACTACGTCAGATGATGATCAATAACCTCCATGTGCCCACAGTCATACAAGATGCCTAAGAAAAGACTATCAAAACACAGCAGACGAGCAGACAGTACCGTGGCAAACCCTCCCACCTTCAGGCTGACTCCAGACTCCCACGCCGCAGGTTGTGTCTCTGCTTTGAGTTTAACAGACCCTGAGAGTCTTTTGTTTCATGCAGTGTCTAATTGCTTTTTGAACCTATTTATAACTTCCAGAGCAGTTTATTGCAATGAATTCCATGACTTAATTATGCCCTGTGTGAACAAGCTCTTCTTTGTGTGCATCTTCTGCCTGATCATTTCATCTGCTACTCACTAGTTCTTGAGTAATGACTCCACGCTGTGAGAAATTCCATTACAACCTCTCCACGTCTCTTCCTTTTCAAGCCTTGTCCTTGCTCAGGGCTGTTCTTTACCTTTGATCCCATCTCTTGTCCTTCACTGTGGTCTTTTGAGTTCATCTTCACCTTTCTGAGATGGGATGACCAGCAATGCACCTGCTGTGCTGGGAACGCCAGTTCCGGACACTGCACTGGAAGGAAATGTTCTGGACTCTGACCTCTACTACCATCTGACTACTGGCCTCCTGCTGATGCTGCTTTGTCATTTCCACAGCGCTGGATGTGTCTGCAGGCACATGGAGAGAGTTACAGTCCACTAGTATCACAGAATCCTTAGGGATGGGAAGGGACCTCGAAAGATCATCCAGTCCAATCCCCCTGCCACAGAGGAGTGAGGGGTTTAGGTGTCTTATTGCCTGTTGATGCTCTGGAGCCTCGGACAGCTCTGCCATCCATAAGGGACCCTCAGTAATGAAAAGGTAGGTTCCCTTTAAGCCTTATTCATGTAATAGATGCTTAGGGCACTGACAACAAGGAAATTATTATCTTCACTTCGAGCAACTGTGAGATTTCTTTTGCAGCTGTGGTTGCAAGTGTTTAGTAAGTGGGAGGCACTACAGAGCAAGTCCCTTTATCCAGCACATTACCCTAATAATTAAACTGTCAGCCAGGGATGTCAGATTTTTATAGGGGGGGGAATAAAAAGGGAACCAAACAGTTGTAAAAAAATTGTGACTATTCCTCCAGTGAAGCCTACATCTATTTTCTTCTTAATCCTGATGTTTGCATAAGGAATTGTGCAGAGCACCCTCTTAAAAATGTTTGTTTAATGCTTTAGCTCTGTTTTAAAATAATGAGAAGTTATTTAAACATTATTGATATGGTTTTTGACTGTGGTTTATTTATAACACGGACATCAGAGGTGCTGCCTAGAATCAACCTAAACCTTTTCCTTAAGGATGTCAATCCATCTGATCATCTGCTTCTGCTGAACTTTCCCTGTGGAGTCATTCTCCAGGGTGTCAGGTCTGGAGGGGGCTGCCCAGGAGGGTTTGTGGAGTCTCCTTCTCTGGACTTGGTCTGGGTGATCCTGCTGTGGCAGGGGGATTGGGCTGGATGGTCTTTCAGGGTCCCTTCCCATCCCTAATGATTCTATGAGTCTATGATTAAAGGTCTAACAGTGAGATGAGGTATTTTTCCCTGGCACACGGCTCTGCCCTCCCTCTCTCTTTTGATTTCAGAATCCATCCTGATGAATGTCTCCTAACTGTAAGTCTGATATCTGAGATAAGAATAGTTTTCCGCTGGGAAAGAGACCACACCCTCCGAGACCTTGCTCTCTCATCAGCAGGGCTGCTAGACATCATCATGCCCAGCCAAAAGAGGTTTAATCCAGGAAGCTCAATAATGTGTCTGATCCAGATGACCCCATTGTCCACAAAGGATTGCATAGCAACTGTGAGTTCACACCTCAAGCAAAAGACCAGAGGTCCACATTATCCTCTACCCTTGGACAGTCGTGAGCGAGCTAATAATGGCCTGACCCATATTTTGGAATACTAAAGCAATGCAGCTCACACCACGCTGTGCACATGGCTGGGAAATGCTGATTTCTTTCTGTTATCACTTTCTTTAATGGCTCTCTGTGGCAGACGACACGGTGACCATCATCGCTTTGTCCTCGTCTAACTAGGAGCAGACAGAGAGGAGCGCGACGTTTTAGTATCCCATTACCAATTTCCTGAGCAACAGAATGCCAGGTTCCAATTTGCCTTCTAATTTTAACTACAGTATAGATTTTTAAATAAGCCTCGAGCTTCCAATTAACATGATCTGTCTGCTCCTTTGCTGCTCTCTCATCCCATTCTGATCGACCCATGAATGGGTTGTCTGTATTATTCATTGTCCACTAAATTAAGCTTTTAGTGTTAAAGGCTTTCAAGTGTAGCATCCCTTCCGTAGAACTCATTACCTGTGTCAATACACAAAGCAGAAGCACTTAATAGATTTAAAACATCTAGTATCCCTACCCCCCACACCCCCCTTCTCTTTTTTCAGCTGTTATTAACGCTGGGGAACATTTGTTGTCCTGGTCATATTCCCTACTGTCCTGGTACTCATCTCATCCATCAGTGAGTGGACACTAGGGAGTTCCAAAGTGGGTTTCCAGCATGTGAACTGCAATGAGTCTTGAGGTTTTCTACAAAGGAATAGGTGAAGGAAATTTATGGAGTGCTTGTGGCTTTGCACCTCTTCAGGAACCAGGGAATCTGCTCTTCTCGCCTCTGGGAAAGCAGGAACACTGGCACACAGGAAAGAACTCCATCTGCAGCCCTCCTTCCAGCCCCAGAATAAACAAAGATGAACTGCAGGTTTAGACCTCATGCTGCTGGCTTCTGTTGTCTCCTTCAATTTGGAGTTCGTGGGAAAACAAAGAAGTCTATAGCTTCTCAGCTGCAGTTTCCTGCCCCCTACAGAAGAGATCGCCCACAGATACCTGAGCCCTGTCAAATCACAGAGCTGACTTGACCGTGTGTTCACTAACATCTCAGGTAACATTGCTTGAAGACAACTGGGCAGGTTACTGGATGATCTTTAAGGTCTTTTCCAGCCTCATCATTACTGTGATGGTGTGATGCTTTGGATCCCTGATGATTCTATGGTGCTCTAAGTGAGGCTTTACCTCCTTCCATAAGTGTGGAGTCCCTTCCATTTTCCCCCAGTCAACCCAGATGACTAAAGCAAAGATCAACTCCCCTTATATTTTCATTTATTTTTTATAACAGAAATAAAACAGGAGAAAGAAAACACCGGGGGTTTCATGACTGCATTGCTCAGGAGTTGGTAGACTCCGGGAACTTGAGCAGATGACCTGAGAGAGGAGGTGGGTGTAAAGCGTTCTGCTGCACTGGGGAATGAATTCTGAGCCTCTTGGCTCCAGGGCAGAGAATGTGAGCAACAAACCAGCTGAAAGCCCAAACGAAGCCCTAACCAAGGCCCAGAAATAAACCCGCCCAGGGGAAGACACTGTGCTATTGAGCAGCCTCCCTGCTTGTCCCCATCTTCACTCCTACATCAAGGTGAAAACAAGAAATCAGTAAGCCAGGAGTGGTGTCGGTGTGGAACATCTTCCAGGCTGGCTTTGTCTGCTTGCTAATAATGAAAGTCTATTTATAGCCCAGCGCAGAGCAGGGAGAGTGTGCTGTGGGTGACAACGTGATGTGGATTTCACAGTCCATCAGCTCGGATTTCAGGTTTACAGTCCTCTTTTGGACTAATTGAGAAGTCAGACACTGTTTTGGGATGTTGCAGGCAATGCAAAATAGGGCGCTTGGTGCTGGTTTAGCGAGCATTTGGGGTCAGGTTGGCTGGGGCAGCATCAGAGCACTCGGAGATCACTCAGGCTTTGCACAGTGGCCTGAGAAAACCCATCTCAGGAAGGCAGATTTGGCATGCTGAGCACCAAGGTGCTTGTGAGCTTTATATCTGTCACAGCCCATCACTTCGGGGTGATAATTAGCAGGAGTCCCAGGATGCTTTGGAGCCTGGCCCTGCCACCGGGCACTGCAGACGTGGCAGGGGCATGGTTGCATCTGTGCAGCAGAGCCTCCTAACTACCTCTCTTGCCTCTGCCCTTCCCATTCGGGCTGGCAGTGCTCAGTCTTTCCAGATGTTTCTGGGATTTCAAGGTAAAAACCTCTATGCAAAAACACAGGGGAAATGGTAGGAGATGGTTTGGCACAGCCCAGCCTCATCGCTCCCCCTTTGCTCTACTGGCACAGGTGAAGGGTGGCATCAAGATAAAAATGGGGGGGTTCCGGCAGAGAGAAGCAGTTTCCCACAGGGAGGAAAGGGGAGTCACTGGGAGCTGATGAGGAGCAGACTGCATTCCTGGCACTGTCCTGACAAACAACTCCTCCTGCTCCAGAAGACAGATGTTCTAGGTGGGCGAAAGGTAGGGAGGGGAACAGTGGCACAGAGGTCGGGTTATTTCCTGCTAAAAGAAGCGAGGTTGGGTCTTCCTCTCAGTCCAGTCTGTGTCATTGACCCAGGCAGGAGTCGAGCCTGCCAGCATCTTCCAGGACTGAGCAGAAGTGCACTTGTTCTTTCTGTGGAGGGGCAGAAGAAAGGCTCCCAAACTGATCCACGGGGTGAGTGCCCTTCCCACGGAGGGATCCCTGTGAAGCATGCCCCACTGATGGGCTTGCTCTCCAGTGCTGTGGTCATGGGCTCATTGTGTCTGCATCTTCCCTTCTGTGCTCGTGCTCCAACGCTGATTGATGACACTCAGATTACTGTAAATGGGAGGAGAAATACTCAGTGGCACTGAGTGGGTCACAGATTGCTGGGAGCAAGCTGCTTCCTGTGATGCTGGGACCTGGGTGCTTCTGCTTCTCTTGTGTCTGGCCTCTAATTCTATCTGTACGTAGTTCCTTCCACTTTCTGGACAGGTTTTCAGCTCAGTGCTGCCAGCCGAGTGCCTGGATGAAGCCGCACCTTCTTGGTGCCTAACATTTACCCACTCCCATTTCAGCTCTTAACCTCTGCTCTTGAGGGTGGGAAAACTCCTGCTGTGGTCCTCACCACAAGGAACTGAGGATGAAGTCCATGCCGGGGGCTATTTTGTCCAAACACTTCATTCCCTCATGGAAGGTGCTAAGAGCCCTAAGTTGGAAGTGCAGTTGCCTGCGGCAAGGCATGGCATGGCACTGAGCTCTGGCAGCTCTAAGATGTGGATGAGGTCTGTGCACTGCATGCTGAGACTCATTTGGTGCCCCTGGGTTTCGGAGTCTTTGCTTTTCAGGTTTTTCCCCTCCTGCAGTTGGCTCTGATGTTATTTTAGGCTCAGCTTCTGCTGTCTCGGGGCAGGAAGACAGACTACGTGACCTTCTATGCTTTGACCCTGTTTTCTAACTGGAAAAAATGTGGAAAAGCTCAGTGCTTCCATAGGAGAGGAAACTGTCTAAAGCACTGCGAGTGCTGGATGTTTATTTAATGATCACGTCCAACCGGCCTTGCTTTTCCATAACTCTGTAAATGCAGAGCAGCAAAGGCTCAGTTAAGTGTTTATGGCTGCAGCAACGGCTGCTCTCAGCATCATGGTCAGCACTTGAGGCATTTCAGTGCCATTAGTGACTTGGATGAGGGATGAGGGGGCACTGTCAGCAAGTTTTGCTGATGACACAAAGCTGGGTGCTGTTGCTGACCCCCCAGCAGACTGTGCTGCCATTCAGAGACACCTGGACAGGCTGGAGAGCTGGGCAGAGAGAGGTGGAGTGAGGGACAACAAGGGTCAGGGGAGAGTCTGGCATCTGGGCAAGAACAACCCCAGGGATCAGGAGAAGTTGGGAACTGAGTTGTTGGAGAGCAGGGGAGGAGAAAGGGACTTGGGGGTCCTAGTGGCCAGCAGGATCACTCTGAGCCAGCAATGGGCTCAAAAGGGACCTCAAAAGATCATCCAGTCCAATCCCCCTGCCACAGCAGGATCACCCAGACCAAGTCGCACAGGAACACAGCCAGGCAGGTCTGGAACATCTGCAGAGAAGGAGACTCCACAGCCCCCGTGGGCAGCCTGTTCCAGTGCTCCAGGACCCTCCCTGGGAAGAAGGTCCTGCTGAGATTGAGAGGGAACCTCCTCTGTTCCAGCTGGCACCCAGTGCCCCTTGTCCTAGCACCAGATGCCCTTGAGAAGAGCCTGGCTCCATCCTCAGACACCACATTGCCATCGTGTCTGGTTAAACCACTGTCACATTTAGCAATGAACTCCATTACATTGCTGTTTTAGATATAAAATATATATTAAATATAAAATATGAATACATTATTTTTATATATAAAAATACGTTACTGCTTCTGTGCTAAGTGTGTGAATTCATCTGCAACACTTCTCTGTACCTTGGAGGACACACAATGCCTCCCCCTACAAGGCACAGATGGCTTGGCTGCTTCATATTGAGGGTTGGTCTTCTTCCTGCTCCTAGGAGGAGAGTCAGGGCAGGTGCAGAGTCATGCTTGTGGGAGCGAAAGCAAAGTCATGCCTCCTGATGATGCTTTGGGTATCTGAAAGCTGCGGGTCCCTCCGTTGTGTGCGTTTAGCACAGGGCAGCTGCATGGATTCAACCTCACGAAGGATAAAACACTGGGGATCTTGCTTTTTACTCTGTTTTCCATATCTGCCAGTGGTGAGGGGTGAACGGGAGGGACACGAGGGAGCTGACAGTAAGGAAGAACATATCCAAGCTTTCACAGACTCCGGTGGCATAACTTAATTAACTAATGGCTTGTAGAGAGCTATAATGGGATCGGAACACAGAAAGCTTTTAAGCAGAACTTAAAGCCAACAGCATCAATAACAGTGAGCTGAGGGCACTTACTGCCTCTTTTTTTTGTGCCCATGAGTCCGGTGACACAGCCCCTCACCTACTGGCTATCCCTAAAGGTGTTTCTCCATCTAGTGTCCCTGGGCAACAACTACAGCACCTTGGTGCCACTATCCCACTTAGGCTCTCACAGGCTCAGAAGCTTTCTCAAAAAGCCACTGAAGCTTTAAGTAAGGAAAGAAGAAGGAGTCTCAAAGTATCTTCCGTGGAGCTTCAGCCACGTCTGTGAGAGCCTTCGTTCACTGACTTTGGGGGTGACATGGTTTGCCCCTCCACGAGGAAGCACATGGAAATTATTCTCCTGTGTCTTTCGTTCGGGGATGTGAGGGCTTTTGCTGTCTCAGGTCTGACTCTGAGCAGTTGCTTCATCAAGCCTGTTCTGAGGACAGGCTTTCAGGCTGCACATTCACCTTCAAGAGTGCTTAGTGTACGGGAGCTGCCCACTGCTTTCCAGCACAACCAGCCTGTGGCACGCACACGGGCACATGGCCACACAGACGTGGAGTCGAACCATGTGTGTTTTAAGCAATACTGTGTCTAGGTAGCATAGCAGGATCTGTCACATCACCTTCACCACTTGCCTTTTCTACTGGGCTTTACTGCGAGTAATTCAAGCACAGCCTTTGCTTGCACTGCTATTATTCATTCGTTGGATGAAGACATTGTCTCTCTTCCAAGTACAGTACCCCTGAGGCCCTGAAGCTTGCACATATGATGACACACCACTCTGTTCCAGCATGGTAGGTGGTCATGCTGTTCTTCCTCTTGTCCCTTATTTCCTCTCACACGTGCACCCCTATTTCAAAGGTGACCGTTACAGACTTCTTCTCCCCTTTTCCTCTTGGCTCTAGCGTGTTTTTCCTACACAAAGTTAAATGCACTTTGCTCTGCAGGCTTGTGGGAACTTGCTGGGCAGTAGCAACAGCAACAGCAGAGAGTAAGAATGGACAGATGGCTCTTGGCCGAACCTCCTGCCTGTCAGTGGCTGGCAGCTCCTCTGATGGCTCTGGTGTCTCAGGGAGAACAGGAGGAGCACTGCCAGCTCCTACGTTTAGCGTTGCTGGTTGCAACCTGCCAGGGACAGCATATGGTCCACAGTACCCACAGAGAGAGCTGACAGGAGATGGTTGCAGGTCTCCCACTGGGACGCAGGGCATACCTTACTCTGTTGGCTGGTGGCAGCAGCCAAGATGCCACACAGTGAAGCGTCTTGGAGCGCTCCTCAGAGGACATCCCACAGTCAGGCAGCAAAGCAGTGAAGGCATCAGGGAGTCAAAAATACTGAGGCTATGCTCTGTCCTACTTAACACCGTTCTACCAAAGGCATGTGGGAACTGGGCTGCACGTGTTTCTAAGGAAAATGTGACTCTCGAGGGTGAGGTACTTGCTCTGCCTGTAGCTAAGAGGGATGCCACGACACAGCATGGACAGGGCAGTGGAGTTTTCTTGGGGAATGATGGAAACAGTGTACAACACATCCCACTTTGGAATAAGTGCAACTTTTGAGACTCTGTCAGCTTTACACATCACATCTGAAGACAGAGCTCCTCGTTCCTTGAGGATCCAAGGGGTCTGCTGCTTGTGCTCGCAACGCTTCCCAGCACTACAGCAGTGCTTTGGTGCTCCAGGAGGAGAAGATTTTCCTGGGATATTACAGCAGTCTTAATAGTGCTCTAGGAATCTCCTTTTAAGATGTGGTGCTGTGTCTCTAGTGGAATTTACATTCAAGAGTGAGAGCAGAGAGGCCTGATCTCTTGTCTGGGTCTTGGATGGACCCTCTTGTGTGGTTTGACAGATGTTCTTAGAGGTAACAATAATGTCTGTTTGGTGGGAGAGCAGAAAAGGGAGTCTGTGTCGCTCAGTGAACATGAACTGGATGCACTCTTCACGCAAGAAGAGCAAACCTGCCAAAGGCAGAGAGTTTTTTACTCCAGACATTAATCCCACAGCTGTCACAAGACAACAACAGCCAGAACACAACCACAGGAATAGATTCCGCTGCAAGGGAGTAGAGACTCAAGGAGCATCTCCACTGGGACTGATTCATCTTGCACCTAATCAATCAGTAGCAAGAGCAGAAATGCTTCACATGATGTGGAGGACTCCACGTCAATCGAAAGTGGTTTTCACAGCCCTGAAACAACTTTTAATTAAATAGCATCAAGGAATCAAGTATGAGATGTGTCCAGTGACCCAGGAGGATTGTGTTATGACTACACTGTCGTTAGGACTTGACCTTCCTGGTTTAGAGTTCCTCCATGTACCCACCTCCTGCTGTAGTCACCACCTCTGTGTGGACTGGGAATCTCCGTTGGAAAGAGGTGGCACTCACATCTCTAAAACCCACCCAGAAGATGGTGAGATGCTCTTGACATTTCTGGCTCTCAGAAGTAGTGGTGTCACCCTAAGAGCTTCAGTCCTGTGGCCCTGAGTCTGCTTTAGTAGATGCAGTGACTCTTTACATCAGAGTTAACACCTGTAGTCTTCTTCCCAGTTTTGGTTTAGACTGGACAGGGCAAAGTTCCTGTCTGGATTAAGAAGCAGAACTTGGTGCCACATAGTCCAGGTCTCAGGTGGGTAAAGACAGTGTTTCAGCATACAATGGTGATGACAGTAATCGTCTGGATCAGAGAGATGGACACCCTTTGTGATAGTGGATGAGAGTTCCTCATGCCCTCTGGTTGTCATGAAGCTCCTGGGTTTGCAAGGGGTTTAGTAACTGTAGAAAACCTGAAAATCATTTCAAAGGTTAGCTCATAGTTAATCACAATTTCCCCACGGAAGGTGAAGTGGTAATTATTTTCCCCCAATTACTCTAAAATCTTCAGAGGATTCAAATATTGGCATGACCTATAGTTTACAGAGCCCCAGATGACTCCCACATAGCGCCTAATTAGCGGTGACTTTCCGCAGAAGGCACCTCTTTGAATCATTACATTTTCCACATGTTTTTTTTCATATTAACACTGTGAAAATAACCCTTCCTGCTCGCTACAATAGGCAATGAGTCAGACACATCACTGCAGAGCACCCAAAACCTTCCCCGACCAGAGAAATCCTTGTAACACTTGCTAATAAGTAAAAGCGGAGGGGGGCTGTTTTGATCTGGCTGTCAATGGGAGTTAAGTGTGAGCAGGGAGGAGAGAACACAATTAAAATGAGCAATTTGCATTAGATGCACCCCATAATGAATCCACACTAACCACCAGGGGATAATTATCTGCTTGTATTAGTAACCAGGTCATGCTTTGGTCCGCGGCCCTGCAGCCGCAAGATATGACTTGCCTTGGTTTCTAAAGAGCAGCAATGCATCAGAGATGGCCAAGGAGAGCAAACAGCTGCTGGGGAGAGCGGGGCTGGCAATTAACCATCAGTGTCACCCCTATGTACATCCTTCAGCTCAACTATGATTGTTTCTGCCTCAGTAGGAGGGAAGAAAGGAAACTTCACAGACGCAGAGGTCATGCTTTAGAGGGAGGACCCGATGAAGCAACCTCTATTTTCCCCTCTGAAGCCTACAGAAAGGAAGGAGGTTCACTCTGTGCTCTTGCTGCATTCCTCAGCTCTACAAGTTGTTCTGTTTTGTCTGGGATTTAGTCAGTAGGGCGACAGGAATAAATCATCCTCATGACAGCGCCCAAACAGACACCCTTATGCCTGCCTAGGAAGCAGGGGGTAAACAACAGACAAAGGTGGAAGTCAAGCTGTATGGAAACTTGTGTCTGCTGAAAGCATCTTCTTATGTAAAGAAGATTGACATTTCCTGCAGGCTGATGCTCCTAGTTGCATTTACCAGCAAAGAAAGATCTTTGCCTGTACCAGACACTGCCTAGAGAACGTAACAGGAGGGAGCAGAGCGCAGAGTGAAATGAGACTGATATGGAATGTTCCTCCTTACCTCTCTGATCAGTCTCCTGAAGTGTAGTTGACATAAATAACAAATACATTGATAAGGTAGAAGGCTCTCACACGGCTTCAGGCTGTGGAAAGCTGCTGCAGTCTGTACTTTGGCACAGATGCTGCTTCATGGTTTTCTCCACCTGCGTAGCCCTATGACAGAGTGGGACGTGATGCAGCAGGGTGTCAGGAGGATGGAGCCAGGCTCTTCTCAAGGGCATCTGGTAACAGGACAAGGGGCACTGGGTGCCAGCTGGAACAGAGGAGGTTCCATCTCAATATTAGCAGGACCTTCTTCCCAGGGAGGGTACCGGAGCACTGGAACAGGCTGCCCAGGGGGGGCTGTGGAGTCTCCTTCTCTGCAGACGTTCCAGACCCACCTGGCTGTGTTCCTGTGCGACTTGGTCTGGGTGATCCTGCTGTGGCAGGGGGATTGGACTGGATGACCTTTGGAGGTCCCTCCCAATCCCTAAGGATTCTATGATATAAACTGAATCTTCTATCTTCAACGATGAACAAGGGCACATTGGGATTGGAACATCCTTTACCTTAAAGCAGAGTAGAAGCAAACAAAATCCTCATAGTTCACCTCATATTTGAGTAGCACTTCACACTTAAAGGTTTTTACAGATGGTATTTAACACGCCATGGCCAGAAAGTGATCCTTTGCTAAGCATTACCAGGAGCTCTCCGAAAAAGACCAAGAATCTGGACTAACTGAAGAAGCCAAGAAGAAGTTAGAGGAGCCAAGCCAGGATGGTCCAGCCCATGGAGCAGAAACATGAGGATTGCCTGAGATTATGCATCAAAACATCCTGTTGGGCCTGGAGAGGCTGTTCCTGTTCCAAGAGGAAAAGAATTGCTTTGGACAGAACTGGATTCAGCAGGTATCTGTCTCCTAGTGAAGTTTTAGAGTAGTACCTTCCACTTCAGTGAAGCTGCTGCAGGTTGGAGGTGGTAGTGATGCTCTTAAAGGATGCATTTTTTACCTTTTTCCACATATTTAGCAAATGGATTCTTTGATCTGCTATTCGTTTTGCTCTGTGGCTTGTACAGTCCTGTTTTATTGAGTGATTTACATGATGTATAGTAGCCATATTCACATAGATAATATTTGGTGTTATTTCTCGTGGTCCTCGGTCTCCTCTTGCACCTTCCATCAGCAGAAATGCTTGTACCTATCCTACACAACATCCACTCCTCCCTCTAAACAAAGGACTTGAGGAAAGGAACAAGTTCATTGAATAATTAGCATCATTAATCCTTGCCTATTGATACCTGAACTGTCAGAGCAGCCCATAAAATACCTGAGATAACAGCTTTCACGCAGGGCATCACAACCAGCTTTACAAATAATAGCTTAATGAAACACAATAGGACAACAGATCACTGCCAGAGCAAAAGGACGGGTTGCAAAGTCTCTTTTAACGATGCCAGGGGTATCTAACAATTTAAAAGCAGATACAGTCTGTGCTCCTCGTACTTCTCAGCAGAAGGTAATTCAGTGCATGAGGCGCATAGCAAGTAAGAGCTCTCGAGCCATGCGAGTTTCAAGCAAGGCTCTCTGCAGGCAGATTTTCCTCTGATCCAAAGGGATGCCCATAGACTCGGAGGTGGATTGTGCTGCTGTTTTGCTAGGAAACCTATCATTTATTCATATGGCTAAAACCAGGGCAGGAATTTAAATCACATGAGTATTCCTAGCTACCTTCTTTATACTCAGCATTTAGTTACTTCCAAGCCCTCCATGGGTGGAAGGAGTGGAAGCAACTGAGATGCAGTGTTGGTTACACAGAGCAAAACCGCACCAAGCACCCTGACCCGCCTTAGTGCATTAAACACTGATGCCTTGTGTCCTCTTACAGGTAGAATTATATGGAAGCTTTCCAGAGCAGAGTGATTTCTCTCCAGGAATAACTAGAAATAGCTTATGATTTACAGAGTTTGCTGAAAATGCTCCCCAGGGGCTGTAACTGCAACATTAGCAAAGAGTCCCATGAAGAACAGCAGTAATATCCACCTGAAACACATGGACAGTGTTTTCAAGTCCCAGGTTGGACATCAGCAGCCATGACCCAGCAGTGTGCCCTCGATAAGATAACGTGTGCAGCAGTTCTCACGGCACACTCGGCTGTGCTGAGGCAGACTCACTGCGCTGAATGGATGAATGCTCTCTGTTCTACAGTGCCTCTCTCTCTCAGAAAGCCACTACCCAGCTCCACAGAAGGGTAGCAGTTGGAGGAGAACAAACACTCTGTAACCTTGAGTGGACCTGAATACGTTCAGCAGTGTAATATACTCTAGAGCTGGTGGTATCCTCCAGAATGAGGATACAAGCAGACCCTCTACTTTTATAGCTTGCTCTTATGCTCTCTGCAGCAATAACAGCAGTNACACTCTGTAACCTTGAGTGGACCCAAGTACATTCAGCACTGAGTGGCCTCACTCCAAACACAAAAGGAAGGCAATGGAAGACAGAAACTGCTGGAACCAAGAGTCAAGGACAATGACCTAGAAATGTTGAGATACCATGGGTTAAAACTGCTCCTAGTTTCTTCCTCTCTTCTTAAGGGTTTGGACAACTCAGCATCCTTCTCTTTAGCATCAAATCAGTGAAAACATTATACATTCCATCAACTTTTTAAACATAAGAGATTCAGCAGCTAAATCAAAACAGACCTTGAAAAGGGGAAGATCCCCTCCATGCAACTGAAGTGTGTCTGGACTGGTGTGAGGACTAACACATGATGACTGAGGTCTGTAGACTCCTAAATCCTATCCAGCACTTATTGATCCTATTAACAGTGAATTTAGGTCCTGATCCTTATCTTTCACAGGCCCTGAAAAGATGAATCGATATTGAATATTCAACCCTTTGTTTTCCTCTCTGGAGTGAAAATCCCACTGAATCTTCTAGATCCCAGTGAGGTGACAATGGCCTTTCGCTTTACTTACAATGCCTGGATGTCACGCTGCTCTGCAAGGAGGGCATCGTTATGAACTGAGAAAACAACCTCACATGCCCCAGTAATTATCTCTGTACCCAAAACCCTTCCCTTCCACCCACTTGTGCAGATGTTTCTGCACTTGAGAGTACTAATAAGTTCCTGTCTTTGAACAACACTGCTGCTTAAAGGACTTGCCCACCAAGCTCACTATTCCCTCTGTTTTAGGGCTTCTGTTTAAAGCTTAAGAGGAAAGAGCCAGAAGTCATCTATATGACAACAGGGAAATTCCCTCCTGCCTTCCCTACCCATTGACTTCTGTCTCAAAAGAGAGAACAAAACTTACCTAGAACCTAATAGAACTTCTTAAGAAGGACTACCATGCAGCTTGCCCAGCTGGCACCCCCCATTCTCCATGGCCACTGGAAAGATCCATCACCTCCGACAAGGAACTGGAAATGGGCTGGGTTGTTGGCATGACTGGGTTGTTTTGCTGGCAGCTACTCCTCTAAATATGCTATTCTCCTGCTGAGAGAGGGCTGCTCCTGGCAGTTTCATTCTCATTATCACTTCCTGACAGGCCCATGCTGCTCTTGCAGCAGCCCTGACCTCTCTACAGGCACCACTGGCAATTTCCTTTCGTTAACTATGGCAAAACCTAAACGTGAGACAGCTCTTACACCCAGGGAAGTACTATTTTCCTTGAGAAAGGAATGTTGGAGCCAAGAGCTCTGGCTTTGCAGATGTAGTGCTTCTTCCCTGCAAAGCCTCTGCAGTGCTTTGCCAGCTGGGAACCAAAGCCTGGGGATGCCCATGAAATCAGGTACTGAGGTATTGTGGGTGTGGGTACGGTTGGACGTGGTGATCTAGTAGGTCCTTTCTAACCATGTTTGTTCTGTGAAATCCTTATCCAGGCAATGTTCTCACTGAAATCAACACTTTGTCAAAGATGTCACTTCAGAAGGATAGGAGAGGTGTGCAAGCATCCTTATTCCACTCAAATCCAGCAACCTTCGGGGTGACGGGCAAAGATGAATAAAAAATGGTGCAGGTATCAAATCACAGAATCACAGACTCTTAGGGATTGGAAAGGATCTCAAATGATCATCTAGTCCAGTCCTTCTGCAAGATCAGGATCCCCTAGATCCAGTCTCACTGGAACATGACCAGGTGGGTTTTAAACCTCTCCAAAGGAGACCCCACAGCCTCCCTGGGCAGCCTGTTCCAGTGCATTGTCACTCTCACCATGAAGTCTCTTCTCATATTTACATGGAGCCTCCTCTGTTCCAGCTGACACCCCTTGCCCCTTGTCCCATCATTGGGTGCCACTGAGCAGAGCCTGGCTCCTTCCTCCTGCCACCCTCCCTTTCCATATTCATAAGCATTAATGAGGTCCCCCCTCAGCCTCCTCTTCTCCAAGCTCAAGAGACAAACTCTTTCAGCCTTTCCTCGTGATGGAGCTGCTCCATCATCTTTGTGGCTCTGTGCTGGGCTCTCTCAAGCAGCTCTTCATCCCTGGGGGTCTCCACTAGATCCAGGCCTCCAACTAGACTCTGCCCCACTGACCACCACTCTCTGGCTTCTATCCTGCAGCCAGTCCACAATCCACTACCTGCTTTTTCCAGACCCCAGCTCCTCAGATTGGCTGTGAGGTTGCTGGGGAGACTGTGTCAAAAGGTCTGTCTTTGAGAGGAGCCTCAGAGAAAGCACCTATCCTTCGCTTTCTTTAACTCTGAACTAATAGAGTGAATAAATCTCAGAGGGTTTAGGTAGCCAGTTTATGCTCTTTGTGTCCCACTCCTGTAATCACTATGCAAAGATTTATCTGCATTAAAATCACCAGAGAAGGGAAAAGTTCTCCTTGCTGCTTTTCTCTGGAACTGAAGGAATTTGTCATTCCCACTGCCTCCCTCCCTTCACTTTCTTCCTCTACATCACGCAGGGTGGAATGTCCTGAGGCAGCCACAGAGTGTTAATATTGGTTTGGAAGTGTTCTGGAAATATTCTGCAGAGCAGAGAAAGAAGAATCCTATGCACTCACATCAGACCTGCTGTCTTCACGGAGCCCAGCCCACGGGTGATGATAAAATCAATAAACCATATTACACTTGATAAAGGGCAGGGTTTAGAACCTGCACCTGGTCGCTGGGGCATCGATTAAGAAGAGCTTCCAGCATCTGTAGCTGCTGCTGAAAGGGTTTGGCTGGGCTCATTTAGCAATCCCCGTGGGCTCAGTCAGGGGTGGCTGTGAGGTCTGATCCCACCAGGCGAGGTGTCGGGGCAGTTTTAGATGAGCAGAACGCGACGGAATGCACTGATATTGCTCTAAGTAGGGTGGGCATGGATATTCATGTCTATTCTGGGAAGAAAAAGCTCAGGGGTGTTAAGCTATCAGTCACTGCAACGGGCATGCAACGTGTCTCGGTGCTTGTTTGAACAGGAATACACGGGGAAGAGAGCGAGAGTGCTATTACAGGCAGACGCCGGGCCTTTTTTTAGCTCTGGCATTAATTCTTCACCCTGTGTTCCTTCTCTTCAATTTCTAGGAAGAAGAAACAGACCTAACCATGCAAATGTCCCTCTGCTCTGCCTCTAGCTATAAGCTTAAGAGTTATAAGCGTAACGACACTGAACTGTAGACAACCCCTCTCCAAGACTCCCCAGCTCAGTGGCTGCCTGAAGACTTCTTTGAAGCCTTTCAAAAGGACTCTGTGGCAGCTCAACAGAAGCGGTTGGTGCTAAATATAGGGATGCACTTGCTTTGAGCACGCATCGTTGGCTTCGGGTTCACCTTTGGAGCTGCCTTTACAGATACCATATAAATTGGAAGGAGAAAATGTGAGAGGTAGAAAAGAATCGTACGGTACGAGTGCCTGTTGAGGGGGAAAAGGCTCAGGCTGGTGAGGCTGGGCTAGTGGCCAGCAGTCTGATGTGTCCATACTTGAAGCATTCATCCTGCTCACAATTGTTTCGTATCAGATCCTTGTCTTGGGCAGCAGCAAAGTTCATTGGAGGTGGGGGGGAGAGAAAGGCTGTGGGGGGTGACCTCTGAGGCAACTGAGGAACAGAATTTGTGGAGGTTTCCTCTGTATTGTGTACTTCTCTCCGTGTTGTCTGTGGGGGGGTGTGTGGCTGCCACTGTAAAACCAGACCTAGCCACTAGCCTAATGCCAATCGGAACTGAGTTCCTGGTTCCGTGGTGCAGGACACAAGGAGATAATTCCACTCACATCCAAGAGGCTTAGGAGCCCAGCGGGAGTCCACAGAGGTAAAGCGATGAGCCACAGGTTTGGCAGCAAGTCCTTGGATTTCTGATTGCATCTTCTCCCTGGTACCACAAACCATTCGCCCCACACTGCTAACCATGCGTGATGCCCTCTAATTGTGGAGAGAGGTTCAAACCTGTCCTTCCCAGCATGAGCCACTGGCACCTTGTTCTGATTCAGCGCTGGCATATCATGCCTGTATCATGCCAGGGGTGGTGAGCAATTGCTGATGGGTTTTCATCTCTGTGCAACGTGCCCTGTAACCTCATCAGCCGTGTGCTGATGCCGTTCACACTCCAGGTCCTCAGTGAGTGCTTCAGACACGGGACGGTGCAGAGCATTGGTTGCAGAGAGGGATTGCCCCTTCACTACCTCTTCCTGTGCAATGAGGTTTGAACTAGAATGGGGATGGTAAGGTGAGGACTGTGGGAGACACAGTGAAACTCAGGGGAAGAGAAGGTGAAGGGAAGGAGGGGAAATGAGGAAATCATTGAGCTGAAAAGGGTCAAAGACAAAGGGTTAGGGACAGGGGTCAAAGACAAGAGATTAGGGACAGGGTGTGCATTCCTGCTTTGCTCTTACTGTGGCACCTGCTATGGATGTTATTTTCTAGGCAGACAAACTCCCTTCATGGGACAACTAGTGGGTGCCAGGATGGTGCAGGACACAAAATGAGCAGGACGCGCATCCTTTCTGTGTGTCTGTGCTATCACTCCTGGCTGGGCCCTTGTCATGAACAGCGTTGCTGTCCATCCATCCTTAGATTTGCTTCTGTTTCCGTGTGTAGTTTAAGCTGCAGGTGCCATTAAAAGAGTGTCTTTTACTAATGCACATTGTTGTTGGGAGTATTTCGGTCTCTCCTTTAGCTTCTTGTGGTGTGTTCTTATGAACAGAATGTTCCATCACAATTAGTTGTCTTGGCTACTAATGATTTTCTCGTATTAGTATATAGCTTCTGGTACTTAAACATAGCACCTCATCCGTCTGCTTTGTGTTCTCAGTGTCACAAGGCTCTGAGCTGCAGAGCTACGGTGCCTATGGTTTTGATCACACTAACAGCATCTTCACTTTGGGCCTGGGGGGAGTGGGGATTGTTTCTCTGGAAGTCATATTTAGCAGAGGGTCTTGATGAGATCACATTGAGCCTCCTTCTCTTTCCAGTGCACCAACGAGAGGAACCAGTCCCTGGCCACTTCATGAAGACAACTATGTCTGCACACAACTGCCTGGTACCTGGGAACTCACGAGGCTGTAGATTTCTGCTCTGAGTGACAACAGCAGAAGACAAAGAGGTGCCCAGCAGCACTGGTACCCCGCAGTGCCAGCCAGCTGCAGTGGCTCCTAGCACATCCTGATGTCTGAATGAGCAGGGTTTTGACGCAAACATTTCCAAGAACAAATCAAGTTAGCTGGCAAGGCATGCCTCTTCGTGGCTGATTTAATGCAGGGCACACCGAGCGTTCACAACCAGGCCAGGAGCTGTGCCTGGGTCCCCTGGTCAGGTGAGAGGTTTTATCTGAAGGTCAACCTGCTCTCTTGGAGCTGCATCCTCGAGGGGACAAGCATTTAGAGGGCAGCTCTAACAGCAAGGCGAGGGTGATTAATGCCCAGGTTAACTTTGCATCAGTTATGGGAAATAAAGAGGCTCTCACTAAGAATTATGGCCTGATATTTTCAGTTGGAGAGAAAGAGTCTGTGTAGTCAAGTGCCTGAAGTTAGTTTCATAGCTTGGTGAAGTGACCCCTGGCCCCCGAAGTGAGACACAGTTGTTTTTCCAGCTGAAGTCAGTGGGAGCCAGGGAGGACCAAAGCCTTTGAAAATCAAACCATTTCAGCCTCAGTAAAGGGAGGTGAAAATAAATGAGAGAACCTCTTGCCTTCAAAACCATACCATGGTTTTACTGAATGGTGCTTGAGACCTCCTGCCAGCAGCATCTGTGCCATCAGCTCTGTGCTTTGGCTTTGTGCAACTCCGATCTCACACCAGTTGACAGAAGCTTTTGTGTGCTGGGTGAAGCCAGTACCATGAGAGCAAGGAAGAACAATGTAAAGGCTGTGTCTCTACCACATATGTGTCATGCCTCTACATCTCTACTACAACTCACTCACCATGTGTAGCAATAAACACAGTGCCTGGGTGAATGCTTGGGGCACAAGGCAATAGAGATTTCAGTGCATCACTCCTGTGGGAAGGGACCTTGAAAGATCATCCAGTGCAATTCCCCTGCCACAGCAGGATCACCCAGACCAAGTGGCACAGGAACACAGCCAGGCGGGGCTGGAACATCTGCAGAGCAGGAGACTCCACAGCCCCCCTGGCAGCCTGGTCCAGTGCTCTGGGACCCTCCCTGGGAAGAAATTCCTGCTGATATTGATAGGGAACCTCCTCTGTTCTGTACTGTTCTGGTTCCCTTTAATTATCCAAGCTCTTCACTAAAGCTATGTGTGTGGTCCAGTGGAAGCCCAGACACAGAACCTCTCTCTAATTAGGTCCCCCTATTAGCAGCTGCTAGACTGGTTAGTGGGGCTATGAAGGGGAAATATTTATGTTAATGATATTGACCACAACAACCCAGCCCTACTGGTGGGATTCAAGGAGGCACAGATCTGCTACTCCAACAACCCAGCCCTACTGGTGGGATTCAAGGAGGCACAGATCTGCTACTCCATGTAAGGCCTGGTCTTCTACCAGTCTGTCCCAGGCTTAGGTTTTGGAAATAGTGCATGCAGTTAGAATGGAAGGCTTGGGGTTGTAATGTCCCCACATCTACTCCTCCCCAGTTTCCCAGTCCTCACTCTTCATTAAACAGGGACAACAAGGTACTTTCTATGGGCCATTCAGTCTGACTGGGGTGTGAAGCAGCTGCCGCCACCAGCCCTTGCTACCGACAGCAGAAGGATCTCAGCACAGCTGCTCCCAAAGCAGAGATTTTGAGATGCCTACAGTCCTATAGGATGCAACCAGGTCCAAGGGAGAAGCCAGGCTTTACCCTGTGGTGTAACTGCCTTTCTTCTCCCAACTGCTCTGAAATACAGACGTGTGTACAGGCTTTTAAACAGATGCTTCAGCGCAGATATAAAGAAACCCTTAATGCCTGCAGCACCGGCCTTATGACGAGCAGCCCTACAATAACCAAACAACAATTTGTGTGTGTACTTAAGGCAAAAGGGGCTGGTAATAAGTTAGTGTCGAGCTTCTAGGGGATTAATAGACGAGCGGTGGGTTAAAGATGCTTTATTTTAAACACACTCGGGCAGCATCTTTCTAGGCGGCACGCTATTAAAATTGACACCAGCGACTATTAACTACTGTACGTAAGCACAGCCGCCTCGTAACTCAGGCTTTATTATGCAACTCCAGGTGAGTACATAAACATTCAGTGATGTGCTGGATTGCATCTGATTTAGATCACCGTTCCGGTGAAATGGAAAGCGTTACCGACAGATTTGCTCTGCCGGCGGCTCCGTAATAAATCACAAATGGACTCAATGATGCTAATCCTCTAGTAATTTATTTGACATTATATTTGCCATTTATATTCCAGACACATGTTGTCAAATACTCGACTATATTGAAAACAACAACGAAAAATCCCCAACTGAAAGAAACTTGATGTCTCAGGAGACCAGGGTTAAAGAGCGACCAACCCAGAGTGTTTAACCTTCAAGAGAGCACCCTTCATCTACCCTGTTAAAGTCTACAGGAGAGTGAAGAGAAGCAGCAGCAAGGGGTTTTTTGGTCCAGGGCTCCAGGGAAGTTCAGACAAAGATGTTCCAAGCATAGCGAATGCCAAAGCAGTCTCTCCCTCTTGGTGTCTAGCAGTCAATAACCTGATTGAATCCAAGATGCTATCGAGACCAATGCTGTTGGCAGATTCACTGATCTTCTGTAAATGTCTGCACACCCCACACAGACAGTTTTCCACTGGTAGCTACAGCTATGTCCTGTGCCAGTGAGGTGGTTATGAGCTTTCTGAAAGAGCAGCTTCACTTGTTTCATTTAAAGCTGCAGCCTGAGCATTGTGGTTGCTGTTTTTAATCCCTGCATCATGAGAAATTGAATAAAAATAGTAATGCTGGTGAGATCACATCTGGGTCACTGTGTCCAGTTCTGGGCCCCTCAAGTCAAGAGGGACACAGAGCTGCTGGAGGGTGTCCAGCATAGAGATGATGAAGGGAAGAGAACAGCTCTCTGATGAGGAAAGGCTGAGGGAGCTGGGTCTCTTGAGCTTGGAGAAGAGGAGGCTGAGGGGGGTCCTCATTCATGTCTCTAAATCTGTGAGGGGTGGGTGTCAGGAGGATGGAGCCAGGCTCTTCTCAAGGTCATCTGGTGACAGGACAAGGGGCACTGGGTGCCAGCTGAAACAGAGGAGGTTCCATCTCAGTATCAACAGGAACTCCATCCCAGGGAAGGTAGAACTATAGACTCATTAGAGATCAGAAGGGACCTCAAAAGATCATCCAGTCCAATCCCCCTGCCACAGCAGGATCACCCAGACCAAGTGGCACAGGAACACAGCCAGGCGGGGCTGGAACGTCTCCAGAGAAGGAGACTCCACAACCCCCCTGGGCAGCCCCTTCCAGTGCTCCAGTACCCTCCCTGGGTAGAAGTTCCTGCTGAGATTGATAGGGAACCTCATTCCCTGGGATTCATGTGCAACAATCCCAACAGAAATCCCTTACAAAGAGTCTGTGCACCCTCCTTGCTCCTCTGGCAATTCCCATCCTTGGACCTTTCCAGCAGCAAAGTCTTTGGCTGATTACTCCGATAGCAACGATGAGCTTTGCACATTTATCTGAGAATAGCTACCAAATCTGCTCCAGCGAAGGATGCAGTCAGTACTTCGTCTCTGCCCTTAGAGGAGTATTTTTAATGCTCATTTCTTTATTTTTAAAAAGTTCCTTTCTGTATATACACTAATATCATTATAACCCACTCAATTCAATTAGCAGCACCATGAAAAAGGGATGGAGGTTTTTGTTTGATTCAATTGTAAGCAAATGAAGCAGTAATAAACCCCCAATTAGCACTGAGGAAAATAGGCTGGAGGATTTTTTTTTCTCCCTAGCATTTCACTGTAAACAAAAATGTGTGGCTGGCATTCGAGAGGAAGGAAAATACAATTTGAAGACACTTTAAATCTTCAGTGATTAATGTCATGCCAAGTGACTCATTAAAATTCCCATAAAAATACGGCCATAGAAAAGAATTCTCTTCAGAAGAAAAATCAAATGTAATTAAGAAGGAAGAAAGGGAAAGAACGGGGGAGGAATTACCAGTGAAACTCGAGCTAAGCACAGCTGCTGAGCACCACGTTTCAAGGATGATCAGACCCTTTCTGAGGGCATCAGCCTGGGGCTCAGGGAGATTGCATGCGAGTCCCAGTGTTGGCAGGAGCCCTTCAGAGGGCAGCTGTGACATCTCTCATTGGCTTCTCAAGGGCATCTGGTGACAGGACAAGGGGCACTGGGTGCAAGCTGGAACAGAGGAGGTTCCCTATCAATATCAGCAGGACCTTCTTCCCAGGGAGGGTCCCGGAGCACTGGACCAGGCTGCCCAGGGGAGTTGTGGAGTCTCCTTCTCTGGAGATGTTCCAGACCCACCTGGCTGTGTTCCTGTGCAACTTGGTCTGGGTGATCCTGCTGTGGCAGGGGGAATTGGACATCCAGGCAGGTCTTGAATGTCCTTGTCCTAGCACCACATGACCTTGAGCAGAGCCTGGCTCCATCCTCCTGACACCCACCCCTCACACATTTATAGACATGAATGAGGTCCCCCCCTCAGCCTCCTCTTCTCCAAGCTCANTCCTTCAGGGCTCTGACCCACTTCTGACATCATTTCTGTCACAAAGCACCTTGCAGCAGGACCAGGCTGTGTCAGGAGTCTGGCACTGATACCCACCCTGTGCCCTCAACACTCAGATGCTTCCGCTGCAGCCCCCAGCCACTGGTGGAAGGTTTGGCTTCAATCGTGTTGCTCAGCATAGATGCTAATTCCTAGCTGGCTTCAGCACACTCTGTGCTATTTTTAACTCAGGAAAAATATCTTACTAGGGTGACAGGTGGCCTGGCACAGCAGGCACAGAGCTGTTGAGTGTGGCAACAACACCCAAGCGAAAGTTGCCTTGATTTCAGCGTTTCCTCCCTGGTTACTGGCTCCTGCAGTTGGAGCATCCTGGGCGAAACGCTGATCACGTTTGGTTTTCCCCTGGTTTGGGGTTTGGGGGACTGTTTGTTTCTGAAAAAGGACCAACCAACCCGGTTTATGAGTGGTACCAGGGATCAACCAGGGATCACGGGGGGTCCTGCGAGGATTCAGTACAAAATAGGTGCTTATTGAGTGCACAATGCAAATAGGGAGGGGAGAAGAAAAGGGATCAAGTGCAATTTATTGCCTGTATTCACATCTTCTGGGCTAAGTATTGTGATTCCTTGTCCCTGCTGCCAGTGCAGGGAACCCTAAGCTGGGCTCTCTGGAAGGCTCTTGGCCAGAGACATCAGGAGCTCTTGACGTCAGCTGTCTTAGGCTGCCTGATGCGGTCTCAGGATCCCCAGCTACACCTAGCAGCAGCCAAGACCTGTGGTTTGCCACCAAGGTCAAGCCCATAGCACAACCCACATGCAGAGCTGTGTGGTACCATCACAGGATGGTGCCTGGGCATTGGCTGGGAGAGTTAAAGCAGTCAGGAGCCGCAAGCCTGCTGGGGTCATGTTGAGAGTTGAACTGCCTAGGATGATCAGAGCACTGAGCGCTGAAGAGCTCTGTAATAGGAGAAGTCATTTAGCTGTCAGACCAAGAAGTGGCAGCTTCGATACTGATCTTGAGGCCAAATAGGGTTGACACAAATAACTTGTGCCCCTCATAAAGCGAATTTTTCCTTCATTAAACATAGATGCATGGCGTGCAGCGTTCAGCAGTTTGCTCTTTTATATCCAGGCTCTGATTGTTTTATTTTTATCCTTTAAGAGAAATCAGATGTTGGAGAGGAAGCTATTCTTAGGCTGACTGTACAAGTGATCAAGCCAAGCACATCCATATAAGACAGCTGCTGGCAAATGACAGTCCAGGGTTGTGCTTTCATTGCAGAAACAGCAGCGTGTGAGCACTGGGCATGCAGACACGGCAGCCTTGGGGAACCAGAGAGGAGCTGTCATTGGGCTTCTGATTCCCAGGTCCTCAGCAGTCACTTTACACTGATAATTCCTTCCAGAGAATTCATTCCTTGGTGTCACTTTGCACAGCCCTTAGCCCTGGCTGCACCAGTGCTGGCTCCAAGGTGGGAAATTGTGATGGATGATGCATCCTCAAGTTCCTGAAAGGTCTCTGCTCCACACTGCCAAGTTGGTCACCCAACAATTGAGAGATCTGCATGGGTATGGCTTCACTGGCGTGTGAGGTTGGAAGGACAGCAGGACTGAAAACGAAGGAGGAACCACAGGGCAATAGTCTGCAGTGACATCCTATGGAGGATGTAACATCTGCATTTAGTACCAGATGTAGTGACATCTCCAGTCTTAAAGTGGAGACCAGAATTAGGTCATAAAGACCACAGAATGGTTTGATTTGCAAGGGACCTTAAAGTTCATCTAGTTCAGACTCACCTAACATGGGCAGGAACTCGATCCACTGCACCAGGCTGCCCAAAGGCTGCACAAGTTCTTGGGACAACCTGTTCCAGTGTCTTAAGACCTTCACAGAAAAGAATTCATTCCTTATATCAAATCCAAATCTACCTCGTTGCAGTCTGAGACCATTAGTTCTACGATCACTGATAAATCTCTCTATTTCTTGTAGTCCCTTTTTAAGTGCTGGAAGGACGTAGGTCGATCCAGACTGAAGGCATTGTCCAATCTATTCTGAAAGAAAACTGGAAATCAACAGAGTCCTCTTGAATGACTCTTCTTCCTTTCAGGAGAGTGGCAAAAATAGTTCCAAGAAACAATTTGGGGGGTTCTTATATGGGTGGAAAAAGGTCTTAAAATAGAAATGTCTCCTGCTGCAGAGAGTAATGGAATATACTACTCTCCATCCCCAGGGTGTCTGGGGCAAGAAATAGAGGGCTGCAATGCTAACAAAGGAGACTTCCACCAGGAGAAGTGTTTTAACAGTAAGGATAACAAAGAACAGGGGAAGACAGACATGATTCATCAAGTTTTTAAGAACAGGGTAGGCAAATATGGGTGGGAATGACTTCAGTGTACCTATCCTGCCTTTAAGGAGGAGGGATGGGATGTATATGAGTATAGCTGTCATAGAATCATAGAATCCTTAGGGATCGAAAGGGACCTCAAAAGATCATCCAGTCCAGTCCCCCTGCCACAGCAGGATCACCCAGACCAAGTCGCACCGGAACACAGCCAGGCGGGTCCTGAACGTCTCCAGCTTTATATCCCTTGAGCCAAATTCTCCTAATCTGCAAAGCAATTTGGCGCCTGGCACCAAGGCCTCCCTTTAAAAGTGCCAGTCTAAGAGATTCTGAGTGTTTCTGCTAATAGCTCCACTATTAACTGTATTAATACTATTTAATCATTAATGCAGCTACTCAGCTGGCAATGTACTGACTGGCTCCTGTCTTGGGAGGGTTCGATCCTGTCACTCACCAAGGTCTGGGTGCTGTGCATTAGCAACTCCCTCAAGTCAGCGAGTGTCAAGAATCCTCATGAATGTCCCTGGTTATGCCTTGATTTTCCATGAAAACTCTTAAACATGTGATTTATACCCTGAGATATGATCAGAGGAATCCCTTGAACTACTGCTTTTGGAGGTTTCATTGGAATCATTAGAATCATCATTAGGGATGGCAAGGGACCATGAGAGATCATCCAGTCCAATCCCCCTGCCACAGCAGGATCACCCAGACCCAGTGGCACAGGAACACAGCCAGGCGGGTCTGGAACAGACCTTCTTCTCCAGAGAAGGAGACTCCACAATCCCCCTGATATTTTATTTACTTCTGAACTGGCTTGAATGAGAGTCTTCACCTCATAACCCACGCTCTGCATTTCATAGAATCACAGAAGGGCCAGGGTTGGAAGGGACCTTAAAGATCACCCAGTTCCAACCCCCCTGCACAGGCAGGGACACCTTCACCAGAGCAGAGTACTCAGGGCCCCAGACAACCTGGCCTTCAGCACTGGCAGGGATGGGGCATTTGTGTGGTTTCAGATAGATCACGGAAGCTCTTCTCTCACTAAACTCTGAACTCCCCCTCTTCTCAGTATCACAGTCTCACAGTAATTATAAGGTTGGAAAAGACCTTAAAGATCATCCAGTCCAACCTAAATCCAAGTAACCCTAACATCTGCCATCTAGCTCATGCCACTCAGCACTTCATCCAGCCTGACCTTGAACACCTCCAGGGACAGTGACTGCATCACCTGTTCTGTTGAGGAGGGTGCTATTTTGTGTATGGACCTGTCCTGATGCTCCTCATCAGCTGCACAGCAGTAGCCTTTGCAGTCTGTTAAGGCTGGAAGAGTGTAAGACAGACAGGCTTTGCCTAAAACACAGGGAAAGCTCCTTCTGTGGGTTCTCGACTGGCTTTGCTGCTGATTAAACATTTCATCAAAGGCGAGATTTATTACCTGGACTTGAGTGCCCCTGTAAGAAATAATTGTAGCTCCAGTGCAACCTCAGCTCTCCTTCGCCAGCCAGCTGCCACGCTTACAGAAACAGAGATTGCAGCTCAAGCCTTCCTCAACCTCATTTGAGCTAATTGGTACCCATTCCCCTCCAGTCTCCACCCCAGTGCCTCCCTGTGCCACGTCCTGATCACTGCCTGGCTGCTACTGCCTCATCTTCATTAGGATGACACTTCAGTGTTCATGTAGATTCACTCAGACACATTTTACTGTCTTTGGTTCCCAGGCAGGGATACTTAACTCTTAATTTGAGAGTTATTGGTCGTTACTTGATCCTTTAATCATGATGAGAGACCAATGAGAGGCGCTAACCCTTGTGTAAATCACGCTCTAACAAGAGATGCAGTTAATGCTTTAGAAGATTTAAAACTCCAAAGCCATTCCTGGTCAAATCCAGAGGGCTGCTTACAATACTATGGGCAGAGAAAGGAAGATAACAGTGGGTGTCCTGAATCTCCACGCCTGAACCTTGCATTTCTCTATCAGCATCCTTTATCCGAACCCCTCTGAGCTTTGCAAAGCGGTTCTGCCCTGCAGTAATTCACAGCAATGAGTTTTATGTTTTTCCATCTTTCACTGATGCTCTCTTCCTATTAAAGAGTATGGAAAAGTGGGGATTCTGCAGCAGGAACACGTGGGGACATCAGCAGCTTGAACTGGGAACTCCATTGCCGTGAGTTTATGGTTTATTTCAGTGTACACTGGCACCAAAGCATCCTGGCTTCTGGCTTCCTGGGCTCTACCTGTCCCAGTACAGCATGAGGGAGCTGAAAGGGAGTGAACAGCTGCCTGGCTTCTGCTGGGAAGGTCTGCCCTGTGCACTCAACTTCTTGATCCTTGATGCCTCCACCCCCTCCCCGGCAGCCTGTTCCAAGGCATCAGCACTCTTGCTCTGTCCAATCTGAACCTCCCCTGGTGCAACTTGACCCCATATGATCTTGTCTTATCACTAGTCACAAGGGTGGAGAGGCCAACACCCACCTCACTCCAACCTCCCTTCAGGTAGTTGTAGAGAGGAGTGAGGTCTCCTCTCAGCCTCCTCTTCTTCAGGCTGAACAGCCCCAGCTCCCTCAGCCTCTCCTCATCAGCCCTATTCTCCAGACCCTTAATCAGCTCAGTTGCCCCTCTCCAACACCTCCATGTCCTTCCTATACTCTGGTGTCCAAAACTGAACTCAGTACTCAAAGAGTGGCTTCACCAGGGCCAAGTACAGGGGCAGGATCACCTCCTTGGTCCTTCTCTGCAGTGACCAAGCAGAAATCTTGAAGACAACTACCCTGCTTGAGAGATGAACCTTTCCTTTGTGGGTATTTCTTTGGGGAACAGTCAATGCCCCTTGGCACGTCTCAAACCTCACCACTGTCAGTATTGCATGAAGTTTATGGGAAAAAAGACTCTCCACACTGTCAAGGCTGAGAGTCTAATTACTTTAAAAGTGTCTTTATGTCATTATATTCACATTAAAAAAATCATCTATCACTCTTCACTGTACTCTTAATGATGCTTGAAAATAATGGGCTGGAATCAATACTGTGCTCAGTAGAAACGTGGTGGGGAAGAGCACAGAGGACAAAAGCAAAGCTGACTGTGCTTCCTTCAGTTTTTGCTCATTCATTGTTTTAGAGTTATCGAATCACGAGAGATCTTGAAAGATCACCCAGTCCAATCCCCCTGCCACAGCAGGATCACCCAGACCAAGAGGCACAGGAACACAGCCAGGCGGGGCTGGCATGTCTGCAGAGAAAGAGACT
>VZRI01014341.1:164918-204270 GCA_013397515.1 Upupa epops | reverse complement strand
TAAGCATAGTGCTTCATGCCTCCACACCTCACAGCCTGATTCCTGCCTTCTTAAGGCAAATATCCTTGGGTGTCACGGGAAAAGGCACAGCCATGAACTTCCCGAAGTAGAGCCAAGCTTGGCTGCACCATTTATTTTTTCATTAGTCACTAACCATTTCAATTAGAAAGAGCATTAGCTCAGAAATCATAAATTCAGGAGAGGAGGTGGTATCCCTTCCTGCTCTGCAGTGGGATCTAATGACTTTGCTGCAACACCAGGGAAAGCAGTTAAAGTAATGTCCCTTATGGAGAGTCTCCAGAACATGTGATGACTTTTTTATAGTCCTCAGTATATTTAGCAATGAAAGAGAGCAAAACTGTGAGCTCTTCTGTTAGAAAAGGCAAAGGGTTTAAAAAATAAGGTCCTTTTCTTGATGTTGTGCCTTGTCATTGGACAGGTTTGGGACCATCTCATCTGGCAAAGCAGGAGATACTGGGCAGGAGCCCAACCCCAAGTGTCACCTACCTGCAGCCTTCCTGCCTCTGAGTGTGGGGGATGCAGGGGGGGCAGTAGCCCTGTGTCCCAGAGCCTGGTACCCAGGTGATGGAGACTGTGGGAGGCAGAGATGAACATGTGCAGCTGGTGATTCTCTGACCTGTGCATAGCTTGACCTCACCTTAAAATACACCTCTGCGGCATCACCTGCCTTCTGTAGATTCCTGCCTCATGACTACTGTGCGGAGCTGTCTGCTGTCCCGCTCCATGTGTCCGACTTGAGTTACACTCCTGGTGCCTCGCTGAATAAGGCAGCAAGTACAGCTAGGAACAGCAATGTCTAGTGTCCCTTCCCTGCCGTCTGAAAGAAGTGGGAGCAGAGAAGGTAAAATATTTAGACTCCAGATGTCTTTATTTGCCAAAATAGAAATCCTTGCTGTAAAATATCTACAAAATGCAATTAAAATTGCTATTTATTTTTCTCGCTGCTGCTAACATTGCTAGCAAAACTGACTCATTTGCTGCCGCCCAATATAGCATTCCAGGTGTAAAAGACTCTCAGATGTTCATGACATTTTGCACGTAAATAGTGAGTCATTGAGAATGATCTGGTACTATCCATATGCCTGATACAGAAATACTGCTATGAGTGGGAGATGAGTGTACGCACACACATGACAGGATAATGTTTGAGAATGAAAAACCTGTGTTCATGCCCAGTTCCAGCAGAGATGCTGAATTTTTGCATCTACTGATCCTCCTGCTCTCAAGACTGTTTCGAAGAGGAGGGTAGCTGTGGCCCTGCTACTTGCTGCTCTCTCTCTGAATATCAATTGTAGGTTTATTGCTATAGTTGGCTTCTCTCTTCCAGTTCCTCTTGTTCCTCTATCACCTCATGTGAGGAACTCGTGAACCGTGCTGCACTCTGGATGGCATCTAAATACACTGAAGGCACCAGCGTGATGCCCACTGTGCTGTCCAAGAAGACTACTCTCTTCTAGTCACCCTCTCACTCTGCCTTTTCAGCTGCTGCTCTGCACCAGGCAGCAATAAGGGGCTGTGTTTTCAGGCATGGTGTTTTCCTGGGAAAATGGAAGTGTTTCTGGAAAGTGTGTGGGAATGATATGCCCTGCAGTCATGCCAGCTCTGGAGAAAGGCAGTCCCACTGATATACCAGCCACAGAACTGAGATGAATCATTTCAGCCTGACAGACACAAGTCTGTCTTCTCATGAGTTATGTGAGGAAAAAGCTGTCTTCTTTTGCTATGAGTGTGTGAGCTCAGTGCCCGACCTGTGGGTCCAGTAGTGGACCTAGCAGAGTCCAGCATATGATTGGACTCAATGATGTTAAAGGGCTTTTCCAACTGATTCTATGATTCTGTGAATGGCACAGGGTGGGAGGTCAGGCTAGTCCTGTGATTCAGAGACCCACACAGGTCTTGGAGCAATCCTAGGCACCTCTCCCTCCTGGTATATGTTGGGGCTGCACCTCTGTGGCACCCCTGTGTCTTCCTTTCTTCATCTGATGGTTAACCACAGAAACACAGAATCCTTAGGGATTGGAAGGGACCTTGAAAGATCATCCAGTCCAACCCCCCTGCCTCAGCAGGATCACCCAGACCAAGTGGCACAGGAACACAGCCAGGTGGGTCTGGAATATCTCCAGAGAAGGAGACTCCACAACCCCCCTGGGCAGCCTGTTCCAGTGCTCCAGGACCCTCCCTGGGAAGAAGGTCCTGCTGATATTGATAGGGAACCTCCTCTGTTCCAGCTGGCACCCAGTGCCCCTTGTCCTAGCACCAGATGACCCTGCCTGGCTCCATCCTCCTGACACCCACCCCTCACATATTAGTACCCCTGTGTCTCTGAGATAGCAATAACATTTCATCTTCAGGCTTTGTCTTGTTTGAAAAAGCACTGGATGGCCGGGTCCATTATGCTTCTCTTCCCTTATTCTTCCTGAATATAAAATGTACTTAACTTCTCATTTTCCTCTCTGTCAAGGGGTTGTCTTTGTTCCCCTGGTACCACTGAGTAAACAGGTAGATGTTAAGGGAGCAGCATTTGCACGTTAATCACCGTGACATTAACTCAGGACTGCAGTTAACTGACAAATTAAGCTACAAATTTTACACAAAAAGATGATTAAAATTTAAACAAAATTAAAAATTCACATTCTACCCAGAGGATGCTGCTGGAAGGCACAGAACCGCACTCCTGCGACACGAGGAGCTGGAGAAGTTAGGACTTTGAGCATGATGGTGGAGGGCAGTCGTGGGAAACGTTGATGATTTGTGCTTCCCCTTTTAACTCGAGAAGCTGCCCTGTCTTTGGATGAAAGCTTTTTGTAAGAGAGGGTCAGATATTTCTTGTCCTGTAGGTGCTCATGGAGTGACTTTTCATGATTTGGTTTGTTTTCTCTCTAAGCTCCACAGTTAGGCTGACTCCTGTGGATCTCACCTTTCGTTTTACAATAGCACTGTCTGCCTTCTCTTCCAGCGCTTTCCCTCCAGAGATGTTGAAGCCAGTCTCTCACCGTGCAGCGACGGTGCTCAGTAGTTCCTGATGCACCCACCAGCGTATTTCTTCAGTCCCCACTGGCTTCCAGGCACCTAACTTATCCAAACACTCTTTAACTGGTGCTGACACGCTCTGCTTCCTCTACCCCATTAATTTCAATTAAGATGATCATCTGGTCATGGTTAATTTTTCTATTTTCCCTTTCTCCAGTCAGGCTGAAGCAAAAAAGGCTCTGTACCAAGAAAGAAAGATAAAGCCATCACAGAGATGAAGCAGTTCAGGTACCTATCTCAAGAGTTCCATAGCAACAGCTGGCCTGAATTACAGGGATAAATTATCCCCAGTCTAGATGATGGCTCCATTCAGCGAGAAAGCGGCACTCTTCCCAAGCTAAAGATGACATCAAAATCAAAGGAGGCCTAAAATTTTAACGGTGCTTGAAAGGAAGGGAGGAGTTTGGGTAAGTGAGGCTAATGTGAGTTAGTGAAAGGCTGACAGTCTGCCTGTCTCTCGCAGAAAGGCAGCGAGACAAAGATGTGGTGACAGAGCGGTAGGTTTTTAACTCAAAGGGATGAAAGGATGCAAATTTATGAAGATGCACTTAATACCCAGGCATTTAGCCCGAGTGTGGTTGTTAGACGCTGCTCTGAAAGCTCTGTACCTTACAGGAATAAGCAAATAGCGCTTTGTGCTGAAGGCAGCGGCAGCCACAGGCAGCTAAAAGGCAGTTCTGCAGTGTCCAGGTGTTTGATGGCCCCAGGCTTGAAGGAAGCTTCTGGGCTGCAGAAGGATGCCCTAAAAGCAATGACGTTGCTGGCTGGGGATGAGGGAGAGGGAAGAGGTCAAGCTCGTTTCCTACTTCCCATGATGTGGAAGTCTGGGACAGGTTAGACCACTAAAACAACATTTCAGGAGGGTGGGTTTGCATGCAAAAGCTCTGTGCAAGCAAGGCACAGAGACCCTGGTCTGGCATCCCTCTACCCATCTGTCTTGCATTGCTAGAACTTGAAGTCCACAGTTGTGTTGAGCTCCAACGTGGATCACCCTGTTAGATTCGGGACTGGATTCTTCATTGAGATGTTTGAAGAGTGATTCATTTGTTTCAGAAAGATGCTCTGGTGTCACCTAGGAAAGCAGAGCTTGAGGCACTGACGTCTCTCTGTATCTTTAATGATGCTTTTACTTAGATTGTGAGCTTCTTGAGGCAGAGGCCATCTACGTGCAAACCCAAAAGGACAGCAGTTACACCCCTGAATAAGCTTTTAAACTTAAAACTTTAAACATTAAGTAGTAAGGAGCAAGCTTCAGAAAGACAGATGTCCTGTGTCTGAGACTGCTTTGATACCTGAACTTGTTATATCATTGGCTTCTAAGTTCTCAGAGTTTGCATCAGCCTCTTATCACAAGCTTATCAACTCTGCGGTGCAAGGGAGACCTTTATTACACACACATAAACCAGTAGATATTATACTGGAGCCAAGATTTCCACTGCTTACTTCAGTAAAAAGCAACAATAATAATGATTAATTGATTGTGGAAATGTACTCAGGCTGGATTTAAAGCTGAAAACATCCATCTGATTATCAGCAGAAACTCCTTACGAAGCCATTGATCAGGATGCGGCACAGACGGCCGGGACAAGCTGCAAAAGCGCTGTCATTCGTGTCCTCTGCGGTCACAGGGGATAATACTCTGCGTGGAACAATCAATCCCCTACCAGCCCAGTGGGAATGGACTGTGCTTTTCATCTGGAATTCACTGTCAGAGATGGATAGTGTGCGTTTCTTGGTAGAGAAAATGCAGAAGTTTGAGAAGGGAGTTTTATTCTTCTCCTGAGATTAGGCTGGAATTAGAGGAGCAGAGGGCAGAAGGGAAAAATGATGGAGATGACAAAAGCTCTTTCTTCTCAACCACAGTTGGATCAATTAGTGGCCAACTTAGAATGATAGAACCATTAGGGATTGGAAGGGACCATGAGAGATCATCCAGTCCAATCCCCCTGCCACAGCAGGATCACCCAGACCAAGTCACACAGAAACACAGCCATGCAGGTCTGGAAGGTCTCCAGGGAAGGAGCTCCACAACCCCACTGGGCAGCCTGTGCCAGTGCTCCGGGACCCTCCCTGGGAAGCAGTTCCTGCTAAGATTGATAGGGAACCTCCTCTGTTCCAGCTGGCACCCAGTGCCCCTTGTCCTGTTACCAGATGACCCTGAGAAGAGCCTGGCTCCATCCTCCTGACACCCACCCCTCACAGATTGAGAGACATTCATGAGGTCCCCCCTCAGCCTCCTCTTCTCCAAGCTTGAGAGACCCAGCTCCCTCAGCCTTTCCTCATCAGGGAGCTGTTCTACTCCCTTCATAGTGCAAACCCATGCAGAAACCTCCTCTTGGTAACAGTACTGAGGTGGTCAGGGACCTTTTGTCTGTACAAAGGAAACAACAGCAAGTAACAACAAATACAAGAGCTTGGGCTAAAGGGAACTGAGGAGACAGAAAATATCTGCAGCAGATCACTACCAGTACAGAAGTTATGCTTAAGGCAGTACTCTGAAAGAGGAGCCTCTCTGCAGGTCAGTGCACGGGGCATGATATAAATCTTCAAGTACTTAAATGCATCGGGTGAAGCTCCCCTTCGCTCCCCTGTGCCCAGATGGCCACCAACCCCTCCTGTGGGCAACATAAACTGGTAAACAGTGGAAAAGAGGACAAAGTTTGAATGGGGCAGCCTGTGTCTGTGTTTGCTAGTAATTTTACTTAGCAACACAGATGCTCTTTCTCCTTCTAATTGCTTATCTTGAGTGTGATATCTGGAGATTAATTATCAGCAGCTAGTAGTTTCAAAAGACAAGAGAGGAACAGGGAGAACAGAAGAAGGGACAGGTTTTACAGCCTTTTCCTTTGTCAGAACACAAAGTGCAATGCCGTCCAGTGAGCCCACTGAAGAAAAGCTGTTTTATCTCAAATGAGCCATCGCTGTGCTGGTTGTAAGTAACATTGCAGGAGTATGACAGTCTGGGGGCATCATCCCGGCTCCTGAGTGCATCACACAAACTGTACTGGACATCAGAGTGTCCTCCGGGCACGGACAGTGCAAATGACAGCAGTCTTTCAGGGCAACGAGGAAGCTGTCTCCAGCTGTGGCACCAAGCTGCAACTCTAGACCAAATGAAGTTACAGCACAAGAGAAGAAACCCAGAGGGACACTGTGGCACAAGCGCAGGATCTCAGCCAGACCTTACAGAGAGGGGAAGAGCAAGGTGTGAGTGAAGGCACGCAAGGGTTTTTAAGTCTGATGACTTCTTCCTATTACAAAAGTAAAGTAGGATTACAAATCACAGACTTAAGTGTTAGCACTGCCTCATCTGCACATCATGTAAATGAATGTTGCATGGAAGGATTTCTGCAGCCAGACTGCAGCCTGACCAGCGACCTGGAGCTCTGAGCTATGCTGTGAGTCGGTCAGGGATGTGGACACAGCCCTGGGCAGCCTACTCTAACTGGAGCAGGGAGGGGGGATTAGCTAATCTCTGGAGGATCTGTCCAGTGTCAGCAGTCGGGTGATTCTGGGTATTATAATCTCTTAAATTCCAAGAAAGCTTCCAAGTCATCAGCTGGGTTTCATGTATTTGTTTGTGTAGTTTAATCTGCAGCACAAAGAACCTCTCTTAGGACTTCTGTTTCCTTTAAACCTTGGCTTAGCTTCGATAAGAACTGCAGACAAATACCAGGAACTTGATGGGCATGGGAAAGCAAAGATCATGGACAGCTTCAATCCCTGTGCACTGAGTGAGCCAAGGTGTGTGACGTTTAATTCCACTCGGTGAGATCTTCTGTGGTCAGAGACTTTGGGATCTGCTCTTCCATGTGATGCTTCCAAATCGGTGAGTGCACTTGAGTACAGCTGCTGAAAAATCAAGGTGTCTGCTTCACGGTGCCCTGTATTCACTGGAGGGGGTGAGACCACAGAGAGAAGGAGAAGGTAGTGGAGAAGGTTATGATGTTAATTGGTCTTTTACTGGATTTTAAATACACAGCAGGGTGTAATGATCTCTCACTTTCCTGAGACTAGAGGGCTCTCAGATTTGTCCCTGATGCCTGCAATGATGCACAAGGAAGGCAGAAAACAAAGCAGGACTGCTTGGAAGAGCCTCTACTTAGCTACGGGATGTTGTTCGAAGGCAGTGACATCTGAAGGTGCCTCTGAAAATGACGCCTGATGTGCTTTGTTGTAGGAAAGCAGCCCATAAGCTGATTACCCCTCATCTCCACCGTATTTCAGCCTTCAGAGCAATTTGCCTTCTGCAGTGCCTTCATTCCTCACACGTGCTTTAGAGCACGATGGCGTCTATTTTTTCAGATGAAAACTCTAAATCCTCTTCTTTTCTTTTGAGCTGCTCTTGCAAAAGCCTTTTTCTTCGCCTACACAGTCTTCACCAGCAGCACCCTTTGTGCCTGAGACCAGTTCTGATTGTTTTCCATAGGAGATGGAAAGACGGGACAGAGTATGGAAGGGAGAGCCTCAGGCATCACTGAACTGTTGTTGCTCTGTGTGCGAGAGAGAGAAAATGGAGCTATCACACATGAGGATGTGGTTTCTCACTGGTGTTTTCAAAACAGCTGAAGGGAGTCAGGACAAACATGCGTGTTAATACACACAAGCCAGGATCCTCTACTCACTTACAGATCCCAAAGGGTCCTGGTGATAGATCACAGCCTAATATCCACAAGCCAGGATCCTCACCCCTTACATCCCAAAGGGTCCTGGTGATAGATCACCATGTATTTCTTTTTGTTCAACTCTTAATTCGGAAAGTCCACTCCAAGCTGGAAGTTAGCAGGATTTTAAACCATAACACATGCCCTTGACTGACTGAGTTCACCCCATGAGCTGCTCTCGTTGGAAAGAACAACTGGTGGAAATAACCACTTGGCCACTTCCATCTTTGCTTCTGGTATCAAAAACTCTCACCCTAGGTGGTTCCCTGCCCAACAGTAAACACAGAGCTCTCATCTGTTCACTTCACTGCCGTTCAAACCACAGCAAAACTCGTCGGGGATGACAAAGGATGGCATTTGAAATGAAAAAATAAATCAATAGCCCATTTGCACAGGGGTCGAAGGACTTGTCCCATGGACTGGGTCATCTGTGGGAAGGATCCTGGCACTGTAAATAGAAACTCCTGCAGCAGGGAGCTAACTTTCCCTTTTAAACAACCAGTTCCATGGTGCTGTGCTTAACTCAAACCATCATGTTAACAGCCAAATGCTCTATTTAATTCTTTTTTTTCAGGGAAAGCTATATTTCCCTGTTTTATTGCTTTTCTAAAGGGATATTGGGACTGCTAAATCTTTCCAGCCATTAACCATCAGAGTCTGAAAGGATCTATCCTGCTTAGGAAAGTTAAGACCTGCCTTCTAGTGTGGAGAATTATTCTGGTCCTTCTGGAAGGGCAAAGCTCTAAGAGCCTTCATCAGCTCCTCATTAGACGTAGTGCTGGTCCAGGATTGTGCTTCCCAAGGCTAACATAAGCCAGACAGGTCAATTAGGCTAAAAAAACATCAAAGAAAAACACTTTGGTGGCAAGAAAGAAGCAGAACCCAAAGGGTTAGAAACACACTGTTCATGGCAGCCAGGAAACTGGAAGGCAGCATCAGCTGGGCTGCCCAAATGGCTGCAATTAACCTCCTGTTGTGACTGGAATAGATGGCTTCCCCTCTGCTGCCTCCATGTCCTCCCCCAGTCCCTGCATTATCTTTGAAGGGTTGTTGTTCAATGGTATTTAGACTGCCCAGCACAATGGGGCTGAACAACTCTGGGGAAGCCAGCTTGACCTCAGGAAGGTCTGGATCTTGCATGAGTCAGCAGCTGCACATTCAGGTCCTGGAACTGCTCTTGCTCTTCATGCTGGGATGTGTGAAATGACTCTAGTTTGCCTTAGGAAGTGGCTATTTCATTCCTGTTCTATCCTATCCGATGTCCAAGAACAACAGCATCCTTAGCCTGGATCTCCCCACGCTGATATGCAGGCAGAAGAAACAAGCAGTTCAGGAAGGCAAAATATGTGGAATATGAAGGGGTCTGTGGGCACTGTCCCACACGGTTTGGTTGGCTGTGGTTCATCACAGCTACCGCTGAAAGGCACTGCTCATCTGCTGCTGCTTCTACGTACTTGCAGCTTCCCTGGTTTCCATCCCCATGGCAGAGAAGTCCTGCTACCCAGTGCTAGATGAGAAACACGGATGCCAGCATAGGAATTATTAAGCACCCTCTATTCATTTAGAGAGCAGATAATTGACCTTTCAGAATAAAGAGCAGGGAGGGGAAACATGAGCCATTCATTCATCTCCTTGCAAGACACTCTCCTACAAAAGCAATGACTCTGCAGAATAAGTTCATGGATTCTTCAAACCAGAAAAGAGAGGGCACTGGTCTTGCCAGTGACACCAGTGACACCAGCCATCATCTCTGTGTAACTGAATTATCTCCTTGTGCAGTCCCATGGTGATCAGCAGACCAAGTTGGGCAGATCACACTTTGAATAGCTCAGAGCTCTAAATCTTTGTCTTTCCAGACTCAGCACTGCCATAACCTTTCTCACTGCTGACAGAGTCATTCCTATCCCCAGCCCCTCTGAGCATATATTTTGCTTTAGCCACCCCATCAGTATCAGGGAATATTCTGGGGCACTGATGTGCTTTTGGTCCGTGACAACCAGCATCCTCCCAAATGATTCCTGGGCACAGGTTGGCACTTAGGACTTGTCAGGAACCGTGCAAAGAAGGCTGTTTGAATGCAGTCACTCTGTTTTGCAGGCTATTACACTCCTTTATGGCATGTGCACGTGCATGCACATACCCTGCACTGGTGAGACCGCATATGGAGTAGTGTGTCCAGTTCTGGGCTCCTCAGGTCAAGAAGGACACAGAGCTGCTGGAGGGTGTCCAGCGTAGAGCAATGACGATGATGAAGGAAGTAGAGCAGCTCCCTTATGAGGCTGAGGGAGCTGGGGCTCTTGAGCTTGGAGAAGAGGAGGCTGAGGGGNATTCTATTCTATTCTATTCTATTCTATTCTATTCTATTCTATTCTATTCTATTCTACTCTAGTTGCAGTATGACAGAAGGCACCCAGGCACGTTCAATTCGTGTGTTTAGATGCAGCCTGATTAAATCCCAGAACATTCCTGAAGTTCTCCTGTTTCCTTGATGGATGCCTGGAACTGAAGTGATCTGCTCCTGCTGGTCCTGACAAAAGCACAACTCCCCCAGCATTTAAGAGACAGAAATGAGAACTAAAGAGGCTCAAGACCCACTCTGTGGCTATAGCACAGCCACTGGCTGACAGAAATTGTGAACAGGTCTGCTTGCCACAACTGAATGGCTTAGAAAAACATCAGAGACAACATTGCTGTGAACACAACGTTCATCAGGACATCTGATGAGAGGCTGCAAATAGGCACCGACATTGCCAAGCATCTGTCTGTGGATCCAGGGAGACAATGGCCAAATAGGAAACATCTGCATCTTTTCCAAACAGGGATAATTGGAAAAAATGAAGAAGACTGGAAATCAGGGGTTTCTTTTTTAAATGACTCTTGGGTGTGAGGATGCACAGACCAAAGCATCCGTGCACTGTTGGAAGATCCACGTAGTTCTGCTGAACCCCCCATGCGAGTATAGCAAGGGAAAGCACCTGGAGGTGGCAGAGCATGGGAACAGTGAAGAGGAGCTGGCTGTAAGTGGCACTGCAGGGTAGTTAAGCAGCACCAGATAATCTCTGTCAAACAATGCAGCAAACTGCTGCTGGTTTGAGGCTTTGCTGGAAGGAACAAGACTAAACTCAGATGCTCCTCTTGGTGTTGTGTTGCAGTCAGGTAACAACAGGGAGTCACAGGTAATGCCAACAAGCGATGCTTCCACAGGGACTGCTGGCAGGGACAAGCAGCTTTTTAGGGTGCAGTTGGTGTAACCCAAATACTAGGAGGTTGCTCTGCTTAGCTGGACCCAGCAGTTTTAGTGTCAAAGTGGAGAAACGATTTAAATCTCCCCTCCCTGCCTTTCAGCTTCTCCAAGGTACCATCCCTGCTGTTGTTTGATGGCTGATGGCAGAGTCCAGCCCCTGCTCTGCCAGCTCAAGTCATTTACTCCACACCTGCATTGTCAGAATCTCCTGGACCTGTCAGGCAAGCCTTCCTCTTGATTTTCATGGCTCGGTCACCCTGCCTTGTTCCCTTTGGGCACACAGGAACACAGCGCCCCAGCATTAGGGCTGTTAAAATCTCTGATAAGACCACTTCCAACATGACCTGAGGAAGGTTCTGCTCGGTGCAGTGAATGCACTTAGTGTATCTGGATGGGTAACAGCAGACACTGAAACATCTCTTGGTCCACATAACTCACTGTAGGCTACCAGCCCTCATGAACAGGCTGCCCAGGGGGTTGTGGAGTGGAGTCTCCTTCTCTAGAGACAGTTCCAGACCATGGATGTGTTCCTGGGCAACTTGGTCTGGGTGATCCTGCTGTGGCAGGGGAATTGGACTGGATGACCTTTCGAGGTCCCTTCCGATCCCTAAGGATTCTATGCACTGAGATTTGGGTAGAACCTGAATCACTGGGCTTTGAGAAGCGCAGTAAACCCAGAAACTGCCCCACTGCTTCTGCTGAAAACCAGACAGCTTCTGCTTGGATGCAGAAGCACAAATGTGGGGACGCTGCTGGAGGAATCAGTGCCTTCCTTGCAGGATGAGCTTGATTTGAGGATTTCGGGGATGACGTTCCCCAGTGAAAATAAAGCAACACCAAGGTGAAGGACCAGCAGGAGAGAAAGAAAAAGAACGGGAGGATGAAAAAGGTGCCTAAAGGGTGAAAGGCTGAGGAGAGGCATTACTTCAGAATGGGTACTTGTAGTACGAATACCCCTGTCTTTAACGAAGCAAGAGGTATACAGTGCATTCTCGTCTGCTTTTGATGGCATTCAGAATCTGTTCAGTCCCTAAGCGACTGCAGCAGTGCTGACCCTAATCTCTCACTCCTTATCGCTTTGTAGGATTTCTAAGCCTTTCAGTCCTTCTGAGCAAGCAAGGCACCTGGCCTCCGCACACTCTGTTACAGCAGTCTGAATACTGTGGACCAAAGAGGTCTCATTAGGAGGAGGAGACACTTCTCAAGGATGATAAAACACCGAGCTAAGCAAGAGCTGCCGGGCCGGCTGGTGAGTGTGGGACCAACGGGCTTCTTATTGATCCTACTGGAGTCTCCAGTAGAGGAATTGGTGGGATTTTCTTTTTCCTTTGAAAATGTTATTCTGAGAAAGCTGAGAACAGAGCAGGAGCCAGCTAAGAGGGATCAATGCAGACCAGGGATGGAATGAGGTTATTAATAAATAATCAGAACTGGGGAGCTAATCAAATCAAAGAGGACATTTTCTAGTAGGGGCACTGCACAGGCATAATGATGGCAATGGAGAGATTAGAAACAATGAACTGTGCAGCAAAACTGCCTGAAAAATCCCTCCTCTATTTAAAAGAACAGCTAAAAGGGCACAGTTCCCTAGAAGAGTCACATTTCAGGATATTTAACAGTTGTGAACAGGATCCAGTGATCTCTGGAGCATGTCAGAATTGAAACTGATGCTGGCAAAAGGTGCCAGAGAAGCTTGCAATCTCCATTCTTGCAGTTATTACTAGCAGGGTGACAATTTCACACAGCTGGAAAGGCTCTGTGAATTTCTTTACCTGCAGGGACTATCTCCCCTTACGCAACTCGGTTGTTCAGTCTTTGGCATCTTTCTCTGCAGCACCCCTTGGTGTCAACTTTAGAGGAAGAGGCCAGTGGCTGTGAATGAAAAGGGTATATTGTGGCTTCCAGGATCTGAAGGGGGCTACAAAAAGGCTGGGGAGGGGCTTTTTAGGATCTCAGGGAGCAACAGGACTAGGGGAAATGGAGCAAAGCTGGAGATGGGGAGATTTAGATTGGATGTGAGGAGGAAGTTCTTCATCTGGAGAGTGGGGAGAGCCTGGAACGGGTTGCCCAGGGAGGTGACTGGGGCCCCATCCCTGGAGGTGTTTAAGGCTGGCTCTGGCCAGCTTGCTCTAGGGTGGAGGGGTCCTGCAGGGACCTGGCAGGGGGGTTGGAACTGGATGATCCTGAGGTCCCTTCCAACCCAGATTCTGTAACTTCTTCCCAGGGAGGGGGGGCACTGGAGGGGGCTGCCCAGGGGGTTTGTAGAGTCTCCCTTCTCTGGAGATATTTGAAACCTGCATGGACTTGGTCTGGGTGATCCTGCTCTGGCAGGAGGATTGGACTGGATGATCTTTCCAGGTCCCTTCCGATCCCTGATGATTCTATGATTCAATGATTTTATTTCCCCCCAACTTCACTGCATCCCCAACAATGTCCAGTTTCCCTACTCAGCCCTGCAGGGTGGGTGGAAAACCCGAGAGCTCCCAACTGAGCTCTGTGTATTTATAACATTTACACAGCACGACGTTTCTCTGTCCTTCCTTACTATATTTCTTAGGATTTCTTTGTGAGTAAAGCATGTTTATAGCTTCTCCTGATGTATTTATGTTCTCTATCGAAACCCCCCAGTGATTTCTGATGGATTAGAAAATCGCTACTACTAAAATAGACTGGCTCATCCAGTCACGTAAGGAATTCTAAAGCCAGGCGGCTAATAACAACCACCATCAGCTTTTCACTACCAGGGAAAGGTTTCAGGAGAATTTTAAGCCTGATTTGCTTAATTTCCTTAAGCAGATCTCCAAGATCCGAGAATCGAACAAGGACATTAATGGAAGGAGATGAGAATGCTGGTGCTGTTTCTACAATGCAGCTAAGGGGGAAAACCCCTCAGGAAGGGTGTCAGCCATGGGGAATGTGTAGGCTTCGTGCCCTGCTGGGTAGGTTTCTAGATAAAGAAAGTACTTTGGATGTCTCGTGGAGAAAAGGGGGAAACTCTGGCATTCCTATCCTGCTGTTGGTGGTGCCAGCCGAGCTGCTTTCCCAGCACATCCGTACAACAAGCCTGGAAGAGTAGAGGAAAAGTATGAGAGATCCTAGGTACCATGCTAAAAGTGAATCTGTGCGTCGCATGGGGCATACTGAACATTCTCTATGTGGACTACTCAAGCCTTCCCTAGCTGACAAGGATAAGGAAACTCTTCAGGACCACACTGTGAAATAAAACCAGCACACTGTGATGTGGGGGCTCAGGGTGTACCTCTGTGTACCACCTTCCGATGCCAGCGAGATCCCCTTGCTGGTTTAGCTCTCGCAACCAAAGCCAGTAGAAGGGGTCCCACTGAGAGCTGAATTTCCAAGTGCAGTGCTATAGTCCCAAAGACTGAACAACAGCAGTTTGTTAAGAGAGTCTTCAAAACACACAGAGATAATAAACTTGACTGCTGGTATGGGCCATGCTGGAGAGGATTCTGACATCCTCGCTTCAGGCTGTGCTCTACAGAAGACTCAGAATTGCCTCCATGCCCAGCTGCTCACAAAGCAGGAAAAGAAAGAGGTCCTTGTGAATTTGAGGGAGAGCATATTACCTGGAGAAGCACGAGGACTGCCTCAGTCCCAGCATTGTGCTGAAAAGCTGCTCTTTTTTCAGGCTGTGTTTGTTCTTTGAAGTGAAATGTGTTTAGCTCTCAGGAGAAAAGCTATTTTATTTTCCTTCCTGACTCCTGAGTGCAAAGAAATGGTAATAAGTAAGAGAAAAATCAATAAAATACAGGGAGGTGAGTGAAGTCATCAAAATTCACAGGAAGCTGGCAGGACCGAGTTCAGAAAGTCCACGACGAAATGAATGGATCCTCCTCCCTCATGCACATTTGGACTAATGGGGGCACCTGCAAGTCAGGCTGGACTACTCCCTGACACAATCACCGCAGTGCCAGTAATGCAGAACACCACAGAGTTCTACCAGGATTGCTAGAATAAGTGCTCCTTATTCTATTAAATCTACACGGTCCTTGAAAGTCAGGAGACAGAAGGTCGAGCCGCTGCAGTAGGTAGAATCACAGAATGGTGGAATGATGCAGTGAGGTTTGGTAGGTGTTTTGTCCAAGACTTGAGAGCAGAGACAGAGTGAATAAAAGGGTCTGTTTACATTTTCAGACTCAATAGTCAGCTGTTGAATGAAAAAAAAGCAGCTCTCGACTGATGGACTAGAAAATGCTCGCAAGCACAGGTCACAGGTGCTGTGAGCTCGTAGCTCACGGTTCAGAAGCAATGAAAAGTGCTGCTCTGTGGTCATTCAGTGGTGCGTTAAGCGCCTCCAGGACACCACCACCAGTGATCCATGTGGCCAGAAACAGCAAGTTTGGCAGGAGGTATTTATTCTAAGATCCCAAAACAGAACCTACTGAAATTAACGCAGCGCCAGCATTTGTGTCCTGTGTGTCAAAGAGAAGACAGAAGAAATGAGGTGAAGGATCCATCAAGTTTTCAATCCCCTATCAGTAATAAAGCTTAGCGCCCTGGGTTCCTAAGGATGAGGGGAAATAGCTTTGTGCAGTTTGAGTAAAGGTGTGTTGCTGGTTTTCAAACACATCAACAGCAAATCCAAACATCTCTTCAGAGGTACGGATTAAAGAAGAAACAAACCCAAACCCACACCTTTCTTGACAAGGGACAATGGGTGCCAGCTGGAACAGAGGAGGTTCCCTATCAATATCACAGGGAGGGTCCCAGAGCACTGGCACAGGCTGCCCAGGGGGGTTGTGGAGTCTCCTTCTCTGGAGACATTCCAGACCCCCCTGGCTGTGTTCCTGTGCAACTTGGTCTGGGTGATCCTGCTGTGGCAGGGGGATTGGACTGGATGATCGTTTGAGGTCTCTTCCAATCCCTACTGATTCTGTGATTCTATAATGTCATCCTCTAAGTCAAAGAGAACACATTCATTCACTCTGAAGTCACAGTGCCTGTGAAGACGGTTACCTCTGTGCCTCGTCCTTTCAAAGGGATGTTCTCTTGCCAGAGAACTGTTTTCTTGGTTGTGGATCTCTTTTCCATTTTTGTTCAGTGAACAGTGGTAGGATTTTGGCAAAGTCACCATGTAATCACGCTTTATTTGAACGGGCTTTGCTTCTATGGTAACAGATTTATAGCTGCAATTGTTCTTTGCTTTTTTGAAGGTGCCATTCACTGTTTGTTCCAATGGTCTGGTTCTCTCTGCGCCTCGGACTTTCCAAGATCTGATCTCAAAATCGTCCAGGTTACATGAGGCAAAGGGAAGGAGAGTGAGCGACTGAAAAAATGAGATCAAGTCTTTTTTTATCCTCTCCCTAATCCTGGGCTAGGTAGAGGCCAAAGCAGCCCCAGTTGAGCTTATAGCAGCTAAGACACTGCTGCAAATCCTGCCAGCCTCAACGGTTCCTTGTGGAGGACCGTGCCAGCTGGATCCTTGCTGCCCCATCCCAATTCCCCTCTGTGGCAATGTGCCCATTGCTCAAAAGTGAGCAAAGCTCTCCCGGTGCCAGCTGCCACAGGGATCTTCAGCTGCTTCTTGAAGACATTATCTCAGGGGCTACGTCAGCAAACCAGGTGGAGCTGCAGTTAAGAATTTGGCAATATCTGCAACTCTGGGGCTGCGCTTAAGGTCACATTTCTGAAGCTGTGCTTGCCTTCATTTAATCTTGTTTGCTCTGACGTCAATGCAAATGCAGCAGTGAGCCCATGCTGTTCCGTGCTCTCTCTATTATTATGGTTTTTATCTCGTAAATCAAGGCTGGGTTTTTACGATTGAGTTAAATTTACTACAGAGAGGGGCGAGATGTTTTAACAGCGCAGTAGCTGGTGTGTTGGCATATTCTATCCGAATGCAGAGCATCTCCAGTTTAATAATTCTGTTCAATTGATTCCCTATGTAACAGCCAAAAAGCTGAGTTCACTGTGAGCCGTGTGTGCCTGTATCCTGGTGAGATTCAGCCCAGAATGCTAATGTATTAGTCCTGCCTATTCTATACATAAACAATTTATTACCTTCATATGAATTAAATTTTCATGACATAGATTAATGCATTCTGCCTACCATCTGGAAGGTCCTACAGCGGCCTCCAAATGGTGCAGGGATCCACACGTCATTGAAATGCAGCCCTTTCCAGAGTAGAGCACAAGAGCCGAGCAGCAACTTCAGGACCATTGGGCAGAGTGAATAAACCAGTGTTCTGCTGAAGGTGAGATAAATTTAGGTTGGAAGAAGTGATAGTGGGCAGCACAGCAGATCTAACAGACTCTGTTCTTGCAAAATATATAAAGGACATCCCTTAACTTCAAGACACAGCGACCCTCAGTGATTTGTCCGTGGCTGAGGTGTAAGGCTGTAGTAAAAGCAGTAGCAGTACCTACATCCCTCTGCCTGCCCACTGCACTGCTCTATAAAAGGAGCCTCTGTTTGAAGAGCGAAAGGGAGAAAAGCCAGATAATAGGCTTGAGGATAAAAGAAGTGACATCAAAATCTTTCAACATCCATGTCATTAGTGGATCAGAGGATGGGCTGTCATAGACTCTTTTCTGGCCTGAAACGCTGCAGTATTCAGCAAGAAGATGGTAAGTTCTCAGGGGAATTGGAAAGCCGTGGACTTTCAGGTCATGTTTAATCATTTCTTCACAAAGCAGCTCTATTTGTAATACTCCCGCTGTCAAAGCACCGGTGGATTAACGCGACTAGCAGGTAATTCTGCTTTACCATCAGCACAGTAACGTGAGGCTATGTGCTGCCTACAGCTTAATAGGAACATTTGAAAAACCTATTCACGAGGTGACAGCCTGCAGTGAGCAATAGCCACGGAACGTGGGGAAATGATCACGAAGTGTAGGACTAATATTCAGGGCTCATCCCAGCCATTAAAGAGATGGAGGCTTCTTTACAGGCTCCAGTCCACTTCTGGCTCCCTCAACTGAGTGCTCCTCCTTTACCTTTAGCCACCAGACTCACAAAGTCCTTGAACTCTGATGGGATCTCCTCAGAGACAAGTCACTGCACTAGTTGAAGGTGCCTAAGACATCCAGCTCAGACTGCACTGTAACAGCTGAATAGAGTAGAGCTGACTCCTGTCTGCTATGCACAGCCTTGAAACAGCTCACAAATGCTTTCTCAAACCCTTTCTCCAGGCTGATGAGCCTGGAATTGAAGCAACCCACTGGGAGCACGCCCTAGCTAAAGGATGAGCCAAGCTTGGGTTAGAAATATTCTCAACCCTCTCTGTTAGAGCTGTGGAGACGAAGACTTGGAGCAAGCGGTAAGAAAGTGAGAGAGGAGCTTTTATCCTTGTAGCTGGACATTCAGGCAGATTGCAGTACTAAGGCAACCTTATATTAAATCATCCTTGTCAAAGGCTACCTCCAAAGGTGCCCTTACTGTCAGCCTGTGTAGTCATGCAAGTTTTTCACTTCTGGCCTAATTGGTCTAACAAAACAGATTCTGGCAGGAGTAATGACCCCACGATGCTGCAGAGAGATGGAACATGGAGGCTCAAGGGTCTCTTTTCTAACAACTGAATTTCCTAGGTTATATATTTTAAGAAAATATAATGGCACTGCTGACACCTCCTTTTCAGAAGACAGGGATGCTCATTCTTCCTTTCTGAATGAAATATTGCAGGGGATTGCAGAGAAAAGGTGCTTGTCTCCCTGGGTATTTCTGAGTGCAATGGATGAGTGGCATCCAGAGAACAGGCAGATTGAGTGATTGTGGAGCTGCTCTCATTGCCTCCAAGGTGCTGGCCTCTGTTATCAGCGGGACAGTGCAGGGTACCAAATTAATTCCTAGACATGAGCTTCTACTGTAGCAGAAAGCTCCATCTCTCTGTGTTTTACAGTGCCAAGCTCTAAATTAAGAAAAACTGACAAGGGAAGAGCTCAATCTCGTTGTCTCTGCAAGTTCTGCTCATGCTGCTATCTTTGTGAGCACGAAACGTAAGCAGAAGCTGGTAGTTAGCAGGGGATGCTGCATTTTTCATCTCTGCTTTGCTCTCCTCACAGCAGTGGGAAGACTCAGGCTGGTGCTGTAATGCCACACACACATGCGTGCCCCAGTCACTGCGGGTCCAACTGCAGACCTTTACTTCTAGCCTTGTGGAAATGCCTGGGGGTTGCAGGTGTTCAGGACCTTGGGAAATCAGTCTCATTGTTCTGACAGTTGAGATTAAGAATTTTGAAGCCAAAGCCAGAATAATGAATTATGATTTCGATCCTTAAATAAGTTGGCTGAATTTAACAAGTGTGAAGCCAGAGGGAAAGCAGGTCGTTTATTTATATCTTAAATCTGAAATTAGGAGTCTAATATTAGTTACTCATTTTTTATAAACCTTTGTCTTGGTCTAAATAAGGGAGGATGTCCCTATTTAGTGTGGAAGTTGGAAAAGTTAGCTTGTCTGACTGACTTGTCATCACAGTGCCAGTAAGGCCAGGACTGCGGTTCTGTGCCTCCTTTTCTTTCCTACAGTGTTGCCAACCCCTAAAAGAAGCTTCCCCAGACTTTGGGCTGTTGTTAATTCTTGGCAGTTGTGTGGAGACTCTGGAGACTCCCTGAGGGCAAACGGGGTGTGCATGCAAGGGCAGGTCTCATCTAGGCTTCCTAGAACTCAGACTGCATTCAGGAAGGAGCTATTAAAGCAGAGGCAGCATTAGGAACGGGGGACTAATTGTATGAAGTGGTGTGACTCCTCCTCAGATCCCTAGGCCACAGAAATGGTCAGGGGGCTGGAGTACCTCTGCTAGGAGGACAGACTGAGCGAGCTGGGGTTGTTCAGCCTGGTGAAGCTGTTCATGCCAGCTGACAAAAGCAAGACTTTGAGGCTAGATCCTTCAGGCTTTGCTGGGAGTTACTCAGGTGCTGGCTCTGTTCATTGCACTGGCTCTTCCCAGTGACCTGAGCTATTTCTGGATATGCAGAAGCTGCAGTGGAAGCAAAGCCATTCATTCCTAGATGTTTACACTGAATGATTCTCTCCCCTGTTGAATGACAGCGTGTGTAATGCGTCTCCACGTGCCAGAGGGCTTTTCAGTAGCAGAGCTTCAGGCATCACATGGAGAATTAAGGCACACTGAAAGCTTGGGGTTTATTTTGGAACTGAACTCAAAAAAACTCCACTCTGGGGAAAAGCTTTCAACCAGATAAGGTGGAGGATTTGATCTGTGAGCTTCCTTTCTTAGGTATTTCTGTCCTCCCCTTTGAACTGCAACAATCAGTTGATACATGTGATGATGGGAAGGAAAAGCATCCGAGTTGTGTAACATCTGCTTATCACTACAGATTATCCCGTAGCAATGAGATTAAAGCTTTTCCATACACAGACAGAGCTTGGGATTTAGAGAAGGGGGGTTGTTCTTTTTGTGTTTTCTTTTGTAATGTACTGTAAATTTGGGTTCATTGAGCAGGGAGAGGAGACTTCTTCACAAGTGTGACTAAGAAAGGAGGACTTAAAGGATCCTCTGTAAGGATGATATATCTGTAATCACATACAGTCTAGCCCCAGAGTGCTTATGTGCAAGATAGGACTGAAATGGGGGAGCATTTTGGAGCCACACAGGAAAGGAGCTTTTGTAAATGAGTGGCTTGGATCTCCATCCCTGCAGAGCTTTGTGGTGGCACCACAACCTGTTGCTTTGCCCTGCTGATGCATTGACTCTCTGGCTAAAGCCCAGAGGGTTGTCAGGATATCTAACTGCATCCATGTGTTTGGCCCGTTTTGTTTCCCCGTGTCGGGGCTCCTGAGGGTGCTGAAAACTGCCTGGTTTCATCAGTTGTAGAAGGAACAACAGAGCCTCAAGACCAAGAGTGGAAAGGAGCCTCAGCTCAGCGACTTCTCTTGGCTTAGTCATCAAGCTGGTGAGCACAGTTTCAAAATAGCATCAGGTTTCCCCAAGACTCCATTCAAAATCCCATTTTGTGCCTATAAACCAAGTGTTTATTGCCCTGCAGTGAGCAGACTCCTGAAATCTAAATGAAGTAAAAATACAGGAAGCATCTCTCCCTGAAGACCATCTGGGCTTTAAAATAGCTTAAGTCGAGGGTCACTGGATTCCTGTTTATAGGGGACACCCAGTTTCCTAGTTCTGAGGCTGCTTTTTGCTAATTTGCCACAGGGCTACAGTGCATGCAATAGATTTAGTAAACCAGTACCAACGTACTGTGACCGTCCTGTCTCTGCCCTTCCATTTCAGTGCAGTTTATATCAGAAGGATCAGCAAGCTGAGGCCAGGAAGGAAAGTATTTAAATTACATGAAGGTTGTGGTTTCTAAATAAAGACTGGTGGTCCCTTTGATAATAGCACTATCATAATACTTTGATCCTGAAAGCCTGGAGCAGTCATTCTTTGCACCGGTCTCTCGCTGACTGCACGGGGAATTTTGGGCACAGAGCAATTACCTACACAAGATTGGGCCAATTACTTAATTAAATTTTAAGTAGGAGTATATATATAGCAGCTGGACATTTGGAGAAGGTACTGAGTAATGCGTGCAGTGTAACAGAGGATGCAGTTTATCTTGCAGCTTAGCCTTGGATGGGGTTTAAGTGTATTAACATTAGGACTCCAACCGGATTTAGGTGCTGTGTAAAATTTCTCCAAGCCTTCTTACCTTGGCTGAATTTTCCTCAGATGACTGCAGCAGACAATGATCCAATCACTTAATCACTTTTGTCTGAAACTGGAGTGAAAACAAAGAACAACCATAGCTAAAAAAAGGCATTGTCTAGGCAGGTTGCTCTATTGGCTTGGATAGGTGGCTGGGTTTGAGTCGTGTACTTACTTTCCAAAGGCTGATAAAAGGCTTTTCAAGCAGGGTCTTGTTTAAAATTACTGTTTCAGGTACTATATTGTTTCGCTTTTCTTCCTCTCCATCCCATTCCCAACCTTCACTTTTCATTCTGTCTCATCGCTTTAGGTGCCTGTATTTTAGGACACCAGTTTATTTATGTTCATTTTATTTCACCTTACTTTTACAGACCTGAAGTGTTTTCCTGGGACCCAGAAAGACACAAAGAGGACAAGAGGAGTATTGCTTTTAATTACAATTACCTTAAGCTCTCATCATTAAAAAACCCTACTCCCACTCACTGCTCAGAAAGGACACTCAATATTTGGGACACAGTGGGACAGAATGGTAATGCTGCTTGTCCTGGTGACTCAAGCAAACCCTCCCTTGTCAAGCTCCTTTCGTGCCCAGATACAGAGACTAAATTTGCCTTGTATTTTAGAGTAGCCTGGGGTAAACCAACGCGTGGAGCACAGTGCTTAAGATTCGTAGCTATGAGGAACATGTTTCCAGGGACACTCAGCTTGCACTCTTGCCATACTGTCAAACATCATGTAAAAACCTAACAGGGATGATTAATACAAGATAAGATAGTGATCCCCCTCATCTTTTTGCTTCCTTTAAGGATGTCCCCATGGCTGAAGAAAAGCCCAAGTACAACTGCACTGTCAGTGAAGTCACCATCGTGAACCTGAAGCCTGAGAAAAATCCTGTTCTCATCTTGCCAGGAGGCGAACACAGAAACCTTGGGTTCCAGCCTCCTTCTCCCAGGATTTCAGAGAAGAGGCTGTCCCAGGGAGAGAAAAAATTGTGTCCAGAAAAGGTGAAAAAGGAGGGAGCATTGTCTCCCAGCTTGTATCGTGCAAATGAGTCCTGTAGCCCAGAGAACATCACCCTGAGGAGGCCAGTGAAATTGGCCCCTCTGGAGATCCCTGTGGAAGTAAAAGAAGCCCAACTCCAAAAGATTATGAGCATGCAGAGAGAAGCACAGATGGCTGCCCAGAAGCTGAAAGTTATCAATGCCATCAGCACTGAACCTCATATAAAAAGAGTAAAGAATCTGGCTAAAATGGAGCTGGAAAACCTTCAAAAGATAAATCTGAGTGAGAAGGCTGCTTTGGAGAACAAAGATGATCATCTCCCTGCTAAGAACAGCAAACCACTGGGGGAAATTCAAATTACTTTGCCTTCAGAGACAACCTCTAACTTGACTAAACAACCAGGTGTTGAAGAGGCTCCCAAGACACTCCATAAACTGCTGATCCCCACTCTCCACGTGTCTGACATGCATGATGAGTCCAACAGCCCTGACGACATCCTTGATCCCTGCCAGAATGTCTCTCAGCGTCGATTCCGACTAAGGCATGCAAAAGAACAGCAGGAAGACCATGGGAAAGCCAAACCCTTAAAGGTCATGGATCCAAGTGTTGGAGAAGCCAAGCAGAAATCTGCGAGCCAACGAACACAAAAAACCCTCAGTGATGCAAGCAAGCTCATTGAGAACGTGGCCAAAAAGCAGAAGGAACGAGGAGCAAAGCAGGAGGAAATGGATGAAGCCTCCTTTGTGAAGAGGCAGTCTACTCGAAGGATGGCCCTGGGAGACATCATCCAGGTGGATGAAGAGTGAGAGGCGTGTATCATGTAAGGCAAAGGAGATTGAGACACAACAGATACCCCACAAAACAGTTTAGACTGACTGTCTAGGTAGAAGTCTTCAGAAGAGTGTCTGGAGGCACTAGGAGACTGCAAACTGAAAACGTAGATCTTGTTGGCCACCTCTGTAATTTCTTAGATGATCAAACAAGTGGCTCACGGGGTAAATTTCCTCCTACTTCACTCATCACTAGGAAGGCCCCAGCTATTGTTCTGAGCTCCACACAGACTTTTCAAGACACATGTGAACCATGCAAGAAAAATTTGGATGTGGGCTAAATGGAGGAGTCAAGAGAAGACCAGGAACTTGTAAAACCTTGTGTCTGGTACAAGACAAAAAGCAGGAGCACCATTTGCTCCTGCGGATACAACCCTCCCGCTTTCAGCTGCAGCAATTCTTTTCCAGAAAGACAAGAGTGAAGCGTTGGTTTTTTGTTGTTGGCAGAACAAAAAGTAATTAGCTGAAGACTGAGCAAGAACCATTTGCATCAGGAAAGGAGAAATACTTTTAAGGTCAATAAACACTGAAGAATGTTGTTTACAGAGAAGGGAATCTCCGTCACTGAAATTGTAAATAATACATTAGACAAACACCTGCCAAGGATGATTTCCGAAGAGTTAATCTGTCATTCAGACACAACAGGGCCAGATGATCTGTAATGCCCTTCAAGCTCTAGTTTGTTAAGCTGTATGGTCTGTCTTTTCCGTTGCCCACTTCCAGGGCTGCTAACCAAGCCATGTAGTGAGAAAAGGCACAATAAAAGGAACGTCTCACATTGCACTGGTTTGTCTTCATTCTCTTAGAGCTAGAGTCACCATACTGACGGAACCCTTCAGAAGGCAGGATCTANCTGTTCCAGTGCTCCAATACCCTCACTGGGAAGAAGTTCCTGCTGATACTGATATGGAACCTCCTCTGTTCCAGTTTGCACTCATTGTCCCTTGTCCTGTCACCAGATGACCTTGAGAAGAGCCTGGTCCCATCCTCCTGACACCCACCCCTCACACATCTATAGACATTAGTGAGGTCACCTCAGTCTCCTCCAAGCTCAAGAGACAGCTGCTTCTCCTTGATTTTTCAGTCCAGCTGCTGTTTCTTCCCAATTTGTGGTAAAAGGAGGAAGAGCTAATCCTTACATTTCCGTTGTCTTGTCTCAAGCTGGTCTGTCTTGTACTTTTTACCTCTTTACCTGAGGTCACCTTTGCAGACCAGCTGCAGCTTTTGAAGATTGCAGGCTATTTTTTGTATAATATAAAATCAAGCGAACACGCGCAGTCTCAGCTGAAATCTTTTTAGGGAGCAAAACCTGTTTGGTGGATTTTTCAAGCACCTGTTCTGACAAGCTGACAGAGAGAGTAGCAGAGTGCAAATATTATTAAGATGTAGAAAGATTTGCATTTAAATGCAATTTACAGCAAAAATTAATAGTGTTTGCTGTCCTCTGCCAACTCACTCGTTGGGTTGCTGGGTTTGTTTGTCAGAAAAGGTGCTTTATTCCACTGACAAAATGATCTTAGAAACTGGGACTTTCAAAAGTTGACAAAAATACAAGGATGCCTTTGGTAAAGCAGAAGGCGACTGGAAAGAGCAGAACTCAACCTCTGAATGTGCTGGGCTTGGTGGGAGAAGAGGAAAGAGCAACAAAGCATCTGCATTAGAAACAGGAGGCAAGCCTATTTTCTTTTCTATTCTTTCCTCTTTCTTGCAGAACTGACAGGGTCTTGAAAACTATTTGAATCTTTTTCTTCATTCCAACAAGAGCAGAAAACCTGGAACATTTTTCTAAGGACATCTGCCTTCATTGTTCTCTTAGTAAAAAGCCAGAGATCCTTCTGGAATTCACAGAACATCACAGAATATTACAGATTGGAAGTGACCTGGAAAGATCATCAAGTCCAATCCCCCTGCCACAGCAGCATCACCCAGACCAGGTCCAGTCACATTTCAAATGTCTCCAGAGAAGGAGGCTCCACAACTCTTCCCTTATGCTGGCACTGCTTCCCAAACAGCAGCAGTGACCTGGAACAGGGAATTTAACACAGCAAACTCCCCCAAAAGTTGAGTTTTCAACAGGGACCTGTCCCAGTCTTGATTTACGAATTGGCTTCAGCAGTGCTTGAGTCAGCATGAAGGAGGCAAGGACAGGGAAGAACACATTCATCCTGGTGACTAACTGCACCTTTGCCATGCTAAAGTGTGTCTCAACTGTACTCAAAAGGCAATAAACTGCAGTATCAGAGTGACAAGGACACAGTGGGCTCTGTGACATTCAAAAACATAGAGTTCCATCTTTAGATTTCAGCCTACTGGTGAGAAAGCGTTCCTGTGTACCCAACAAATAACACACCGAGAGCAAAAGCATCTTCAGAAAAATCCCATTACAAAAACAAGATTAGGACAAAAGAGGGATTTCTGGCACAGAACTCTGGCCACAACAGCGTGGGTTATCACAGAGGGGAACCAAGCTCTGCTCACAGCTAGATGCTGAACGTACAACGTCACTCCCTGAAGTCGATTCCATTCTGTCTTTTGAATGGCATCAGAAAAAAAAGACTCAGTGACATGTTTGAAGTGGGGATCAGTTGAGCTGAGATCTCAGTGACCCACAAATATTTGAGTACAAAGGGAACAATCTAGCAACTAAATAACAAGTGGGAATGCAAACAAAGTTCATAGAAGGATAGACAGTGCTGTAAGGATTCACATCCCTGTGTCTGTTCAAGAGAAAACCTCTTTGATTGCCCATTCCACTTCTCTACCTTTCAACGTTCTTGAAGCTCGGGAGGTTATCTCTTGTCCAGACAGCAGAAGCAAGATCCATCCCTTTCCTCTAGGCATGGAAAAGCAGGACACAAAGACAGTCTCCACTGCAAAGACTCTTTAGTCTCAACGTAAAATAAAGGGATAGTGGGTGGATGCAACTAACACAGAGCAAGTGAAATGATGAAATCCTTTCCAAACCAGAGTCACGAGCAAAGGTTGCAGCCTAATGGCACAATTGCCTAATTCAGGAGTAGCGTGTAGTGTTTCAAAAATAGCATCTTCCACCCCCTAAGCGCTCTACAGCCTCAGCACAACAGAATAACACCTCCTGGGATCAGGGGAGAAGGGCAAACTCTTGGTTGATTCATAGACCTCTAGAGCCAGACATGGTGGCTCACTGGAAGTGAAGAGGACAGCTCAGAGATAACTGGATCCCAGTCACGACTTGAAGCAGATGGGAACACTGTGAAATAGCCAAATGTCTTGGCTGTCCCCTACAACGTGCAGAAATGTCCCTGGAGACTCTGCCTGGGCGTTTACTTGCAGTTCTTTCTCCTTTCAGCCTAAAACAGGAAAATTCAACTCTTGGATGGATGGCAAAACACAGAGAAGAGGTTCAGAAAAGCTTTTGGAAGGGAGGACCTGCAGCAGCAGACTATGAGTTTTTAATTTTAGTTATTATTAGAGTCCCTGTGTCACTGCCTTCACGTTGTCAGTGACTGCCATGTGGATTTTGTGGATAGGAAAGGACAACGCGATCAGTAGACTAGAGGAAAGAACCAGTAACGTGGAATTGAGAAGGTGTCGGGACTGTCCTCACTGCCACTCATACATGGTCTAAACTTTTCCCTTCTCTTCAAATTTCATTTTGAAATCCCAGTCGAAGTCTCAATCTTGTTTGTGCCAGTCTGGAGGAGCCTGAATTGGTCCCACTTTCAGTAAAGGAAAGGACTGCGCTAGACTTTCCATGCACCCCTCTGGAGTGAACTGCAGAGAGCAGAACCCCACAGTAGAGTCTGTGATAGTAGAGGTGCTGACTGACATTAAGTTTAGGCAGCAGCAGGGCTCTTTCCAGAACAGCTCTGCAATCTGCAGCAGTAAGAGAAAACACTGTTATCCTAAACTGGGATTTCTAGGTGTCATGGAATCAAATAATCACTGCGGATCGGAAGGGACCTTGAAAGATCATCCAGCCCAATCCCCCTGCCACAGCAGGATCACCCAGACCAAGTGGCACAGGAACACAGCCAGGCGGGGCTGGAACGTCTGCAGAGAAGGAGACTCCACAAGCCCCCTGGGCATCCTGTTCCAGTGCTCCAGTACCCTCCCTGGGTACCCTCTTAGTCAGGTCACTCTCATCCCCGTCTGCAGCTCTGCTGGGGGTTATTGTGGCCAAAATGTAGGACCCTGCCCTTGATCCTGTTAAACCTCATCCTGTTGCCTCTGTGCATTGACCCAGCCTGTCCAGATCTGTCTACAGCACCCTTCTCCCCTTCAGCAGATCAACACTGCCCTTCAACTTTAATAACCTCTTAGTCCCAGCAACCCAAGGCTGAGTGTAAGGAACAGAGATGTCCAACATCTTTTTCCTATTGCAAGTGAGCATCCTTTTTCATGTCTTTAATTGAATTAATATTCTGCCATCACTGGGTTTCATTTGTTCATCAATTTCTCATTTCAGGGCTCTATCAGTGGAAGGTGATGAAAATATAATCAAGCCAGGGCTGTGTGGGTGGGAAGTAAACTTGGGTGTTAAGTTGAAAATCACAGTTTGAGGTCTGGGTGCACTTCCAGGGGTAATTCACTTGGTAAATCAACCACTTGGTCCTATCATCAAGCTGTCATTGCTAAGCAGTGCTGTACCAAGCTCCTGCCAGAAGCTATTAAGGGAGTCATTATTATTTCAGCCCCATTAGCTAGCGGGATACACCTCCCTGCTGAAGTGGTTCAACCCCAGCCAGGAACTAAGCGCGATGGAGCCACTTCCTGAATCCTCCCCAACTTGGTGGCTTGAGGGGGTGAACTGAGAAAAAGTCATGTTCATGGGCTGAGAAAAGAATGGTTTCATAATTTTAATAAAATAGAATATAGAATTGTAATAATAGAGATCTTAGAAAGGGATCTGGGGGTCCCAGTGGCCAGCAGGATGACTCTGAGCCAGCAACATGCTCTTGTGGCCAAGAGGGCCAACAGCATCCGAGGGGGATCAGAAAGGGGGTGGTTAGCAGATCGAGAGAGGTTCTTCTCCCCCTCTACTCTGCACTGGTGAGACTGCATCTGGAGTACTGTCTCCAGTTCTGTGCCTCTTAGCTCAAGAAGGATACAGAGCTGATGGAGGGTGTCCAGAGTAAAGCAATGAAGATGATGAAGGAAGCAGAGCATCTCCCTTCTGAGGAAAGGCTTAGGGAGCTGGGTATCTTGAGCTTAGATTATCCCATTGACTAGTCTGGGCCAGCTCTCTCAGTCATGCTCCCTCCCAGCTTCTTGTGCACCTTTTCTTGAAACTGAGGAAGTGAAAAAATCCTTGACTTAGGGTAAGAGGTACTTCTCAACAAGCAAAACATCAATATTCTGATTCTTCTTCTCACACTAAATCCAAAATGCAGCACTGTACCAGCTACTAGGAAGAAATAAACTCTCTCTCTCTGGTGAAACCAGGACATCTGCCCAAGTAAAGATGCTAATCAGCTTTTCCTTGAAACTGTAAATTCAGACTTGTGCTTCTGATTCATGGCTTCCTACGACATTACTAAACAGAACCTTGGACTTTGGAGCAAAGAGCAGAGCATTCAGGAGAGACATAACCTAACCCCTCCTTCCCTTCCTCATCTGGCCATGGTGGCAAGTAATAAAGACAAGCTTGGACCCAGGAGTTACAGATTCCATCAGGAAAACAATAGAAAAACCTCAGTCCTAGTTTCCTAGCTGCACCAGATGATCTGTTCATTCCAGCTGTCTCCTCCTTATTCTTTCAGTTACCTTTCAAAACTGAATACATGTTGTGAAATCACTTGACTATCTGATATTTTCTCCCTGGCCTTAGTGATCAAAGGTTCAGGCTTGGAATTTCACTCCCATTTTGTCATCTGTAACCAATCCTGACATCCTTCAGGACCGGGAGGGTTTTCTCCTCAGCCTAATAGCTGCATCACTACTGTGGTTCTGTGTCTCCATGTCCAGCCTGGAGTGAGACTGAGCATGTATTCCCCATGCCTGCATGCAGAACTCTTATCCCAGTCAGTAGCCAGCCCACCTTGCAGCCCATTAGCGCTGGCACATGCACACTTAGGACTCGAGGGTAGCTGGAAATAGGATTTCATGAGGATATAGGATAATCTGTAGTGATCCATCACTCAATCCAGTGAGGAATATATTCATCAGTAGCTTATATAGTTTCTTGTCCTTTTATTTCCCTGCCCTCTCTTCTCCCCAAAGTTTACCTCAATCCCTCCCTCCATTCCACCTTCATTCAGTTCTTTCCCTAAACATCCCATAACACATTTTGCACATTTCCATAACCACCTCAAAACCTTTCACCCTAAATATTTCGTGATCTTTAAGAAGTTCTTCCCTTGGTAAGTCTTGTAATCCTTCAGGCAGCAAACTGTTCAACTTTGGCTGGCCCCTCCTGGTGGGTTCCACCCCACGATGATGCTCTTCTCCTCTCAAGGTCTGAGAAGCAGTTGTTTGTGTGCTCCAGCTTCGATTGATTCAGACTTCACCACACAGACAGATTATGACCCTGTGTTTAACGTTCAGTTCTCTATTCCTGCTCGTAACAGACGTTCTCGTCAATTAACACCTGTCTAGTGGTTTATTTTAAGGCACTCTGCATAGTTTACCCACCTGCTTTTCCAAGCAGACAGGTTGTTTTTCATACAGTTTGACAAGAAATTGGGGTTATTTTCAAACACCAGCAAGCTGCTCTGTCCTGCAGTCTTGGAAAGGGTTGTTGCAGCAGCACTCCAGCAGATGGCTGGCTTCTGTCATGAATAAAGCTCTCCCAAGGAAAGCACTTCTGCAGGAGAGGCAGGGATTTCTTTCCTTCGGCTATTGATTAAAGCAGCAGCTCTGTTTCCACTTTGGATTCGTTAATGAAGCTCAAAATAAAAACAACCCTCTGCAGTTCAAGGAAGACAAATATGACAGAGCAAAGTAAACTGCTGACATGAGAAGATTCACAATCCCCTACAGAAAAGCCACTAAACTTCTTCCCTGGTTCAACTCTCCTTTTTAAGAACTGGTGCTGCTAATGCACTTAACACCTCTATTTGAGAAGGATTCTCTTCGGGTCATGAAAAAAATGCTGCTTCCCTTCTCTAGGACCAAAGGGGAAAGGCTGAATATATTTAAACTATAGATTTGATTTGTCTGAGTAGGAGAGTGAAAGATGAAACAATACAGGACAGGTGAGATGATTTTGTTGTTCTTGAACATTCAGGTTGGTGAATTAAAGTGAGTGTACTCGACAGGAAAGCAAGCAGATCTTCAAACACTGGGAGATGTTCCACTCAGGCTGTTTCTGACTGAAATGTGCCATGAAATCTCTCAGCATTCAGCCTCATTGCATGCAGAAGTATGGAAATCCCAACTCTTCCCAACTATAGAAGTAAATCAGTATCAGAAGGACCTTCTTCCCAGGGAGGGTAACAGAGCATTGGAACAGGCTGCCCAGAGGGGTTGTGAAGTCTCCTTCTCTAGAGATGTTCAAGACCCACCTGGACATGACACTGCAACTTATCTAGGTGATCCTGCTGTGGCAGGGGGATTGGGCTGGATGATCTTTCGAGGTCTCTTCCAATCCCTAATGGTTCTATGATTCTATGTTTCTATGAATTAATGATATAGCTGGAGGCTTATATAGAACTGACTCAGTGGTACTATCACTGCCATCTCTGCAATAGCCAGTCTGACACAATATGGGATGTTTTCTGCTGCATGAAGCACAGAGATGAAGTTATGGCCAAGGAACAATAGCTGTAGGTTAAGTAATGCAACCAAGTGAATCACAGACAACAGACCTTAAGAGGACTTCCAGGGACTCTCACCTAGTTGATGCTCTTGCTCCTCACAAATCTCTCCTAGCACTGCTTTTTTCAAATTCTTAAAAAAACCCTAAAATAAGGAAAGAACCAACCCCAAACCTCAAACATTCCCAAGAATCAAGAGTTGATGTCTTTTTCTGTAGCTTTGTGATTACTGTTTATTTCTCTGGCAATTTATCTCCCTAAAGGCACCTGAAGCCCACTGCTTGTTGACCTAACCCAGATGGGTATGCAGAATAATCTACTACCTTTCTCCTTTCAACAACCTTCTACATATGTCAGGTCCATCCTCAATTTCCTCTGCGCTAGGCTAAACAATCTATTTCTTTTGATCTATTTCTTTAGGTCATGTTTTTCTGACTTCTGAACACTCTTCTGCTGGAGGGTGTCCAGAGTACAGCAACAAAGATGATGAAGGAAGTAGAACAGCTCCCTGATGAGGAAAGGCTGAGGGAGCTGGGTCTCTTGAGCTTGGAGGAGGCTGAGGGGGGACCTCATTCCTGTCTCTCAATCTGTGAGTGGTGGGTGTCAGGAGGATGGATACAGACTCTTCTCAAGGTCATCTGGTGCTAAGACAAGGGGCACTGGGTGCCAGCTAGAACACAGGAGGTTCCATCTAAATACCAGCAGGAACTTCTTCCCAGGGAGGGTACCTGGGCATTGGAACAGGCTTCCAAGGGGGGTTTTGGAGTCTCGCTCTCTGGAGATGTCAAGACCCTCCTGGCTGTGTTCCTGTGCGACTTGGTCTGGGTGATCCTGCTGTGGCAGGGGGATTGGACTGGATGATCTTTTGAGGTCCCTTCCACTGCCTAATGATTCTATGATTCCTACTCTCCCAATGCTGTCTGGTTTAGCCACTTCAGTCTTGTAATGCAGAGCCTGAAACAGAACATGGAGATGAGTGTTGTAAAAAACTACTGTTGAAGAGAACTGGACAAGTATTTTCTGGACTGGAAATGAAAGCACCTGTTCTGCCATATGGCTGTTGTCAACTCAACACGTTCCTTTCCTTTTTTGTTAGAGTAATGCACTCTCCAGGTGAAGAGGTGAAGGCATTAAACACACTTGCCTGTATTCCAAGGAACGGTATAGGAATTTATATTTGGAATGTGAGCCAATCCATACAAGTATTTGAAAAAAAAAGCACTTGAAAAAGTATTGCAAAGGTTTTACATTCCATCTGCGCCACAGGAACAAACAGACCCATGGGCCATCCAGAGCAGTACGCGCTTTCGGATGGTTGTCATCTCTGATATTTAAAGAAAGCACCAGTAACTTCACAGGAGGTTCCTATGGGGTGCTGCAGAAGCAGGAATGTGTTTTGATTCTGTGAGATGGAGAGGTTGGGTAATGCTTTTAAGTCTGATGGTTTATGTCCCCTTTTTAAAAGTGTGGTACAATCCCCACTCATAAAGTTTGTTCAGGTTCTCTGATGGATTATTTGATCCCAGCAACGTGTCACATCCCCTTGAATTATTTCCTCAAACTCCTAAAGAAGTAATGGATTACTAGATGGCATCAGGGTACTTCAAGACATCTGCTGGCTCTTGGCAAGGCCCGATGTGGCACTATCAGATAGATATACACAATCATGTACGATATGATGTGTGGGTCACAGATTGGAAACTCACTCCCAAAAATAGTCATTTTGAGCAAAGATGCTCAGTAGGATCCTAGCAGCATCTGTACTGAATCTGCAGTTACTGAGTTATCTTCATTAAGGCTTAGTTGACAGAAGAGGATGGATGATAGTACATGTACAGCTAGTACCATGAGAGGGGAAAAATGATACTATTCCTCTTTATTCATAGAATAGAATCATAAAATCATTAGGGATCAGAAGGGACCTCAAAAGATCATCTAACCCAATCCCCCTGCCACAGCAGGATCACCTAGACCAAGTCACTCAGGAACACAGCTAGCCCCATGTAACTGCCATAGCAGGGAAAGGAATATAAGAAGCTGAAAAGTCCAGACAGAGATTAATGTCCCATCTGTTGAAACAAGAGCAATTCCTTAGCTGCTCTGCCATTTGGAAAGACAAAGAGGTGGTAGAGGTCAAAACTGCCTTTGCATTTCTTAGCTGCATTTACTGATCATGACTGATTGTTGTGTCTGATGCTTAACTACATTTGTTGCTACCAGAAAAAGAGTCCAGCCTTGTCCAAGCATCCCTCAAGCAGAGTGTCTTCTTCCATGCATGTCATAACTAAGTATCCTGGGAAACCTGTACCTGAAGGTCAGAGGTTTATTCTGTGAATTGGATTGCTAAGAGCACCTGAGCAAAAAGACATTTCATGAGAAATTTAAAAAAAGAGGGTATTGCTTCTCAGAGTTTTACCCCAGAATAAGATATTAGCAAAAAATAAAGATCTTTAAATTATGAGTTTGGGAAATTCTAGAGCAGAAGGGAAGTAATTTTCACCAGGAAATACTTTTAGTGAAGGTTTAATCCTGAGCTTTCCTTCTTTTATTATTGCTACCTTTGAAATACAGTGAAACTCCTCACACTGTGGTCTGTGGACAGAACACTCTTGGCTAAGCCAGGAAACCACTACCACCTTCTTTTCCTGTAGCCTGTGATCCTATGATACCTCATTTACTGAGGGAGAAGTAGAGGTTCAGGTAGTATCAAACCCTCCACAGGAGAAAGACCTCATGATTCACTTGCTAAGCTGGTCACGCTCCTTTGAAGAGCATCCCTATTTTTACAGCCTTTATTTCACATAAAAGAGATTTGAGGGAGATGTAAACCTTTCCCTGACCAGGGAAAATTAGTAGAAGCCAAATACAGGGAAGGAGTTGTTTGGTCACATCCTGTAGTAAAGCTTTGAAACGCTCTGCAGGGTAAGTTTTCATGGGTTCAAAAACAATTGTGTACTTCATGAGGGAGACATCCTCTGAAAGATGTTAGCACCCTCTCATCTAGGAACAGGCTAAATTACAAATTACAGGAAAAAGGGATATTATTCTGGGAAAGCTTCCCTGTAGTTTTGCCCTTTCTGTCTCTCTCTCTGTCTTATTGGCTATTAGCAGAGTCAAGTTTAGGGACTAAGTGCAACTTTGGTCTGACTCAGTACAGCTGTCTGATAGGATGAACTTTGTCTTCAGTCCCCTCTCTTGTTGTGTCACGCCTCCTCTCAATGATCCGTCAGCTTGTCTGCCTTACAGGACCCACAAACATACAAACTGAGAAATGGATTTGATATTCATAGGGGTTTTTTCATCCTCTTGCTCAGCCTGTGAACATAGAGCAGCTGGGGACATTTGTTGGCGTCACTGCTGACGCTGATGTTTCCCTGTACTTTGAGGTCTAATGGAAAGAAATAAAAGGCTCTTTCTAGAAAACAGACTCTACCTGAGTTATGGACACCCATGTAAGAAATTCATATATTGCTTCTCTCTGACCAATTTACCAGCTCAATACCCTCTAACCTCTCTTCCCAGACTAATTGTAATATTCCAAACCTAGAAAAAAATTAGGTAGTTCCCATTTAAAGTAAGTTATCCTAGATGAGAATATCATCTTCATCTCTCAAACTTATTCCTTAACAATTTCCTTCCTTGGCTTAAGGCCATGAATAAGCCTTGGTCATTACTTTTGTTTTCTATATATAAAATCTACAGAACTTTGTTTTCTGGAAGTCATGGGAGAAGAAATTTTATTTCATTTTTTGCTACAATGAGATTTTAGCCTCTCAATGGGATATAAAATATGACTTATAGACCCAGAAGGTAACAACATACTAAATTATTCACACTGGAAAGTTATTTCTGCATTGAGAATGTTCTTTTGCATCGAAAATCTATGGAGAAAAATGTTATTGAAATATTTCTCAGCTTTTAAAATGGCTTCACAGAGAAAGACACTTGGGAATCTATGGTTAGTAAGCTAAACAACATCAGTCTCCAACCATTTAACACACCAGATGACAGCCTAATGTGATGTAAAAAGGAAATGTATGATTAGCACTTGTTTAGGATGTCCAGCTCCTTTGTATGTGAGTAATAGGCTCACTCCAAATGTGCTCTGTGAAAGGTTTTACACCCACCGTACTGCTCACCCTCATGTATTTCCTTTGTGGGTGACACACACAGTCTCTTATGTCTGATTTACTGCTTTCACACTGCTCCTAAGTTCCATTGTAAATTCTCCAGCATGGTTCTAGAGTTCAGCAAGGATGCTCAGCACATGAACTAGTTCTACTGATGTGGAACTGTTGCAGGATATATCAACCACCACAAGCCTGGGAATAAATCGTTTCAGATCAATCACTTATAGAGGACATTTCAGCATAAATAAGGGCCACAGACAGTGCTGACTATGAGAGAATACATTTCTTTCCTTACGGGTAATGGGACAAGGTCACGAGTGACCACAAGGGCATGAAACTAGCTAGTTGTTTCATTCAGAATACAGTCTTATATATTCACATTGGCATCTATTGGTACCATTATCAGATCTTTAGGGTACCGGAGCACTGGAACAGGCTGCCCGGGGGGGGCTGTGGAGTTTCCTTCCCTGGATGAGTTCCTGTGCGACTTGGTCTGGGTGATCCTGCAGTGGCAGGGGATTGGACTGGATGATCTTTCAAGGTCCCTCCTGATCCCATTTCTATGCCAGACAGACTTTTTCTTTTAAGAGAGACCTTTTGAATCTACTTCATGCTTTGAAACATAAACCTTCTGGGACTGCAACTCACAATGCACATGGGAGAATATATATAAAAGTATAAAAGGCCCAGGAGTGTTATTCCCCAGTGATGTAATTCCTAGTTTCCTAGAAATGTATGAGTTGCCAACACACAGCTACTGATCTGAGCCTCGCCAGCCCCAGCATTTTCAGGAAATTTGTGAAAAGAAACTTGTCAGGGTCCTGACACAGCATTAATGAGTCAGAAGAAACAGCACTGCAGCAAAGTTACACTGGAGAAAAACCTGGCTGATGGCTGTGGTGCTGTGGTGCTGTGATCCAAACCAGCAGCTGCAGGCAGCAAAGGAACTGTGATTTGCACACTGCGTTAACTGCTGGGAATGAACTATTGCAGAACACGTTGCCACAAAATGTTTGGAAGTGATATTTATATGGATTCAAGTGTGGCTGAATGTATTTACTGACGAAGAAAGGACTGAGCTGTTCAAACCACACACCATATCTTTGTGAGGAAATCCCCACACCATGATCACAGGCTAAGAAGCTATTCTGAGGAAGCATTGTGGAATGATTCCTCTTTTCTTACACACCTGCTGGGGCATCCGTTCCTGAGGATCAGATATCAGGCTACACAGACCTCCCTGATGTGGTACCATCACCTACTATACTTCTAACCCCAGGGGGAAAATGGAAATCAAAGGCTCACAATCAGAATGGAAAGACCTGCAAAATGTGGGGAAATTGAGTTACATCTCCACCTCAGTGGTTGCCACAGCCCTCTGAACTGCTGTTTCAGTACTGTTTCCAGTAGAAATCCTAATAGTACAGCACCCTGACTTACAATACATACTATTAATTTAGCTTAAATTTCTCTCCAGATCACTGGAGACAAAATATCTGCCAAGAGGAATTATTCCCTTTCTCTTAATCACCTCGGTAGAATGTAAAGAGAAGCAACAGCTTCACCAATTTCCTTCAAGAATGGTCACAGTTCCTTATTATACTCAGTAGCTCGAAAAATAGAATAATAGAATCATTAGGGATCGGGACCTCGAAAGATCATCTAGCCCAATACTAGCTGCTGCAGAACATAACTAAGTACTAGGCCACTGTGAAGAGTGAATGCATTGTTTTTTATCCAAGTTATGCAACACTCTTCTTCATACACCACTTGGTTCAGTCTCTTACAGCTCTCCGAGACAGCGAGTTGGGAAAAAATATCCTTTTCCTGTTAGTGTCACCAAATTCTTGAGAAGGTGAAGCTTTAGGGAGGAAACAATCAGCACCCCACAGGCTTACCAGGTAAAGGTAATATTTAACCCAATATTGGGTTGAAAAACAAGCCAGCCTGCTATGCAGAAAGGCAGCAAAGACACTGAAGCACTGAGTTACAGGCAATACTTTGGTTTCCTCCTTTTGGTCTAGAATTGAGCAACCCTTCTCCTTCTGATTCTTTTGGTGCAGTTTGTGAATGCTGGAATGGGAACAGCCTGAGACAGATGCTTCCTTTTCAGGTCTACAGATGCAGAATCAGGTACTGCACCTATATTTTGTAGCCCAGGGAAGGCAGATTCTGGTGGTAGAGCTGTGAATAAGGCATGCAACCATTCCAGAAGCCGAGCAGAGGTCAAGCACTGCCGGGTATTTTATTCCTGAAATATATCTATATATATTTGAACAGCCTTCCTGATAAACTGTGCCTAAAATGCAATCCTGCAAGGAAATTTTAAACAGCCACACAACGAACACAAACTTGAAGCCCTCATTCTGTAACTGTGTACCTAAGTGCAGTGCTGAATCAGGCTCTCAGCTGTACTGAGGATCATAATGATCCCCGCAGAGAACTTAAAAGGGAACAGCAAAGATGATGATCCTTCATCATTAGCAAAGGCTTTCTACACGCAGTCACAAGATAAGGCATTTGTTCTGCCCAAGGAAGAGAGGCGCTGATGGATGAAACAGGTATCTTTCAAATCCACAGGGTGGCTGTGAATTACCTTGATAACGGGCAAAGTGTGAACATTATTACACTTTGTCCCACTGGCAGTAGCAGGGAGGAGACATCTGTCACTGGCAAGAGGGTTACCAGAAAGCACTAGAGCGCTCTCCATTAAAGCACATTTCAGCTGCATGCACCACAGGCTTTGCTACCAAAGCTGTGCTGAGGGACCTGGGGGTCCTAGACTTTGAGCCAGCAGTGAGCTCTTGTGGCCAAGAGGGCCAACAGCATCCTGGGGGAGATCAGAAAGGGGGTGGTTAGCAAATTGAGAGACTCTTCTCCCCCAATACTCTGCACTGGTGAGACTGCATCTGGAGTATTGTGTCCAGTTGTGGGCCCCTCAGTTCCAGAAGGACACAGAGCTGCTGGAGGGTGTCCAGCATAGAGCAACGAAGANTGCCCATGGGGGTTTTGGAGTCTCATTCTCCGGAGATGTCAAGACCCTCCTGGCTGTGTTCCTGTGCGACTTGGTCTAGGTGGTCCTGCTGTGGCAGGGGGATTGGATTGGATGATCTTTTGAGGTCCCTTCCGATCCCTAATGATTCTATGATTCCTGGAGCTCAGCAGCTTCAATCCTGCTGTCACCCAAGGCTTCAATTCTGCATTGCGGAATCCATACCATACACTCATTATGGCTGGAAAGGCCCTCCAGGATCATCAATGCAGCCCCCAAGCCCTAGGTCATGGCCTCAAAGTGCTCTATCTACTCATTTTTGAATACCTCTAGGGATGGGGACTCCACCACTTCCCCGGGCAGCCTGTTCCAGTGCCCAACCACTCTCTCAGTACAGAACTTCCCCCTAATGTTATCAGACACAAGACGATCTCCATAGCACTGTCCAGAGCCTGGCTCACTGAGCTGCTCTAGATACAACTGCATCGCAGCCAGGCTAAACGAGCACATGGAAATGCAGGACCTCGTGTCCTTCAGCTACCAGTTGAGACCAGAAGGTTGTGACTGACTGGGTTCCCTTGTGACCAGCCCACCCTGGTGGGCCTTCATCCCTGAGGAAGCTGCAGGAGATGGCTATCCAAATCCTTCTTCATGAAGGGAGGCTGTGGTCTCTAATTTGCAGCTCAGCTGTGCCGAGGTGGAGGAGACCGAGGAGGGTCTAGAGGAGGGTGAAGGCCTGGCTGTGCCAGCACACAAATCCCAGCTGAAATCCAAGCAAAAATATCCCAGACGAAGGATTTTTATTTAGATCCTGAGCTCAGGGAGGAGGTAAAAGCAGGGACCACCTGTTTGCTCAAGCAGATCGGGCACTTCCACCACACACACTGCCGGGACAGAGAGTGGGGGGACACGTTTCTAGGCCCCTTCTCTAGGGGTAGGGGCCCAGGTCGCCCTACAAGCCCCTGGGCCGGCACCCCCGCTGTCTCTCTCTCAAACTTCATCCTCGCTCGCCACATCCCGCAGCCCCAAGGCTCTCAGTGCTGTCCTTTCTCACCCCTCCCTGTCGCCATCGCACGGACACCC
>VZRI01014341.1:136560-164656 GCA_013397515.1 Upupa epops | reverse complement strand
CTTCTCTTCTCTTCTCTTCTCTTCTCTTCTCTTCTCTTCTCTTCTCTTCTCTTCTCTTCTCTTCTCTTCTCTTCTCTTCTCTTCTCTTCCTCCTTTTCCCTTTTCCCTTTCCCTTTTCCTTTCCCTTTCTCTTTTCCTCCTTCCTTCCTTTCCTCCTTCCTTTCCTCCTTCCTTCATCCCTTCTTTCTCCATCCTCTTCTCCTTCTCCCCTCTTTCCTCCTCCTGATCTCCCCCACTCCCCCACCAGTAGAGGTGGGTGTCCAGAGGATGCCCTGTTCAGTGCAGGCCTGCTGTGTCACCAGCATGTCCCTGTGAACCGGTGCGTTCCTGTGTCTGTGTGTCTGCTTGTGTGCTCCTGTCCCTGCACACCTACCTCACCTCTGCTGCCAGCTGAGCGTGGCTCAGGAGCCAGGGACCAGTTGCCCCTTTGTGTGGTGCTGTACTTGTGCAGGTAAGAGGATTTGGGGGTTTACAGGCTGTCACCTGGGGCACTGTGACTCTGGGCACAGCCTTTGCTGTGCCTGCTTCATTGCTTTTTTCCCTAGCACAGGGAAGCAGTCCCAGTTCAGAACAAGAGGCACTGAGTATGCAGACATGCAGGGACAGGATCTGTGTTTTGAAATCAACAAGCCTGAAGAAACAGCGTTATATTATTCCTACGCTTGGTTTGTTTAGTTTTTAACTTAGTCAACAAAGTGTTCAGACCACAGACTGCTCCATGTGTCTGTCCTCTGGAGCCGAGTCTGGTTGAGCCTTTGAGTTGTGATCAGTGGATGCAAAGTGCCTTCACTGCGAATGATAAAGCAGAACCCGGAGTGGGTAGTGTCCTCGTTTGAGGAGAGCCATTGACAAAGTTCAAGCTGAGAGGAGCTTTATAGTTGTCATGCTTGCATTATTATTACTGGGTTTAAGGTTGGATTTAATCATACATTCCTTGAGATTTTCATGACCTAACACCTTGCGCTCTGTCTGTGTGGCTGGCGCTTCAGTTGCTGTGGGTATGTGGGAATCCTACCCCATGGAAAAGGTCCCGTTTGCTGCAGACATGCTGTGTGTCACTTTCTAGCTAAAGCCCCTATGCCTTCCTCTAGATATTTCTCTCCCATCAGTTCTTACCCTTCTGTATTCTTACGTAGCAAGTGTTCTTAAAAAAAATGTGTACTGACTGTCTCACAGCTGACACCTCACGGGCATCAGTATGCATGTGGGGCTGTGGCTGTTTGCACATATTTTGATTAAGACCTTAAAATAACAGCCCATCTGTGCAGTGTGGACACGGATGGAGTCATTCTCAGGAAAATGCACCTGCACAGTCTGTCGGTGTAACTGTGTGCTCAGTTTCCACCCAGGATTGCTTTAGATACTTGCCTGAACTTCCTGGTTTTGTTTGATTAAGTCTCCTTAGACATCTCATTTTTGGGTGTTTTTCTAAACATTGAAGAATGAATAATAATTGATAAAATAATAGAGGAGGTTTCTGAGATCGGCAGGTGATTGCAAGGTTTAGTCTGCTTCCAAAGCCCCATGGCTTCATTTTCAAGAGTAAGCTTTTGTCATATTGTACTGGAGGTTCAATCCTTCTGCCAGCTGTCGGGCGTGTTTCTCAGCAGGATGCTGCTGTTCTGAACGGGCAAAGACTCTATGTCCACCACTGGGAAGGCTCTCTGGAGTAACTTCTGGTAGAAACTATCAGGTACATGAAGAAAGAGAATGTGCATCAGTAAAAGGTTTATAGAATGTTATTACAAAAGACAGCCTGGGGATGTACTGTAGATTCACAGTGTATCTTCCGTAACTTTGTTGGGTTGATGTTGCTTCTAGTGAGAGGGAATGTGTTGTCTTGGGATCTCTTCTGGTGACACTGAGGCTGGAGAAGTTCAGAGTCCCATCCTGAACTTAGCAATGGGCAGCCTTCCAACTGATTCATGTCATCTGCTATGGGGTTACGGGGTAGAAGTATTCCAAGTAACTTGCTGAAGAGCAGTCCTCAACACATTGCAAAGCAAAGGGAAGAAATCAGATCTTCTGCCCTACAGAAGGGCAGGTGATGGTGCCACTGGGATAAGCCTGGGGGTAACTCTTGCTTGTTTTATCAGTGCAAAGAGTATTCTCTCTAATTTGATAGTCTCTCAAATTTGAGTGAGACCAATGAATAAGAAGAGGCTTTGGCTTGGAATAGTACATCTGATGGAAGACTTACTGTGGGGGAAGTATCAGTATGACTCATGAACATGAGTCATGTTAGTATGGTGGAAGAGCAAGGTCCCTAATGGGGATGTAACAGCGGAAGAATTAGGTGGAAGAATTTGTTTCAGTGGTCTGTGGGAAGTTCTTTCTGAGCTCATAGACCCAGACAATGTGTGGGTGAGCTTGTCTGTAGCACCTATACATGTGCAGAAGTCTTTTCTTGTGCTGACGTTTCGTACAGTTTTAGGGCAAACATCTTTGCTACCTGCTGGAGCTTGTGATACTGAAAATACTAGGAATAAAAGAACACCCTTGTTTCCAGCGTGAGATAACTCTGTTGCTAAAATACATTTCTGAGATCTGCTTGGTAATTTTCTTGGCCTCAGAGGATCCGTTTGTTGTGCTGCAACAGTTTCTTCTAAAACCTGTTTTGATTAAACACTGCTGGGTGATTGCAGTTCCTCCCTTTTAAAAACAATTCTTAATCTCTGTCTCAGAATGAGCAACAAAATCTGTAAGGCTTAACCTGCATCTGGTCTGTACTATCATATCTGAATGATCCAGGTGATAGTTGGCTATTTCAGCTGTTCACAGAATCATAGAAGCGTTCAGGGTGGAGAAGACCCTTGAGATCATCAAGTCCAAGCATTAACCCTACTCTCCTAAGTTCAGCACTAGACCGGATCTCTAAGCACCACATCTAAATGGTATTTAAACAGACACGGGGATGGTGGCTCAACCACCTCCCTGGACAGCCTGTTCCAGTGCCATTGTTCAGGCAAGAGCAAATTCCCCAGTCCTTCTCATACAAAACTTATGTATTTTCCCCCATGACACTGGAAAATCCCCTTCCAGCTTTTCCAGCTCTGTTTTCTGCAGCAAGGACGATGCGGTGTGTTTCTGCCTTTGTAACTAGTTCTTCAGCCATTCCTGCAGGTCTCTGTGTGGCTGAGCGAGTCTAAATACAGTAGTTGGCTCCTTCTGGGTTACTGCTCACATTCCTTTAGGCAACACCAACTGTTGCTGAAACACTTTATCATGTGAGTATGAGCTGCAAAACAGGACCAACAGTTCTGGCTGTGGGGAAAATTGCTCATGTGTTCCTTGTCTGAATAAGAGGGTGGGAGGGGGCTGATAGTATTTTTCAGCATCACTGAAAAGTCTATGAAGATGAAATAGGTGGTGCTTTACCTGGCAAGGAGGGTGTATGCTCACATTGATACAGCTTTCAGATAACTGCCAGAATGGGCAGTGAGGAGATGGTGGGTATCACCAGCCAGGGACTTGTGATTTAGAACTGAGGTTTATTCTGGAGTGGGGAAAAGAGAGAAACAACCTCTTCCTATAGAAGCATTACTGATATAGAACTGATGCGTTACTGCCTACTGGGTGCTAGAAAATTAATCTCATATCAGAGGTGATGCAAGCAGTGAGATAACCTTTGTTTCCTTGCTGCTGGGTACAACCAAAACATGAAGGGTTTCATTGTTGGGAGGATGAAAGCAGGCTGAGTTGCCATTCTTTAGGATATTTAGGATTTCATGGTAAATACAGTATCATAACAAAATTTCTGGAAGTATTTTAACTTTTCAAAGCTTATTGCTATAAACCTATATGATTACTCTCTAAAAATTCCCATTTATTCCCTGCTAGGGAGAAAATTTAGCATGGAAGAGATGGCAGGTGTCTGGTAAACCCTTGTGCTACAGAAATGGCAGTGCAGCCCATCCTAAGCGCCCACTGAAGAGTTACAAATCCCACAGCAGGCTGGATGTGGCTGCAGAGGTGGCCAAAAAGTGCAGGACCTGGAGCTGATCTGTTTGCATGTCACAAAGCCTCGCCAAACTCCGTTAGCCTTGACAATTCATTAGGAATGATTGAAATTGAGTTATGGGTCATATTTTGCAAGTGCTGTCAGTCCTGATTATACAGTTGTCTAGATTTCCTTTGCTTAGGGAGTACTCTATCGCAGAGCTTATCTGCTATGCAGCAGATGTGAGCTATCCTTCCCTGGCTTATCTGAATCTATTTACTTTGCATTGATTCAGTTCCTTGGAAATTAATCTTTGATTCTTTGCAAAATAGAAGCATCTCTTGAGTTCAGTTTTAGCAACTTGATTTGATTATTGTTATGTCCCGAATATTGATTCTTAAGCTATTTTAATAAGAGATGTCACAACTGCTGTACTTCACATCATATCTGGAGTCTTGTGTCCAGTTCTGGGCTCCTCAGTTCAACAGAGCAGCTGGAGGGTGTCCAGCGTAGAGCAAAGAAGATGATGAAGGAAGTAGAACAGCTCCCTGATGAGGAAAGGCTGAGGGAGCTGGGTCTCTTTAGCTAGAAGAGGAGGCTGAGGGTTGACCTCATTCATGTCTATAAATCTGTGAGGAGTGGGTGTCAGGAAGATAGAGCCAGGCACTTCTCAAGGTCATCTGGTGATAGGACAAGGGGCACTGGGTGCCAGCTGGAACAGAGGAGGTTCCATAGAAATATCAGCAGGAACTTCTTTCCAGGGAGGGTCCCAGAGCACTGGAACAGGCTGCCCAGGGGGGTTGTGGAGTCTCATTCTATGGAGACATTCCAGACCTGCCTGGATCTGGTCTTGTGCAACTTGGTCTGGGTGATGCTGCTGTGGCAGGGGGATTGGACTGGGTGATCTTTCAAGGTCCCTTCCAATCCCTAATGATTCTATGATTCTTTATTTGAGGGGAAGTTTAAACTATGGACAGTTTAATTCCAGCTCATTCATCTAAGTTTAGCCAACAGTTTGGTTGTGGTTTGACTGCTTATTACCCAAGTGCAATTTTTGCACTGCTGTTTGCTTAACCGTGTTGAATTAAATACCTATTGGCAGCATCCAAGCTTTTCTTTCCAGAGAACCCGGGTTTGTATTGATTGTCGTAAGAATAATTATTCTGCATATCCATTGCAGCTTTGCTTTGAGCTGAAAAGTTTAAAGCTGGAGATACCAGGGGGATTTCTGTTGGCTCCATATTTAGGCTAAAACTAATTACCACTTGTACAACAGAACTTCAGTAATTCCAATTTCAGCAGCAGATAAAGGCTACAAATAATCTTGATTATCACTGCAGTCCTTACAAATGAAACAGCTGGGAGCATTTCAAAGCATTTCTTCTGCTGGGCATCCCTGCAACCCGACCCGTTTTGGTGGCAGGACAAGGCTGTTCTCCACCATAACTGAAATGTCATGATGAGATAGGCATGCAAAGGAAAGGGCTGGCCAGTGCTGATCTTTGCACAACAGACCAGTGCCTTGATCTGGTCATGGTAGTCCAGCATAGTGGTTTTAACTCCTGACTGGGAAATTAATTCAGTGTCTGCTAAGAGCCAGCAGGGCACACACCAGAAATTCATCTGGTCACCTGTGAGCATTGGCAAAGCTCAAATCTCCCTCATTTACAAGTTCTACTGCCTCACAGCTCAGTGGAACCTGATGGTCTGGTCCTGCAATGGGCAGTGACTTCACAGTCCTGTAGCAGAAATAAAATAATGTCATTCCTTTTGTAAAAGACAACCTTGTAGTACAGGTAATAACACTGNTAGGGAGGGTACTGGAGCACTGGCACAGGCTGCCCAGGGGGGTTGTGGAGTCTCCTTCTCTGCAGACGTTCCAGACCCGCCTGGCTGTGTTCCTGTGTGACTTGGTCTGGGTGATCCTGCTGTGGCAGAGGGATTGGACTGATGATGTTTCAAGGTCCCTTCCCATCCCTAATGATTCTATGATATCTAACAGATGTGTTGACAACCTTTGTCTGACATTTCATAAGCCACCTTGTGCTCGAGTTATTTCAAAACCATTTCCCCTGTGCTGCTTTGCTGTTTAGTTAGGGTACCACCTCTAGAGTATTTCTGAGAGTGTTTTTTATGTTTTCTGGAGGCTTTTCTTAATTATATGAGTAAGTATTTTTCTAATTGAATTCTAAAATTAAAACAGTTGATGAGTGGGCTTATTTTATCTTCTTTCTTTGTCATCTCTTGGGTTTATTACCAAATGCAATTTTTTCCCTTTTTCTTCACTCAGATTATTTGTCTCTTTCCAAGTCATTTCTTCTCCTTTTTAATTCCCTGTTTTGTAGATTTTACTGCTACGTTCGACTTTTATTCTTTGCAGTTGATATCTCTATTGTCATATTTTCTTCCCTTAGCATCCTTCTCACTTCCCTTAACAACCGTTCTCCAACTAGGGGCCACAACCCTAGGAAGGCTGATGCTGTTAGAGTGAGCTATACAATTCAGTTGCTACTTTCAGATGAGGCAACACAGGGATCTATGAGAATTGCTGCTTTACAGGACACCATGCCATCAAGCTGTATATAAAGAGAAATCACCTTTCCTTCAGCAGTTTCTGAGCTGAGATTGATAACAGCAGGCAGCAGAGCAGATAAAGCATGAAGTACTCTTATGCCACAATGCACTGCTGTGTTAAACAACTTAAAACTGTTTATTCATCCTTCAGTTTCCATGTCTGTGGTTTTGCTCCTTGTTTCTGTCCCACAGAGTATTTTTGAAGGTAATAACCCATAAGGCAGGTTCTAACCAGCTGCAGAAGCCACAGACAGGACTCACCACTACACTGAATTTGCTCATGTTTGTCTCCAGAGTTGGAGGAGTTGCTGGCAGCATTGTGGGTCTTCAGGATTCATAAATAAACAACCAAATCAAAACCAGAAATGAGCAGGAATCATTAGGGATCGGAAGGGCTCTTGAAAGATCATCCAGTCCAATCCCCCTGCCACAGCAGGATCACCCAGACCAAGTTGCACAGGAACACAGCCAGGCGGGGTTGGAACGTCGCCATAGATGGAGACTCCACAACCTCCCTGGGATTCTGTAACCTACTTCTCTATTTGTCTCACTCTGTGGGGACAAATCTCCATGTGTTGTTTATTCATTGAGCCACCTCCAGCAGGGTAACTTACATTGTCTAGGAGCTGTGACGACACCAAGAGCAACAACCAGACTCTTGGAGACAGAGTGACCGGGAGCAGTAGGTTTTGCACTAGGTCTCGTGACTCCCTGTTGTCTTACTGGGTTTCAAAAAGCCTGTTGTTACCTGTTCATGCTTTGGGCATTGCTGCTGGTTCAAGTGTGTTGCCTGCTGCCCAGTGCAGTCTTCCTACACATCTTGGTGGCTCTTAGGCTTGGTTTATCCTTTAAAGGATGGATACTGAAGCAGCATTGTCCTTTGATCCTAGGATTGTGCAGTCTTGTCTTTTCCTAGAGCTGGTCCTTCTCAGCTCCTGACCTTTTTGGAGACTGAATCACAAAAGACTATCGACTTCAGGCCCTGGAGGACAAACTTCCTTTGATATGTACCACAAGAATTGGAAACAATGGGAATTAGAAGGTAAAATTTACAGAAGGGGGTTGGGAAATGTTAGGAACACATTTTCCAAAGGTTGTTCTAGTATTTTCTAGGAGAAGAAGGGACAAATAGGGTAGCCAGGACTCATTAAATTAAAAAATGAGTGACACTTGAAGGAGAAGAAACACTCAACTCTTCCTTCAGAGATCCCACTGAAGGGAAAGTTTTGAAGATGCATTTGAGAATGCATGTTGCTTCCTTTGGAGACCATGGATAAAAACACTGGCGTGATCTCTCTTTCAGTGTCTGCTTTTATGCCATAGGCTATGAGATCCAAGTCCTACACTTTTAATATAATATGAATACTATTAATATTTATATACTATTATTAATAATATTAATATTTTTAAAATATAAATAGATTTTCTGGATGGGAGCTCAGGGATTACTCAGGATCTGCTTTATATGCAACTCAGTAAGGCACCGTTCACACCGCACTCTCTGTGCCCGGTCATCCAGCCAGTTTTTAACCCAGCAGAGTGTGCACCCATCCATGAGGATGCAGTGGGAGACTCTTGAAGGCTTTGCTGAAGTCTAGGTAGACCAGTGCAACCCTTCCCTTAGTTTTAATGCTTTCTGAGGATAAATCTATGAAGTCTAAGAAGAACTCAGTCACTGCAGACACTTATCTGTGATTTAAGATGTCAGAAGTGTGTTTGGTGTTGTACAGACTTAAGTGGAAAATGACTCCCAATTTATTGAGGCTTCTACCACGGTGCCTTTAGTCGGGGCAGATTCTGTCATTCCAATAAAAAATTATGGAGTGCTTTAATCTGCTAAGAGGTACTCTGAGATACCAGTGGGACTGTCTGAACATTGATCTTTCTGCGAGCCGTGTTATTAACTCGGCAGAGCTAGCAGAGACATAATTCAGGGTGTGGTGTATTAAAAAGAGAAGTGTCTGTCTTGGCTTCCATGGATGTGATGAGTTCGGTAGGAACATAAAGCACGAAACATACAGAACTTGTCAAATGCTGTCAATAATTATCAGAATCTGTAAAATTAAGACTTTTGTAAAAAATGTGTGAGTAGTGACAAAAACACAGGTGGCTCCATAGAGCAAAAGCAGGCGAGCAAGAGCATTTCTGTCTGATCCTTAATCCAATGGGTTAGGAAATGCTTGAAATCACAGACCAGAAGCCGTTGACCTCAGGCTACCAAGCAGCAATGTGAATGAAATGGGTATCTGCAAATAGCAGTGCATCCCTCAGTATGTGATACTGGGACCAGCACAGAGACTGGGGTATCTGTCTGCGGATGAAAGGGGTGTTAAGCAGCACCCCTGTGTTGTCCCAGGCCAGGCAGGAGGTGAGAGCAGACGTCCAAGCAGTGACTGTGGGAAGCACTAACACAGGGATAGCCTTTCCTTACCATCCTTCTCTCTGCACTTGTGGTGGCTGTGAGGCTACTTTGGTCCTGGGAGGGGTAAAGCAGATCCCGAGTTCTGCCCACATCCTGCCCATCCCTGCCTGTTTACTTGCAGGGCTGTAGCCTGCAGGACACATTCCTCTGCCACAGGACAGAGCTGGGGAAGAAGGTAAGGTCTTAACGTGGCTGAGAGCCACGTGGTATGAGAAGCACTTTTCACTTCTCTCATGCTTTTTCTAAGCTGAGAAGCAGGATAATATAACCCAGTCCTGGCTGCAATCTTTGCATTTCCCCTAGAAACGTTCCCTTTGCTGTGAGATTCACACTATGCAAAGGCAATGCTCCTATTTATAACCTGTGGTTGAAAAGAAGTCTCTCATTAAGTACAAGAGTCAGAGTAACCATCAAATGGATTTAACTGCGTTGGGACCGTAGCTATTTCAAGGGCTTGTTCTGTGCAGAAAGGTGGCTCAGCCTCGGCATCAGGGTCTGTGTGGCTTTATTCATATGGTGCTCTTCTGTAATTCCCCTGGGGTTTTGAGTTGTTAGGGTTTTTCTTTCAGCTTTTCTTTTTGATTTACACTAATATGTAGAGTTTCAGCTGCAACCCAGGACGGATCCAGGCTCTGAGATACCAGAGATTTGCTGCTACGAAGCAATAATTGATTCCTGCTATTTGGAATCTGATGAAACTGAAATGTGTTAAGGTTGGATACTTAGCCTGCACTTGCATGATCTTTGCAATAACTCATGTTCTTTTGAAGTTGTTTCATTGTCCTGACTCTCTTCTTCTTGAATTTTTGCCAGTGAAACTGAGTCCTCTTGGTATAATTCATAGGCAGGAGTCATAAAGCTGACACTCTTGAACGCTGGGATGTGTGGAAGAAACCTTTTGCCTCGAGGATGTTATTAGGAGCAGGATGACAACTTGTGAATATTTTCCAGGTATCATAATGGTGTCGTGTATGGGAATGTTGAGTGATGTTGGTGATAACATCAGAGCAACACGTGACGAAGAAATAGTGTTTCTGTTAGACTGGATTGCAGCTTTGTTCTAGCTTAAGGTGCACGTCGAAAGTCTTAATGCTGAAGCTGTACGATAGCTTTTAACTTTGATTTTTGGCTTTTAATGGTTTAACCTTATAGGCTTCACATGCAAAGTACACAAAAGCAGGGAAAACACTTGTCTCGTGGCTATTCAGTGTCATTTCTGTGTCTATTAGCCAAGCTCTTCTCGATGTCATCTGGTGACAGGACAAGGGGCACTGGGTGCCAGCTGGAACAGAGGAGGTTCCCTATCAGTATCAGCAGGAACTTCTTCCCAGGGAGGGTACTGGAGCACTGGAACAGGCTGCCCGGGGGGTTGTGGAGTCTCCTGCTCTGGAGACGTTCCAGACCCGCCTGGCTGTGTTCCTGTGTGACTTGGTCTGGGTGATCCTGCTGTGGCAGGGGGTTTGGACTGGATGATCTTTTGAGGTCCCTTCCAATCCCTAATGATTCTATGATTCTATATAACTGAAGCTAACTGACTGGCTTTTGTAAAAAACCCAAAGCTTTTAGAAGAAATCGAATAGCAGGCTCTGGAGGAGTCCTTTATGGGCTTTGTTTTGCTTTTCACGGTGAACTCTTTGTAATTACTCAAGTCACAGGCAAGACAGACACGCTGCTACATGGGAATAACTGAATCAATATGTCAAACTAATGTAGTGGTGTGGAAAAGCAAGAGGCGGTCTATTGTCAGTGAGACTTGAGGGCCATGAGGGTGGGTATGGATGTGCTGTGCAATTCGCTCCAGTAAACATTTGTCTGCAGCCTTCAGCAGTAGAAGGGCTGCATCAAGACTGAAGAGTTGAATTATGCTTCCAAGCATTATGCTTTTTGTTTGGTGCACCTCAGGGTGAAATAAATCTGACTTCTCAGGGGAGAGAACACGTTCAATGCTAGGGTACTTCTCTCTCAGACTTGAGAGTCAAGGCATTGCTCATGCACACAGCAGTGTTCTGCTCTGGTGGCTGATTGGAACAGAGGAAATCAGCAGCTCTCTCATCTGTTCTCATATAACTATTGCAGGATGGGGGTGGGAAATCCATTCAGGAGACAAGTGTCAAGGATGGATATTGTACTGTGTGTATACAGAAGAGGCAATGTCAGGGAAAGCCATCTTTTGGGTCAGATGAATTAAAGATTGTTTCCCAAGTCATGTTGAAGTTTTGTTGCTTTAGAGCACTTGCTGGTGGAAACAAGACTGTAGATTTCTTAAAGATTGTTTCTTTTCCCATCCCCTTTATAGTGTTTTGGCACTTAATACCAGTTTTTGCTCTAAATGTCATCCACCACACGTGTCCGATTTGCCTGAGAGATGTAAGTCTTTGTCCTGGCGTGGTGGTTTGCTGGAAATGAAAGCCACAGTTCAGCAGTTTAGTTTTAAGCCTGCTGAATTTTGGAGAGAAAATTCCTTCCCTGAATTTGGGAGTCACCACAGCAACTCACATGCCATACATGCCAAGGAGAAGTGGAAGCGTAGAAGCTGAATGAGTAGCAGGATTGCTGCATCCAAAGGTCTCCAAGTTAAGTACGTAAACAGCATCTGAAAAACACACTCTCTTAAGAAGCCTCAAATAATATCTCCTAGTAAAATCACAGTTAATGCAGTTGCTATAGTTACCAGCAGGGTTTTGTGGAGAACTTCTCGAGCTACTTAACTGTTTAGTTGTACAGGAATGCATAGATTTTCCTTAGTCTGAGGATTCAGCATCACTTTGTGTTTAAATCCTCTCTGAAAACATGTTAGCTGCCACTGGTCAGCAGCAGCAGGGTTGAGAGTTTCTGGGAAGAGTAGAAGGTGGTGAGGTGCTGTGTTGAACTGGAGAATGTGATGATTGTTTTTTCCTGAACCAGGAAAACATTGCTAATGTAGCACTGCTTAGTTGTCTGTTTGGCCAGGAGGTTACTGTGTACCTAACAATTCCTTTCATCTGTGATAATATATAAATAACAGTTGTTCCCTGAATGCATCGGCGTGAATATGGAAAACTTTCATACATTCACTTGGGTCTGGTAAGTGTTCATGGAAAACAAGAGTCATAGCACCTGGTTTTATCCAACAGCAGGCTGACAGTCTTGCTAACAGAGACAAAATGGTAAAACAAGCACAATCCCATCATCTCTTTTGGCAACAGATAGAATGATTTAGGTTGGAAGGAGCCTTACAGATCATCCAAACCCCTGCCATGGCCAGGGACACCCCTCACTAGACCAGGTTGCCCAAAGCTTGTTCCTAAGCAATCTTTCATGACATTAGCTGACCATCAATTTGTAGGAATATGTAGAGAAGGAATTCACCCCTCCACGGTGTGTGGTTCCTCTGTCTGGGACATTTTCTAACAGACAATTGGCACAAGCTCATTTCTGGAGCTTGTGGGGGTTCTGATAATGCTTATCCAGGCCATTATCATGAGGCATAGGGCAGGGAATCCAAAGCAATTCTTCCTTGCATTGGCCCCAGTAGGAGTTCTGGGAAATGCATTCACCAGGCGACTCTTTGTTAGAAAGTATGTTGCCTATTTTTCAAACAGATTTAGGCTCTTACCCCATCCCGATTCCTCGCTTCAGCTCTGCTCACTAACTATATAAAGCCTTGACATATGGGTCTTTTTACTGTCATAATCCTCTACTGTACTAAAAAAGAAAATATTAGGTTTCATTTCAAGAGCTGGAAGAACTTCCATGAGGATATAAAAAGCAGGAAATGGGTCCTGTAAGAGTACAGCACTCTCATATTGAATAGCCTCGAGGGGCTCAATGCTCAATGTTAAAGGCTTCTTCCTAAGAGTTTGTGTGTACTGGAACATCCTGCCTTTGCTTGAGAGGAAATGGGATTTGTGGGACTTTCTCCGTACAGGTTATAGGGCTTAGGACAAAGGACTGGTGTTCTGTGACCTTGTAATAAATCAACATGCTCTGCACAAACAGCAGTATGGACAGTCTGAGCAGGTAGTACTCAGCCAAACCTCATGACTTTACTTCACAGCAAACTATTTCTGTAGTTTGAATGTTTGCCTCCTCCACAGACACAACTTTGATCTTTTCTAGCTTACACCACTGCTCACTAACTTGGATCTCCTGCAGCCAGCAGTGGCTGTAACATAAATGTATGAGTTGAGCTCCCCTTCCCATTAAAACCAGGGAATAACGTCATCTATTACCCTAAATAGCCAGCGTGCCTCTTATTACGTGCCAGTGATGGACTTTCTAGTTCTAGAACGTGTGCATGCTGCTTCAGTGACTGAATGAGAGACATTGCAAAGTTTAAAAGAAGTAGGCAAGAGAGTAGGGACTGTTTCATAGCCATGCTGTGATAACTGGAGTGGGTGAGCTGTACAGCTGCTCTTGAGTCGTGCAGTTTGGACTGTGTGTTCCCCCTATGGAAGTCAATCCTCATTCATAAATTGCTCTGTGCCCAACCATTTCATTAGTTTCAGTGGGATTCCAATACATTTGCACCCTGAAGGATGAGTCACTGCAGAGGCAGAATAGGTACTAAAGTGCTGAGTAAATGACTTGCAGGCTACGTGACTGCAATTATATATTTGGGGATATTTTGGGTGTAGGAGGGGATCACTCTCAAATAAGATTATGACGAGTTAACTGATCCCTCAGTCTCCTGTCCTGGTCCTAATTCTCTGGTCCATGCTAAAGAGGTTCAGGCTAGTGCTTTCCAAAGGTTAGTAAGTAAAAATTAATGAGAGAGAAATTAATTTAAATAAAACGAAGACCCAAGAGGCCACTTTATGAGAGAGCAAAATGCATCTAGAAGTATTGAACCCATGCTCCCATCTAAACTTCAAAATATTCTTCCTGGTTTTGCCAGGTAGTAAATAAACCCGGGGAAAGAAGGTTTCAGTACAAGTACTACAGGTACTAATCCCTGTTTCCAGGCATTGTTTTCCAACATCAGATAGGAAAAGGCAAAGAAGTCAAAGAACTGATGGATGTAGTTTTCTCAAGCTGCTTGAGAATGTGCTTTTTCTGCACTGGCAAGGGATGTAGCTTGTTCATAGCCCCTGGTAAGTTCTGTCAGGGTACTGAGAGACAGATGCAGTCTGTGGCACAGTCTTAAGACTTCCTTTAGCCATATGGTCAGATCTACAAGGTTTGGAGCATGACTGTGTGGCATCTGTTCTCCTAGGCACAGCAGCTGGAGCACTGCAGAAGGGACTGCATAATCTCCTGTCCCATCAGGGAACTGGGATGCAGACACAGCACACTACAGGTCTCTCCACGTAGTTACAACCCATTAATTTGGGAACAGTGATGTGGATTTGGTAAAACCTTAGCCACAGACTGTAGGATTTGGGAAATGCTCTCAGTAAGTCTTTTTATCGCAGGTTCATTTGGGCTTTTCTTAGCCTATCAGTAGAATGATTTCTAAGCTTGATGTGCAAGAATACAATCTAAATCTGGAGTTACTTCCTCTAGACAGATCAGTGAATAATTTTACTTGGGGGTATTGCATCAAGGTTTTAGCCTGCAGACTCTCTGTGGCTGCAGCAAGCAAGAATACATTGCAAAGGTCTTGTCTAGTACTCAGGGTATTTTAGAATTGCAGCGATTTGGCAGACAACCTGTAAGAGCTGCTTTTAAAGCATCTGTGGGAGATGCATTTACAAAGAGGTCAGTCAGAGGGATGTGTGATCCACGTGCAGTAACCTGCAGGAGTCAGGAGTGGCTGAACTCCTGTCCTTCTACTCCTGCTCCTGTCCTTGTCAGGTTTCCTTGCACGTGCACATGCAAAACCACAGAGGTTAGCAGCACATTTCTGAGGCTGCAAGGTGGAGCACACTGAATGTAGGAAACACCATGCTGAGTTAATTCCAGACCCCTTGGAAGGTTTTATGGCCCTTTAAGACTCTTGGTCACTCTCCACTCTATGCTATGTTTTGCTATGTGATTCCTGTCTCATTCTGAGACAAATAGCTGTCACTTAGGAAACAACGATGTATTATTCTCCCCTCCCTAATTGTTCAATATTCAGACTTTATTTCTTGCACAATCAAACTTATTTCCAACTGCAGCAATATTCATCGTTCATAGGCCCTGGTAGTTCCAGCACCAAGTTCTTCAGGACAGTAATAGAGTTCAGCTAAGGTAAAGAAATTGATGGGTTTGAATGGTCTGCTGATCTTCCCCACCGCTCTATTTCATCTCCTCCGAAGCTGACGGATCACTTTGGCTAGCATTCATACTAACCATCTCTCTCTCTGGCTGATTGGGGTTTTAGGGATTTGGGTAGAAGTTGCTCTTGAGATGTGATATTGCTAAAGAAGAGAAAATATGCCTCAGCCCTTGCAGCCTTGTTGGCACTAGGAGCAGATGGTGGGGAGCTGTTTGCTAGCAGGGTGCATGAATGCCCCCATCCAACATTCTGCAGAGCAGCAGACTTGGGATCAGTTGTAGTTTGGAACAAAGTAGCTCAGGAACAACTCTGGTGTTAGCAGAGAATTTTCTGCTCTATTATCCACATGGGTTTTGAAATAATGCCTACTGAAATCAATGGCCCTCTTTTCATTAACGACAGTTGGCTTTGGATCAGGCCTGGGAAGATGCATATCTTCCAGAGATGCCATTGGATGGTTTCTTTTAAAAAGCATTGAACAAAGATATACGACTGCATGGGCTGCCTGGGGGTGGGGAGGGGGAAGAAAGTCCCATCTCTCTTTTATATGGTTGGCTTCCTGCTCATATCAGCAATAATTTAGATAATTAAATTGCTTAGTTCAGTAGTTGGAAGAGACACGATCAACAGGCTGACTCTACTAAGATGTCAGATGTATTAGCAGGGGGTTTTGGGTTTCTTTTTGTGTGTGTGTGTGTGAAAAGCTGTATAATTGGACACTGTCTTTTTCACCCCAGGCTAACCTCTGCTTCAGAGCAGCGTACCAGGGACATTTAAAATCACATTAGGAGTGCCAGCATAGTTAGAACATTTATATGGCATACGGTGATGTCTGGTGTCAGCAGATGAATGGATGAAATTAAGCACAATAATGGTATCAGCACCCCGTGACTTTGGCAGAACGATGGACACTGCAGTGCTATCATTTAGTCAAATGTAAGTAGAAGCAGAGTTAAGTCCATAACTGGATGGGCATTCTGCATTCAGCCTTGAATCACTGATCATTGCACCCATCCCTGTAGGGTCTTTGAACCTTTGCTGTCACGAGGTAGAAGTGGTTTTATGAAATCACTCTCCTGAAATGCTAATCTTGCTATTGACTCCCATTTTGGCTTGTTTTATTAATCTTTGTGGCTGAAGGATGTTCTCTGAAAGGGATGAAAGAGATCACACAACGTGGTCTGGGTTTTTTCCATCCTTGACTCATGTTTTTTGCTGTTGGTGGCTTCTTTCAAACCAGGACAGCAGAGCAGCCTCTGGAGAGGCTGAGAGGGAATATCTAGTGCTTGTGCTTAGGTTGCTTGTTCCAGAAATGCTGTGAAGCTTTCTTGTCTGCCACATGCTTTGCATCTGCCTCTTCTTTACCCTTTATTTTTTCACCATGCTGTTTCTAAACAGTTTTCTTCTCTTCTTTCATACAAGCTTTTCCTCCTTGGCTCCTGAAATGTTGTGAGAGCACACTCTGAGAAGCAAGGTTAGAACAAAGTCACGCTGTGTCCCTTCAGGCTTAGGCTCTGGCAGCACAGAAAGCACTGCTGTCGTGTTTGCAATGGACAGAGGTCCCATTTTCTGAATAAACTGATGTCAAGATAGTTTTTGACCTTGGTTCAGTCAGTAATAAACCCCCACGACAAAATGCAGAGATAACAGATAAAGTGCTGAGTGGCATGATCTAGATGTCAGATGTTTAGGGTTACTTGGTTGGTTTTAGGTTGGACTGGATGATCGTTGATGTCTTTTCCAGCCTCATCATTGCTGTGATACTGTGATCTGGTGTTAGGACAAGGAGCAATGGGTGCCAGCTGGAACAGAGGAGGTTCCCTCTCAATCTCAGCAGGAACTTCTTCCCAGGGAGGGTCCCGGAGCACTGGAACAGGCTGCCCAGGGGGGTTGTGGAGTCTCCTTCTCTGGAGATGTTCCAGACCCGCCTGGCTGTGTTCCTGTGCAACTTGGTCTGGGAGATCCTGTTGTGGCAGGGGGATTGGACTGGATGATCTTTTGAGGGCCCTTCCCATCCCTAAGGATTCTATGATCAACTGCTGTAGTCTCAAACTGGTCTCAGTCTCACAGTGACAGTCTGAGGTGGGAAAGAAGCTCATGTGGAAATGCTTTCTCTCCAACCTTTCTTTTCATACCCCTGAGGACTTCCTTGCCATGGTTTGAGCCCTGCTGATGTGTGTGGTGTAATTTCTCTCACTGATGCATCCATACATAAGTTCAGAGCAAGCTAAGAGCTCGCTTCAATCCTTTGTGCTGTAAAAATGGATGAATTGGTGTATTTTGGCCTGAACTCAAGAATAATGTTGAACCTCAAGTGAGCAGTAAAGCCATCACAAGTTATGATTACAGATTTTAGACAGATGTTCTGATTTGATTGGGTAGAGGCTTTCCCCACTGTTTTTAGTCTCTATGACTGTTCTGAGACACCTTCCAGCATCCGTAACAGCAGCGAGCTCTGCAAGTGTTTTGGCAAAGAGTGGGGAAGAGTAACACCTTTGAGATGCAGCTCTCAGACCTGGTGATGTAGTTAGGCCTCCTGCTGGGGCAGAAGCCATGTGTGTACCACGTATTTGATGTCCACCAAGCTCCTGTCACGCTCCACTCACTACCAGTGGAGCCAGCATCCATCCATCCATCCCAGCGCTGACCTGCTGACTGACACCAACTGATGCTCTGCTCCTTTTACCCTGCCTTCATGGGGGTAGGCAGCTGGCAAGGCCTGTTTTTAATCATGTATTTATAAATCTCTGCAGCCATGCAAGCCCAGACACAGAGAAAGGACGTTTTGAGCTCTCAGCGCTGGAAGTGCAGGATGTCGCATGCCAGATCTAGTTTCCCATCTCTTGCTGCCGCCACCAACCTGCTCTCCCATCTCCAGTACCAGAAAACAACGTTTGCTAAAAAATACACGGGAGGGAAGAACCTTGGGCTGCATCTATTTTCAGTAATGCTTTCCCTGATCCTTCCGCAGGCAGCTGCCTGATCGGTATTTCAGCAATGTACTTATTGAAAAGGAAATTCTAACTACTGTAGGGCACGGTGATATTTTCATGCCCTTTTTACCCTGCAACCGTTTCCAGCTTGCTCAGACCTGAGCACCTCACTGTCTCGTAGGGACATCACCTGGCTGAGGAGTAAACTACAGCACCTTTTCTTGGACTTTCTTCCTGTAAATTCTTTTTCCATTTATTTTCCTCCACTGGCAGATACTTCCAAATTTTATACGCAGGGTGTGGGATTTGTTATCGCTCTTCTCCTTCTCTGCATGTGCTACAGACTTTTGAAAGTATTGGACCCTTTATTTCTGAGATACGTTGGAAAGATAGGTCCAACATTTAGACCGATCACCACTGGTTTTGAATAAGAGCTGACACCACCGTTCTTGGCTGTGATCTCCACAGAACCCTAATCCTTTGAATCGACCCCACTGCTATGATCTACAAATACAGTGTCCCCTTCATAGATTCCTAGAATGGGTCAGGTTGGAAGGGACCTCAAAGATCATCCAGTTCCAACCCCCCTGCCATGAGCAGGGACACCCCCCACTAGACCAGGCTGCTCAAGGCCACAGCCAATCTGGCCTTGAACACTTCCAGGGAGGGGGCAGCCACAGCCTCCCTGGGTAGCCTGGCCCAGTGTCTCAGCACCCTCCTCGTGAAGAGCTTCCTCCTGACTTCCAGTCTGAACCTCCCCTCTTTTCATGCCTCTTTCACACGGCTATCAACAGTAAGAAGCTGGTGTGCATGTTAGAAGACAGAAATTCCCTAAGAAAATGAACAAAGAAATCTTTGCTTTAAAGGGGAAAAGATGACTTCAGGAGCTGGGAGAAAGTTACCCAAAGTGACTTCTTATGCAGTAAAGGGCTGCAGAGTGGAAACTGTTTTCCCCTGTGTACAGGGCACAGAACTGTCTACTATATTGTCCATCTAACAGAAAACAATACAACAACCTCAATAATGGCTTTTCATGAAAAATCTGGTTTGCTGGTGTTGGAAACCATGGCTAAACTTTTAATAGCCCAGCCACTCTGCGTGGCTTGTTCGATACTGGCTGACTTCTGTGGCTTCAGTCAAGGTAAACTCAAACCAAAGACCTTAAACAGAAGATCACCCACCTGAGCTCTTGCACTCCGTTGAGCTTAGCTGAAAGACATCTTGAAGTTGCTGAGTTTACTCCTATAGAGAAGGACCAATGGCAATGAGAACATATATGCAGTAGCCACCTATCTTCTGGTGATAGGACAAGGGTCACTGGGTGCCAGCTGGAACAGAGGAGGTTCCCTATCAATATCATCAGGAACTTCTTCCCAGGGAGGGTCCCAGAGCACTGGCACAGGCTGCCCAGGGGGGTTGTGGAGTCTCCTTCTCTGGAGATGTTCCAGACCTGCCTAGCTGTGTTCCTGTGTGACTTGGTCTGGGTGATCCTGCTGTGGCAGGGGGATTGGACTGGATGATCTTTCAAACTCCCTTCCTATCCCTTATGATTCTATGATGTTCAGTGTTTGTCATTTCTGAGGCTCCAGGAATGGAAGCAGCAAGGGGTGAAGGGTCAAGCGGTTGTGTGTGATTTGCAGTATCTCAGCTCTGTGCTGTCTATTTCCTAATGATGAATGTGTGGGAGGGCCAGGCCAGGAATGGTTTCCACTCCAGTGCATTGATTGTGTAGTTGGCAGTGGGCTCAATTAAAGTATAATAATCTGGTAATCTCTCTCCTGTTTCCATTCAGGCTGCTGCACGCTGAATAGAGCCAGTGAAAGGCTATAGCTTTTGAAAAGTAGGTGAACTGCTGCCTCTTTGTCTGGGCAGTTTGTGTCTAGTCAAGTAAAGTGACAGGCAGGAGGGACAACTCTCCACAACATTGCTGCTATGACTCGCATCATTACTGCTGTTTGTGTTTCTATGAGGTAACACTTGCTCTCTATTTTCCTTTCTAGGCAACGGGTTGGATTTCTAGGAAGCTTCTCACTCCAGGGAAAAGGCAAGCTGATGTGAGGAAGGAGATACAACTATGTCTATCATGAGAAGACGCTGTGTGCCCCAGCTCTTGGTTCTTCTTGCATTTGTGTTCAGCGTGGAGAGAACAGAGGCTCAAAGAGCAGGTACGCACTGTTCATCTCACTGCCTCATGCTAACTAGCTGCTGGGGTTTTTACGTGGCTGAGAAATACTGTTGGCTTGGATGAAAACAAAAAGAAAGCAAAGATATTCCTTGCTGAGATCATCAAATTGACCTTAGTGAGGGTGATAGCTCAGTGATCAAGGTTATCATCTACCTAGGGCCTCTTCTTGCCACAGCAAGGAGAACAGCACAGTTTGCTCCGGATATGTTTCATCTACCCCAGTCTGATGTGGAGATCGCTTGTCCCATTGTCTTCAGTGGGTGCCAGGTTAGACTGGATGAGTCTTCTATTTGGCTGGAACCTTCCTAGTGAGCTAAACTGGGCCAGGGCACTGATCATGCCCTCTCTTGGTTCAGACTGTCCAGTTGCTGTCATGGTGCCTGGCACCTGGCATGCCTTTTGGTCTGTGTTGATGATGATTCTCCCCCAGCTGTCACTTTAATATGTGCATTAGGGGGTGGTAGAGCTGAGGAGCTGTGAGTCTTGACGAGGACGTGTTGGATTTTGGCTAGCAGTGAATGATGCTATACCTCAGGGACAGCAAATGGCTGCAGACCCATGCTGTTGGCTGAAAGAAAATCCCAAAGATATTTGAAATGGAAGCTTTCTGTACCTTCTTCTAGGAAAGGCACTCTTCTCTAGGTGATTTATAACAAAGAAAAGGCTTCTTTAGCCCTTCTCTCAGTCTAAGAAATACCCAGTATGGTTTTTTATGTGATTTATAAGGCTTTTTGGATCAAGTTTAACAGGAATAACGTAACAACATGAAACCTCCTCTTTTTTCTACCTGTGGGTTGGTCACAGGAAGAATACAGTGGTACCGTTAATGTAGTCATTCTGTGATTATTTTATCCCAGGTTTATGGTTTGTTTGTGAACTATTTTTACTGGCAGTGTTGCAAACCAGTTGACTAGGAGTCTGAGTGCGAGAACACAACTCCTGGAATTATGCTTTCAGAGTACTGCTGTAATTATAAAACTGAAGCTTTGCTTTCTCTGATTTATCTCCCCCACATTTTCCTAACATAATAAGCAATATTATCATAGCTTTCTTGGAAAACAGTGAACATGCTTTGCTAAAAATCAGAGAATCATAGAATCATCAGGGATCAGAAGGGACCTCGAAAGATCATCCAGTCCAATCCCCCTGCCACAGCAGCATCACCCAGACCAAGTCGCATAGGAACACAGCCAGGCGGGCCTGGAATGTCTCCAGAGACTCCACAACCCCCCTGGACAGCCTATTCCAGTGCTCCGGGACCCTCCCTGGGAAGAAGGTCCTGCTGATACTGATAGGGAACCTCCTCTGTTCCAGCTGGCACCCAGTGCCCCTTGTCCTAGCACCAGATGCCCTTGAGAAGAGCCTGGCTCCATCCTCCTGACACCTAGATATATGGCTGGTCTGGCTTCATAGGGCAAGAAAGCTGCTACTAAAATCCATTTGCCTTTTGTATTACACAGGCTTCAGGTTGCAAATACCACAGCTGGAGGCAAAAGCTTGGTTTGTGAGGATAAGTGAACTATTCTTTTACAAAGCAACTGCCCTGTTCTGCCAAGGAAGCCATCCCAGTATTCAGTGAGTCATGCTGTAGTCAACAGTCAATGGCAAAGAGCCTCAAAATCAAAATAATCTTGTTATGAACTTGCTTCTCCAACGTTTCATGCTGCACAAAACCCTACTTCCAGCAAAGCATAAATAAATCAGAACGTTATTGGAAGAGGGAACATGAAAGCTTCACTACTCATGGTCAGGATTGGCGCAGGCAAGGTCAGCACAGCTCTCCTGATCTGCCAAGGTCATTTTAGAGCCTCGCCTGAGCAAAGGCACTGCAATGAAGTTTGAGCAAAACAGCTTCATATGCATGCAGATGGTGTAGGGTAAAGACGGAGCAGAGGCAGTTAGCAGAGCACAAAGAGAAAGGGTTTGCATTTGAAAACGAATTGTCTGCTGATCTGTAGATGTTCTGAAAGAGATGAGGTGAATCACGGGGAAGAAAGGCTGAGAATCTGCCCTTCCTCTGCAGGACAGGGAGAGGGTTTGCTACCTCTTCCAAATTGCTCACCAGAGAGCTGTGCCTGGGGAATATTCGGTATGTCTTGTATTCTTCTGCTTTCATCTTTCCCTCAGTGATATTTTCTACCGCTCTTGCAGGTTGCAAGAGCGTTCACTATGACCTTGTCTTCATCTTGGATGCCTCCTCCAGCGTCGGAAAAGAAGATTTTGAGAAAGTTCGGCAGTGGGTGTCTAATTTGGTGGACACTTTTGAGATTGGCCCAGACAAAACCCTGGTCGGTGTGGTGCGATACAGCGATCGTCCAACCACAGAGTTCGACCTGGGAAAGTACAAAACCCGCGAGGAAATAAAAGAGGCTGCGCGACAGATTAAATATTACGGGGGTAACACAAACACTGGAGATGCTCTCAGGTACATCAACAGCTACAGTTTTTCCAAAGAAGCTGGTGGGAGACACAGCGATCAAACCATTAAAAAAGTTGCCATCCTTCTGACCGATGGAAGAAGCCAGGACTATGTCTTGGATGCAGCCACCGCAGCTCATCAGGCTGGGATTAGGATCTTTGCTGTGGGTGTTGGCGAAGCTTTGAAAGAGGAACTCGATGAGATTGCTTCAGAACCCAAGTCTGCTCATGTTTTTCATGTCTCTGATTACAATGCCATTGATAAAATTCGGGGGAAGCTGAGAAGACGTCTCTGTGAAAGTAAGTAGAGCTCCTGGTTCTCCTATGCAATTAGAATGACAATAGGTTCAGTTTGCATATCTGTATGAAAAGCTGGGACTGGTTTCCTTCATGATTATGATTCTCTGCTGATAATACTATATTTTAGTGTTTTCCACTGTATTCTGTGACTTCTGTTAGAAGCCATTTTACTACATGGAGTAGCCTTAGTGGGGGACTCCTTTGCAGTGTATGGCCTCTATCCCTCTTGCTGCAGTTGGAGCCCAGTCTTGGCCTGTTTTCACTGAATGGATATCAAAAACAGTTTATCCTGTTCCTTCTCTGCTTGAAAGGCTTTTTGTTCCTAAAGCAGGGGAGCTGCTCTTTGGCAGAATCAACCTTGTTAACATTGACTTAGTTAATTCATTGGTTTGCAAGATGTTTTTAACAGGCATAACCGCCTTCTCTGGAGATATTCAAGACCTGCCTGGCCATGTTCCTGTGTGACTTGGTCTGGGTGATCCTGCTGTGGCAGGAGGATTGGACTGGATGATCTTTCGGGGTCCCTTCCAATCCCTAATGGTTCTAAGATTCTATAACGTTTGGATCAGTTCTAAACAAACGAGGAATCCTCGCTCTCACTCAAGGTGGCCGCTGCAATAGGGGATGATGCAGTGAAAGCACCACCCACAGGAATGGCAATGCAGTGATGGGGTAATGTTTTTACCTGAATATGTGAGGTGGACCAGGTTCGGGGTGTGAGAGAGAAGCAACTGGTTGCTCGTGCATGTGCCACCTTTAAATTTCACGTTAACTCAGTAGGATCAGGAAAGGAGTTGCTGTAAGGACCGTGCTTTATACATATTTAGAAGGTACAACTTTTAATAGCTGTGCTAGTTAGCTCTCTGCAAGTTTAATGACAGCACTGCATAAAGCAGGAGCATATAAACCACCGAGTGGGTGGAGGAACGTGACAAGGGCACACGCCAAGCTGCTGTTCGGGCATGTTCTAAGACAAAAGCATATATTGCCACAGTCAGGCTAGGGTTTTAGTGGATATAATTCTTTGTGAGCTCCTGGGAGACACATGAATCAAGGAGAGGAAATGGTAGAAAGTAATTTGTTGTACTGACCGGTGATGAGTATTCCTGTCCTTGTACTGCTGCTCGACCGAACCGTGAAGAGCTGCGAATTTCATGTCAGCAGCTGCTCAGAATCGCTTTGTCTCGGGTCTCGCTGGACGGCTGTCCTAGACTCAATCATTCCATCTTGCTATATTTGCCTGAATTTATTGCTAAGAACATGCCATTACGTGCATTAATAGCATTTTAGCTCTCACTTGATCTTGTGGAAGTAAGCATAACACAGAGCTGAAAAATAACGTGTCTGCTCAGTGGGACATTGTGGCAGGGAGAGATATTTTTGCCAAACATTTCCATTACATTCTGGACTATAGTTAGCAGGCAAAAAAAGGGTGATGCTTCCACAGGAAAGCAGGAGAGATACATTCTGCTAAAAATTCCAGAGATGCTACGTGCTTCCTAAATAGGGTTTCTGCTTATATGTTGTAGAGATGACAACAGGCAGCTATGGAATATTTAAAAATATACTAGCATGTGTTTCTGGTAGGTAAATAGTGGTTTACCCTTGTGAAAGAGAAGTGATTGCTTTGATTTCAACCCAGATTTATCTAAAGTTAGCTTGTGTATAACATTTTCAGGCTGGTTTGAAACTGGTGGCACTGGGGTTTAACAAGCCCATACACACAGTCTCACAGTACTGATGAGGCTGGAAAAGACCTTCAAGATCATCCAGTCCAACCTAAAACCAACCAAGTAACCCTAACATCTGCCATCTAGCTCATGCCACTCAGCACTTCATCCAGACTAACCTTGAGCCCCTCCAGGGACGGTGACTCCACCACCTCCGTGGGCAGCCCGAGGCAGTTGTTTCTTAAAAACACTGATTGCAGTCCTCTGGGTGCTGCAGTATTTGAGTTTAGTCTGTTATCATTAAGCCAGGCAAGCGCTCAGATAGAGTTTGCAAAGCTGAGCAAACCCATTTTGCGAAAGCATTCTCTCTCTGTCCTGGCTTCATAAAGCAGAAGCCTGTGATTTGGCACCCTCAGAGTACATGGAGTGTATGTTTGATTACTAAGCCTCTGCTCTACTGCAAAAGAACAGATTTTACAAGTCAAAAATAAACTTGGCTTAGAGGTAGAGTCCCTGCTATGATTTGGATGTTTTCCTACATCTCGTAATAGGAGAAACACAAGCAGATGTTTTCTGAGGAAGTACCAGAGGAGCCTTGTGCTCGGCACTATGTCCACTCGTGAATTTAATGTATAATCCACTCCTACCACTAGTTTTAAGTTGTCGGTGAGCTTGACTGTGATGAGTTCATCTGCCAGTGAGTAGAAGACTGCAGAATTATGTCATCCCATGACTCACAGATGCTTTGCAAGCACAAGGAGGTGAAGCTGAAATTCATCAATAACTGGCTGGTACCCATGGTTTGTCATTTGTTTCAGTTGACAAGATATCAAAAGCAGTGTCATGTTCAGATGATTCAGAGCATTTATTTTTCTATTTGAACATGTCTGCTGACTTGGGGTTGTGTATGCAAGGCATAAAGTACAAGCCTGATACTTCTGCTGTTCTGTTTCTGATGCAAAAGGACTTCCAACCTTCAAGGCAACTGTTGGACTCCATTCAAAATACTAGTGGAAAAGCTTCAGAGATGGTTCAGTGTTGCCCAGGTTCGTGGTGCAGTCACAGAAGAACCAAAACCTCTCTCTTACTGGCCTTTGACATTAAAAATGCCTCCTGCCACAGAGACCATGGCAAAGGGTTGGCATCTGAAATGCCATATGGTGACTGGCGCTTTTTCTGGCAGACTCTAATGTCCTGTGAAGTTAAAAGGCCTCTGATAGAATTTCCAGCTGCTTTATCTTTGGCTGGATAGGAAAATCCACACTTTTTGTGGATGATAGACTGGGAGGAGGTAAAGTATTTGATAGGCTTAAAGGTGATGGCATTACATGACTTTCTTCTGGCCACCGGATGGATTGAAGGACAGGCTGGTGTCTTGGATTGCAGATGCAAGAGGCACAGAAAACAGCATTTTTTATGTCTAAATCAAACACCAAACATCTCACGTGTGATTTTCCACTTGGTCCTGTCATGCCCAGCTTACAGGAGAGGGTTGCAGAGCTTGTGTCTGGCAGGCAGGATTCCTTGAGCTCAGGGAGTGAGCAGTGGCAGGTAGCTGGTCCTCCAGGGCTCACACAGACGTGTCTGGTAAAGGTTGTAAAACATTGGCACAGCCTGCCCGGGGAAGTGGTTGAGTCACCATCCCTGGAAGGATTTAGACCTGGAGGGATTTAGACCTGGGGACCTGGTTTAGTGGCAGACTTGGCAGCATTAAGTTAATGGTTGGACCTGATGATCTGAAATACTTCTTCCAGCCTAAACAGTTCTGTGATTCTATGACTCTGTTTGACTTTCCGTTTAGTTGGAATCCTGAAACGAGTAGGTTTATTCTGAAATTAGCAACAGTACTTTTTATGACCAGATAAAGGCAGCACCACTGCTAAAACAGAAGATCTTCTATTTCTTAACTTCCTTCTCCCATCTGCCAGCACAGGCATCTATTTGCCCTCTCTATGAACTATAGCAGGGAGCCAAGGAACGTTCCTGTTCTTTCCCAGGTTTGTTTTAGTTCACCATATAACCACATGGACACTTGCTATCTCAGAGGAGGAACTGGCACAAAGTGAGAACAAATAAGTGGGTGTGAGGGGGAAGAACCTGGATGGCATCCTTTGGTGGAGTGCTAGTTCCTATCAGCTTAATGAAGAGTACTGAAGGACTTCAGAAAGCTGAGGAAAATCCTCCACGTGCTCTCACCATAATTATGAGCCTCTACTCTGCTAGTTTCTGGTTGAATTGTGCTCAAAGTGGATTTCTGGGCAAATTCTTCCCATTCAAACCCCCTTCTAGGCTTCAGCACAGCTTGATTGCCTTGACTGAATGTCCTGGTTAACAAAATTACCCCAGGGTAGACAGATCTCTTAATGGTTCTGTTCCATTTTCCTTAAAGAGGCTTTTCAGCATGCATCACTGCTGCTGCTGTACTCCTGACCGAGCTCCTGTTCACTCAGGGGTTAAAGACAGAGCTCTCCTCCTCGGACACACGCAGGGTCTGGCTGGGAGCATCTTGCTGGAAGTTGCTGGTAGGTGGCAGGAGCAAGCTGACCACCACCGCCTTCACTTGGATGCAAACTGTCTGGCAGTGCCTTCAGGCAGCACTTTGATATTTCTGTGAGCTTGCATCTGGGTAGGTTCTCTCCCTGTCATGGTTTGAGGCTGGGCTGGCCACTAGATGAATGGCAGATGCTCTCCATTAACAGGGAATTGGTTCTGGTTTAGCTCAAACCACAACACTCCCCCAGCACAGCTGTTAGCTGTGTTAGAGCTTTGGAAAGTGATTGATCGATTGATTTCTCTTTACTTTTATATTGGAAAGAGCAGGGTTGTGCTTGATGTCTTCAGGTAAGGGGGAAATTCAGCCTTGTAGCAGCTGTGGCCTGGTTTCTCCTAGCTGGGGGGAGTCCCTGTCTGAAGCCAACAGTCACCCAAACAACAGAGTTTTACAATTAAGTTTATGGAAGAAAATGCTGTTTCTTCCCCTTTCATATAGCTGAGCAAAGGAGTTTGTTCCAAACACACAGTTTCATAGAGACTAGGAGCCTCAATGCATGGGATTCTGAAGGTAAAGTATAATAAAACTAGAGTGACTAAACCTTTTGCACTTGACTTTCTTATCTCTAGTTTCTTTCTTTAACACGCCGTACGAATAGCAGCGTCACAAAGTGTGGACAGTCACTCTACCTAAAGCGATGAATCTCTGGACTGCTGACAGCTAGTTTTTATCCCAAACCATAGAATCCACCTGACTGATAACATCTGGAGGATTGTGTTCAGTTCTGGGCTCCTCAGCCTAGGGAGGACGTCGAGGTGCTAGAATGAGTCCAGAGAAGAGCAACTAGAATAGCAAAGGGGCTGGAAGGTCAGCCCTACGAGGAGAGGCTGATGGAGCTGGGGCTGTTTAGCCTGGAGTAGAGGAGGCTCAAGGGTGACCTTATCGCTGTCTCTAACTCCCTAAAATGGGGTTGGAGTCAGGC